>JADWQK010001792.1:0-361428 GCA_017933935.1 Sesamia nonagrioides
AAAAAAACATATATACGGTTGAATTGAGTAACCTCCTCCTTTTTGAATACGGTTAAAAAATATTCATTACGTTGTTGAGTTTACAAATTTTTCGAACATATGAAGGAATGGACTTCGGAATATCTTTTAAAATGATTCAGATTATATTTGACACTCAATGAATTGTCAAAAATTTTGAACAGATTAACTTGGTAAGATTTCTAGAAACCCGGGACTCCCTGGGTATGTTCCCTGTTGAGGCTTCTACAGTGTTTCTATTTATGTTAAAAAACTTTACTAACCTCTTTTTCCTTCTCCAGGTCGGGTCAGGTCGCTGCAGTTCCCCGGGTACTGGACCACTATCACCAGCCGAGGGACCACGCTGGCCTCACGTGCACCATCCACACCCACTGCACCACGCCCTTCTGTCATCCAGCGTCAAACGCGGGAAGGAGCTGTGAGTATCTGGGAGGAATTCCAACTTACTCTTGCAGGAACTATAAAGACGAAGTTGATGATGACTGCTGCTTTAAAAAAAAAACTTTCTAATAATATGATTGGTTTTTGTCATTAGGAATTGCAATTACTTAAGAAGACTTCTTTCGGGATTATCGTCCCATCAATTGTCAGTAAAATGTAGGTACTCTCAAATACTTTTTCGAACTGTGTGCAATCACGAGCGGTTACATGTCAAAACTTTTAAACGTTCAATTTACCGAAAACAGCAATGAAATATGACACGATGGTTATTAAATTATACACCTAACCATTATAGAAATGCAGTTTTTATATAAAAACTAGCTACCCGCCGCGGCTTCGCCCGCGTGGAGTTCGATTATATCGCGTTTCTTCAAAAGTCCTGAATCGAAACTATCCTATGTTATTTCTCAAGGTCAACTCTATCTTTGTACCAAATTTCAATAAAATCAGCTCAGTGGTTTAGACGTGAAAGCGTTACAGACAGACAGAGTTACTTTCGCATTTATAGTATTACTTACTAGCTTTCCGCCGGCGGCTTCGTCCGCGTGGAGTTCGGTTATATCGCGCTTTTTAGATTTCCCTCGGGAACATCAAATTTTTCCGGGATAAAAGGTAGCCTATGTTCTTTCTCAGGGTCAGACAGACAGAAAGACAGAGTTACCTTCGCATTTATAATAATTAGTATGGATGGATAGTAGGGATTACAGCTTAGTTCGGTACTAAGTTGTCACTTTTGTATTAAGAACGACATAACCTCAATAATGTTCGAAATACAAACACTGACTCAAAGAAGTCTGGAACCAAAGTCGGATTTAGTTTGGGGTTAGGGTTTGAAAATACTTTGTTCGTAGCAACATATTAAAAAAAAAAAGATTACATCGCTTTAGGATAAGTGTATACATAAGCTCGTGACTGTACGTAGGCTATGTATGACAAACACCGATCATTCTTCGAAGAGACACAAATTCGATACCCTTATTCACAAACTAAAGTTCAGTGCATATTTTTCCTTCTATTTGATTAAGAAAATAACAGAAAATAAGTGTACGTTATCTTATCAAATTATTTCAATATAAATTATGACAGTTTAGAGGTCATTAAAACATTTGTACTAAAAATACGTCAGACACCAGATTAAAATTATGAGGCCTAGTGCGCTTTACCATCAACGACTGCGTCACTGCTTACCATCAGGCAGGATTGCTGTCAAGCGCTAGTTTATAACATAATAATAAAAAAAAAACACTGACTAATTTGACAGAACTTAAAATATTTATCATCTGTCCTTTTCTTAATGAAATAGGAAAAAAAAAACATGCACCAAACTTAAACGAGATGTTTCATTTTGGGCCACCACTATGTACGCTATATAGAAAAAAAGGAAAAATATAGAAAATTTGAATAAAAATACTACTAAATTGATTTGAATAAAAATACAAGTATATACAATTAATTATTTGAAACGTTTTTTAGTGAGATAACCCTTTATTAAGGTAGCCATGACACTTTTATGACGTTTGATTGGCGACTTTGACAGTTCTATTTTCCCGTTGTGTTCGTGTCGAGTGTTGATTTGAGTTGATTGTGTATTATTTAATGGGCCGTATGTTCGGAATTTATGTTTTGTTTTTTTCGCAGTCATATGGTAGATAATATAGATACGATAGCCTTAGATACATGACACGTCAATCAAATGACACTGTCAAAATCTTATTTCGCTTATTGCTGACCACCATATTTATTAGTAGTTGTGTTGCACTCCTTCGCCGAGTTAAATTGAATCTGTATAAAAACTAAGCAAAAATAAAGGAAATTAACATTAAAAACAGTCAACTATAACGTAACTATACCTAGCATTAAGTGTACAATGTGCTGGCCCAGGCTCCATACATATCTGAAACATCTCCTTTAGTAGTTATTGTTAATAAGAAAGTCTTACTATTGGGTGATCGAAAATTCTGAGATATTTAAAAAAAAGTAAATTTAACATGTCTTGTATGTATCCCACTTACAGCAACATCCTATAACTATTTCTTTGTATGCTTTCCCTTTTCTGTAAACTATTCTGTTTCATGTATGGCAACATTGGACAAACTTCTGACTCAGGTTATCTCTTTATAGGATCAGTAGATGCCCATATCAATCTTTCACTTCAAATTATTATAATTTTCTTCATATCCACGGAATTTTAAGTAATGCTGTAGGCTTTTAGTGATACCATCGTTTTAATCCATTTTTGCATGATGCTGAACCATTATCTTTTAAACATGGGACTTCAGACCCAACATGTGCGTTCCAAGATGAATTTGATATAATTACCTTCCTATTTGTAATAAAGCGGACGGTTAAGATTATTTATTTCTCAAGAAAGCATATCACATACAGGGTGTATCTGACATCGTAACGCAAACTTCGCGAAAGGGCTACACCGCATGCCACTAATAAAATTATGATAGTCATTTATGTCGTTAATGAACGGTTACAGAATTCACATTGTTTAAAAAAAAGTGTCGGCTCGGCCTTTGAACGTTGCAAGCGTGCCGCCGTACGGGTTTGTAGGTATGACGTTGATCTCTGATGTGAACTCTATTAAATCAGCTGATAAGATAGTTTTTCGAGTTTTATTTTCATTGCGCTTTTTGGTGTAATTAGCGAATTAATTATTTTTACTTTAAAATCTTTTTGTGTTATAAAAATATAGCAATTATGAGCGGTCTAAAGTGAAAAAAAAAACTACATATTTATTTACATCATGAAAAAGCCGATGAAAAATTCCACCACTGGGGGGTTCAGAATCATGTACTTATATCCATGGTACTCGTTTGTGCGTCGATGTCAGATACACCCTTTATAGTTTTTAGCTCATATTTAGCACCATTATAGTCTCTTTCTGCAGTCATTACACCGTTTGTCCACAGTCCTTTAGGAAGAAAAACTCCTTAAATTGATCACAATGTTTCAATAACTTCGATCTTCATTAAAGCTTTTCTCACTTAAGTCATTTCAAATTCTACACTGTTTTTGCATCCCAATTAAAAAGACTATCTGCAGAAATCTTTACAGCTAAGCAAGACTGAAGCACAACTTTAACGACGGCTAGTTTTGTCGATCGATTTTGTAAGAAAATCATTGCGTGGTAAATTTGGTGAAGTGAGCTCAAAGAGAGCTTAAAGCGTGCTCTCGATAATGCCCATCTCTAACACGAGTCTATCGATTCTGTAATAATTTCACCGTGATAAGTGACACCTCTCCAATAGGGGAAAATATATTTAGTCCGTCATTCAGATTATAGAAAAATATTGGATACGTATATTGTGTTTTATCAAATCAATAAAAATTTACAAATATAAAAGGCATCAAATATCAGGAGTGTGGTCAACGTCACTCGTTGCTAAAAAGTGTAGCAAGGAGTGACGTCACACGAGGTTTCAACGCACTGTATCTTCTTCATTTTTTGTTTGTATGAAAAAATAAAAAATACGTGTCTAGTTTTTTTTGGAAATCTGACTGACGGAGTAATTAGTTTTTTTTTTTAGTCAACTACCCTATTTCACGCTGTTTCACCTATCTTTAGCAGTGTACTGGTGGTATAGGCTGATGAGATGATGTTGAAAAGTTAGGTGAGGTGCGCTTAAAGCTGGTTCCAGGGGCGACAGACTCGGGGACGTCTGTCGCTCCTCTAACATCAGGACAGCAGGAGGCGACGTGTTCCACGCGCGCCTCTCTTAGACGTCGAGAGGGAGTCAAACACCTCACTTGCCTCGGTGACCCGGCGGGCCGGCACCAATCGGGGGTTGCGGAAGCAGTGTTCGTTCGCGCAACCCCCGGCGTAGGTGTGAGAGGGAACTTTGGGGTGGTTTTTAGTCAATAAGAGTCTGACCACCCCAGGCGGCTGACATCCATGAGGATTTTCCACGGAGAAAAAAAAAAAAGTGTGCTTAAAGATATTTTATTTTGCAAATAAGGGTACAAGTCATAGTGGTACATAGTATTAATACGAACAGCCATAATAAGGCATGCAAAATTAGAATCTTCACTATTTAAAAAAACAAATATTTACCTTAAATCTAGTTCTAGTTCATCATCTACTTAATAATATAATTCCATCAATAAAAACAATAAGTAGTTCTATTTCAATTTCATCAGTCAATAATGTAATTATTGTCACACTTGCTTAAAGCAAGTTGTCAATAGTGGCAATCCCTTAGCACTAGTTGGGAATGACAGGTCTCTTCACCTGACTTAAAGGAGAGACTTTTACAGAATCGCAGACAGCCTCCGTGGCGTAGCTGTAGCGAACGTCGCCGTTGCGCAAGGAGGAGCGTGTTCGATCCCCGCACAGTGCAAATATTTGTATGCATGAATATGAATATTTGCACTGGTCTGGTCGTGCCTCGGAAAGCACGTTAAGCCTTTAGTCCCGGTTGCCATACGAACATCTAATGGCAGTCGTTACGGGTTGGTTGGAGCCCTCAAAAGTCTAACAATTGGTCTAACTGCAATGCTTAGATATAGCTTTCGGGTCGTGGAGGTCACACGGCAGTCACTTCACGGAAAATATCGAAGTTTAGCCAAAATCAGCAGTTAGGACTGGTAAAGCGGACCCCAGACTCCAAAGCTGAAAAACTACGGATGCGGCTGGGATTAACGCTGAGATGATGATTACTTTTACAGAATCAATAGGTATCACGGTTCACTTCAAGCTCAATTCACCTCAATTTTGATGGTAAGGTTTTTTACAGTATAGTCAATCTGCAGATGGTCTTTTATCACAGCATTTGAACAAGTCCAAATGGGTAGCAGAATTATCTAATGTCTCTATTGTATTGCCTACATGTCTAACCGAATTAGAACTAAGGATGTGTGAGTATACTTGTACTGTACATATTCCTTTATTTACTTTTATTAGTGTCATGTAGTTCTCATCATCATCATCATCTGGAATGGAGTCGTGTGTATCATAAATGCGATCTTCAGCTATACAGCAATCATTTAATAAAAACAAACCTGCGACCCCGTTACTGTATTTTAAACTATATGCCAGCAGACTTAATGCATTTAATAAGAAAATGACACATCTTCTTTATATTTCCTCACAACAACTTTACTCTTGAAAATAATTGCGGTCTTTTGCCATTGATATAGTATATCTGCATTATACGAATCTAACCTCGTATTATTTACGCACCCCTCTCTCAACTATATTAGAGTAAGGTCACATGTACTGGTTTTTAGTCAGTAAGAGTCTGACAGATCCCACCGCCCACCCCTGGGCGGCGGACATCCATGAGGATTTTCCACCCCGGAAACGAAAAAAAGGTGACATATTGGGTTAATTTTCAAAGACCAGACAAATTTAAGGGTGAGGTACTACAGACCATTCAATTATTCAACTATCTCCATGGAACCAATATCTTAACGCGAATTTTTTTTCAATACATTTTGTGCCATAGAAAACTTCATAACTTACTTGACGTTAACGTACAACATAATCCGCCTATAATTCGACGTCCTCCGTGGCGCAGCGGTCAAACACAGCCTGCCTCCGACGTGGAGGCCCCGGGTTCGAGCCCCGGCCAGGTCAAGATGGAAAACGATCTTTTCCTGATTGTCCTGGGTCTTGGATGTTTATCTATATATGTATCTATTATAAATATAGTATCGTTGATTTAGTATCCCATAACACAAGTCTCGAACTTACTTTGGGGCTAGCTCAATCTGTGTGATTTGTCCGTATATATTTATTTATTTAATTTTCCCACTCTTGAGACACAAGCCTCCTCTCGGTGAGAAGGAGCGGGCCGTATTCTCAGTGGGCTGTTACCTCGCGATGGTTTCTTTCACCGTTTTGAGAGCAGTGGTGCTGAAATTATTTACACAAAGTAAAGCTCAGTCAAAGTAAAGGACGGCTGAATTTTTGGTCGCGATTGCAATAACGGTCACATGGAGAAAATTGTTCAGTCTGATGGTCTGTATTGTATCACACCTTTAAATTTGGCTGGTCTTTGAACAATCACCCTGTAGTAGCTAATAAAATGTCAGTTAGATAGTCGCTCCATAGAAAATATCGACATTCAGTTAGACTGTAAGCGAACTCTAACATAAGGACCAGTTTCCTCGGACGCGGAGCGGGGCGGAGAGGACCTTAGCGGTGCGCGAATTAACCAATCATTATACTCGAAATCTCCGCTTCGCTTCAATGGTAACAACACGAGCGGGGTGGAGCAGAACTGAGCCGATATCTATATCTATACTAATATATAAAGCTGAAGAGGTTGTTTGTTTATTTGTTTGAACGCGCTAATCTCAGGAAGTACTGGTCCGATTTGAAAAAATATTTTTGCGTTGGATAGCCCATTAATCCAGGAATGCTTTAGACTATATAGCATCACGCTGCGACCAATAGAAGCAGAGCATAAAGAACTTAACGCGAACGAAGTCGCTGGCGGCCGCTAGTTCATAATAAAAATACAACGAGGCGATGCGGTTCGGAGGACAAAGAGCATAGGGTGCAGAGCGGAGGACAGCAGAGCCATGCTGTGCGGAGGACAGTGGGGCGGTGCGTGATTCGCGCGCTGTGCCTCGGTTATCATCGTTACGTCACTAGGTGCATACGTATCAAAACGGATAAGAAGTTCAAAAGTATGCTTCGCTCCGTACCGCTCCATTCCACTCCACTTCGCTCCGCTTCAGTGAAAATAGTAACCAGCCCCCTAATCACAACAAACGCATTTTTGTCAAATGATTGCGAGTAGTTGGGATCGTTTGGACCGCCCATTGGTCCGTTCGGTCCAAACGATCCCAACTAGTTCCAATCATTTGACAAAAATGTATTCGCCGATTAGGGGGCAGTTTTCACCGCTCCTCTCCGCCCAGCTCTGCATCAGTGTAAACACGGCCTAAATGGGGAAAAAGGCTGGGCAGGTGATGATGATGTTAGCTAATATTCATTAGTTATTACCTGAACCGAAACATTAACTGTAAAACATTGGAACTAAAATTAATGAAGTAATTAATTACCTACTATGCGACGAGCTAATTAATTAACTTGTGTAACAAATGCTTTGTCATTTTTAATTTGTAATCCAATGTCACAATATGTTTTGGTCGAGTACTTATCTAATTACGAAGGGGTATCATATTAGCCAGTAACTACAGACTTATCGTGGCCAGTGTAGCTACCACGAGCTTTCATTACGAAGACTCGATCGTCGATATCGAGCGCGTTTGACTTATCAATTGGCCCGCTTCAAGGTTGTAAGGCCGCTGCCTCGAATCTTGAGGGCAGTGGGGCGGCGGCGGCAGCGGCGCGGGAGCCGGGCAGGCATCGAAGACCCGTTCTCGAAACTAGCGGGCAGATCGCGCGTCACTATAGCCGCCTAGTGTTGTGTTCACGATTGTGTCGACGAGATATTTGTTTTTATTCGCGAAAGAAATATATAATATATAAATAAAAATGAACAATGGCAGCAACATCTTTTTGATTCAAATTTATTCCTAACACTCGATGACTGCTCGCTGCCCGCCCGCTGCCCGCAAGATTCGAGCGCGAGAAGTACACCGCTCGCTACCCGCCACCGCCTCGCTGCCGTGCCGCTGTTTTCGAGAACTGGTCCGTTTGATTTTACGCATAAGATCCCTGCCGCTCACTCGCCGCCGCCGCCCACCGCCGCCGCCGCCGCCGCCCGCGCCGCCGCCGCCGCCGCCGCCGCCCCGCTGCCCGCAAGATTCGAGACAGCGGCCTAAGAACTCTCCACCAATGAGAGCGCCAAACGCGCTCGATATCGACGATTGAGTCTCGTAATGAAAACTCATGGTAGCCACATAGGAAGGGAACACAGAATAAATAGTACTATTAGGGCATTCTCTCCATGTAAAAGACTGGAACACAGCTTCATTTACTTACTAACATCGTTGGAAAAATGCTATTTATTGACTTGAAACTGCCATTTTCAATGGGTTCTAAAATTAAGATGTTTCTAATATTCCTTGAATGTTCTTTATTTTCATTATACAATATGTGAAGAAAATCCCGTCTGACCCATAAGGATAATGAAGGTTAAGTAAACACATGACCAAATAAAATATGAAATTTTACATAATCATCATAGTGACAATACTAATGAATTTTGAAATAATCTTTTTTCCGCGAATTAATTCCAATTTCCCCAAAATTTGGTATTTTTTTAATAAGTGACAACACTATAGACGGTATTATTATGAGCAAATAGCGATGCGACCGCGTGCCGCGTGCTCTGTCCCCTTTCGCCCGCGCATGTATTGCCTACCGTACATTTATTAATTTACCTCCTTTTGCGAAATAATTAATTGCGAAATTAAAATTTTTGGGGGATTTTTTCTTTAAGTTTAGTCCGGCTTTGTATGCATTAGTAGAATCAGTTATCGATACCTAACAATACCTTCACGGATCGGACAGGGTTTTCTTTACTTATTGTATAATTCTTTTATGTCCTCATAAATCTCCTCCTGTCACATCGATAATGAAATCGTCAGTTTTTGAGTGATAGGTTTTTAAATCGGAACTAGTTTCAAGAGATATGAATTCATCTTTTTTACTTAGTGTTTTCTTTTAATATTTTCTTATTTTTTTTGTAAACTAGTGCTTGAATGCGATCCCGCCTGATGGTAAGCAGTGAGGCAATCGTACAGACTCGCCCGAGTTAACTGTGCACCTCGCTCTGTGACGTCATTCGGACGGTACCGTTTGAAAAAAAATGAGAATTAGATTTAAAAAAAAATTGGGTTAATAAAAGGTCGTTTTGATGATAAAGCGTCACAATACTAGATCATTTTACACATGACGTTTTACAATTAAATTGATACATACGGACTGAAATATAATGTTGGTGCAACCAACAGACTTTACTAACACGTCGAAAATGTAAAAAACAAAAACCAACTCAATAATAAAAAAAAACTTAACAAAGCAAAAACTCTACCGAAACAGTAATAGCAACAGGGGATTTAAACTGTATTTAGACAATTGTAACAAAGATGCTATAACTACTAAGCGCTTTCGGCGAATGCGGGGCGCCGCGCGGGGAAGCGGGATAGGGGTCGCATTTCAGCGAGATGCACAGTTAACTCGCGCGAGTAGTAGATGGTAAAACGCACTAGTTTGTTATAAGCCTAATCACTTTTAAATTCCTTATATTATAATAATTAATAGGAGATAATAATACTAATGTATTTTTGTTTGTGTACAGCGATGGTCGCAGGTGGTCGGTGGCTTCACTTCCGTCCTCGGGCTACGGGACCACTCCCGGGAGCTCAAGTCTATCAGTAAGTCTATAATATTTCTTATTTATACACGTCTGAATAATGGATATACTAAGGAGTCTTGTAATAATTAAGTATACTGGAAACCGATGGAGGCGGGCAGCACTAGACCGGTCATTGTGGAAAGCCTTGGGGAAGGCTTTTGTCCAGCAGCGGACCTCTATAGGCTGAGAAGAAGATAATGATACGGAATTGTTGTTGTATTGAGTTAGCATCATATACCTGCAAGTGAGAGTTCTACTCTAACAATCGCGGTTTATGAGATACAGCTTGTAGGGTAATTGCGTAATACACTATCAAATCATACAAATAGGAGCCTGAAAATGCGGTGAAATGGTTCCAGTAAATTATGATACGGCAGTGTTTGGCTTCGCGCTCGACTTGGCGGGTGCACTACGGTGCCCCCCGATCAGTAGCAATGGGTTTCATTTTGACAGTTCAACAACTTTCATTGCGTTATTTGCGTTGTTGAGCAAACACATTTTCCTTGCATACGGAGCAATGGTTTAGCAATTGGTTTCGAAATTATTCCAATTGATAGAAATAGTGTGTTACGTAATTAGGATGCTGGTTACAGCAGTGAAGTTTTAACAATAGTAGTTTTTAGCCTTTAGGGCGGAACCCTAAAAATGCGGGATTAACCTAAGCTTGTTTCGGTTAGTCCAAGGACTATGTTTATTACGCTTATCAAGGCCCTTCCGGCCTTCCGGGCGTGCGAGAACATGCTTTCCTATCAGGTTGGATGTCATCATTAGAATAACCATGAGTCATGATACTCATGACAGAATGACCGGGTGGTCCGGGGCGTTGCATCTCCTGCCCGTGCGATAATAATAGCACCAAAAAGTCAGAAAACATACTAAGCGATAATGATATTTGATTCTTTGACTGCCTCCGTGGCGTAGCGGTAGCGGACGCGGCCACTGCGCAAGGTGGCGCGGGTTCGATCCCCGCACAGTGCAAGTATTTGTATGCATGAATATGAATATTTGCACTGGTCTGGTCGTGCCTCGGAAAGCACGTTAAGTCGTTGGTCCCGGTTGCCATACGAATATCTAGTGGCAGTCGTTACGGGTTGTTGGAGCCCTCGAAAGTCTAACAATTGGTCTAACTGCAATGCTTCGATGTCGCCTTCGGGTTGTGGAGGTCAGACGGCAGTCGCTTCACGGAAAATGTCGAAGTTTAGCCATATCAGCAGTTGGACTGGTAAAGCGGACCCTAGACTCCAAAGCTGAAAACGCTTCGGATGCGACTGGGATTAACGCTCGGATGATGATGAACGATATTTGATTCTTTCTGAATTTTCGCTATGCCTGACTCCTTAGGGATCGATGTCAAATAGCCTAACCTAACCTTTCCTTTAGAATTGGGCTATCAAATGCAAAAACTTTTATACATATTCGTCTCGCAGTTCCGGAGATGTGCAAGCTCATTCAAACATTCATTGTATGTCTTTTTTAATTATTATTTACTTGGTAATGTGCGTTTGGTTTGTGCGTAATCCATACTAATATTATAAATGCGAAAGTAACTCTGTCTGTCTGTCTGTCTGTCTGTCTGTTACGCTTTCCCGCTTAAACCTCTCAACCGATTTTGATGACATTTGGCACAGCCAATCTTTAGACCATGAGAATGAACATAGGCTACCTTTTATCCCGGAAAAATTTGATATTCCCGAGGGAAATCTACAAAACGCGATATAACCGAACTCCACGCGGGCGAAGCCGCGGGCGGAAAGCTAGTAAACAATATTTCTTTCTTTTTTTGAAACAAACTCTTCACCTTCATTATTAGTATAGATTTCCCTCGCAATATGCTAACGTGAATGACTGTTATATTCTACGTAATATCGGTAACATATGCACCGATTCTGTGAACAGTGAATCACTAACCTCCAACTCCGAAACTAATTACCGAACTTGACATAGTGACACATAGAACGGCACATGTGCCACAGCATAGCTAAGTATACAGAAGGCCGGATGCTTGCATCCGAGAGCGAACACACACACACACAGACGTATTATTTACGGTCACCAAAGAAGACGAGTCATCGACACCATAGTTCCGTTAGGCCGCTACCTCGAATCTTGCGGGCAGCGGGGTGGCGGAGACGGCGGTGCGGGAGCCGAGCGGGCATCGAAGACCCGTTCTCGAAACTAACGGGTAGATCGCGCGTCACTATAGCCGTGTTGTGTTCACGATTGTGTCGACGAGATATTTGTTTTTATTCGCGAAAGAAATGTCTGAACAATGGCGGCAACATCTTTTTTATTCAAATTTATTCCTAACGCTCGATCACCGCTCGCTGCCCGCCCGCTGCCTGCAACATTAGAGCGCGAGAAGTACACCGCTCGCTGCCCGCCACCGCCCCGCTGCCGCGCCGCTGTTTTCGAGAACCGGGATTTTACGCATAAGATCCTGCTGCTCACTCGCCGCCGCCGCCGCCGCCCGCCCCGCTGCCCGCAAGATTCGAGGCAGCTGCCTAATACTCTATCTATTACTATTCGTTTTGAAGTATATTGTTAATCCATTCCTCTATAAGTTCGAAAAATGTGTCTGCTCAACAACGTAAATAACGCAATTAATGTTGTTGAATTGTCAGAATGAAACCCAGTGTGCAATTACCCTACTGGGTCGTCGGATGTAGTTGAACTTTAGTAAGAAACTGGAGAGAGAGATTTTGCTACGGTTTAACGTCTTTTCCGAGGTACGAAAGGGTTTCCATATGTCATCATCATTCATCATCAGCCCTACTCGTCCACTGCTGGACATAGGCCTCCTTCATGGCACGCCAACAAGCTCGATCCTGAGCAGTTCTCCTCCAGTCACTACCAGCTCCCTTTTTGATGTCGTCGCTCCATCTCGTCCAAGGGCGTGCTACGCTACGTTTGCCGAGACGCGGTCTCCACTCGAGGACTCGTTTACCCCAACGGTTGTCGGTCCTGCGGCATATGTGACCAGTCCATTGCCACTTCAGTTTGCTAATCCTCTTAGCTATGTCGGTGACTCTGGTCCTCTGTCGGTTTCCATATGTAATGGATGGTTATCCAACCACGAATCGCTCCCACTTAACCCGCGATCTTTAGTAAAAGTGCGCATTGCACTATTATTGCATGTAGGTACTAACAACGTTATTGTTTGTTCATGCGAAACCTGAATATAGTTTGTTCAGAGTAAGCAACTGAATCGATTCCAATCATTTTTACACCAAGTTATATTTTTTACCAAATCCATTTAGAAATTGTTGCAGAGTGATTACCGAGCAGTTACGATAGATCATAGTACTTGCGGGCGCGCCACAGCTGTCGCCAGAGGTCAACGCCCCTGGCTCGCCCGCCCGATCGGAGCTTTGACCATAGTTTTGTTGGGACAACCAAGTAGAATAGCAAGCACATAACTTTGTGGTCTTTCACGATGTCTTTTTGAATTTTTGTACATAGATTCTTTACTTAAAAATACTGGACATGTTTCGGGTTTAGCATAAACAAAAAATAATGTTGTTATAAAATATAGAGTTTTAGCGTAAATTGAACTTTACTGTGGAGGAATCTAAGTTATTTTTCCATTAATTCATATTACTTTTTTGTAGAATATAACGCAAATGCAGATTAACGTTTCGTTCTGTTTTCGTCTGTTGCGTGAAGTCAGCCTTCTGTTCTACGAATTTTGCGACATGACATGAGCCGACTAATTCGTGTTTGCAAAAGCAAAATAATTCCGTGAAATAGCAAGAAAAGAGACATTCTTTTGTTATTTGTACACTTTCGCTAATGAAACAAATAGATTATTATTTTCTTAGGAGATTTATTATTTCTGCCTCATCATTGATCTTTGCCTCTTTCTTATCATGAAGTGGACAGATGTGGCTGAATATTAGATTTCCCAGATATACTGTATGTTTACTGTGTTAGGTTCAAATTAGATTGCAAAGGCTTTTAGTCAGAAAGGGGATGAGGACCAGTAGAGAAATATGGAAGAAAAAGTCATGTGGAGCAGACCCCGAATAAATTTATTTATTTTATTTTATTAAGACATCCAACAGCGATTTACATAGATGCTTACACTTAAACAAATATAATTCATAAAAGCCAGTAACAGGATATCATAGCTAAGTATATCTAACATAAAAATTACCTTAACTTTTAAAACAAAGCTTATTTAAAATATAAGAGCAGAAGAATGTTGATTAAATTTTAAAGGCAACGGTATTGCTAGGTTTTTTAAAAACACGGAGGATTCTCAATTCTCTGTCTACTGATATACCACTGTGGATACGACAGTAAAAACTTGAGTAATATCCTATGCCATTCCCAGTCTGCAAACGATATTTCAATCAATATGCAATTCAGACCAATACTTTAATCACTATAATAGCTTTGCTGGTATTTTGGCGTGGCTAGCTGGGATATGATAAATACATAATTTCATTGTTGTTGTGTTTTATTGTGTTCATTACTGTACCTACATAGTATTGTATAAAGACATGTGTTTTTTTTTAAATGAACGGACAGCTGTACTGCTGGGAAATTTGTTCCGCTACTTCTTCTTCCCAGCGAAAGCATTAGGAAGTGGCGAAGGGCGGGCGTTTTTGGGGGGACTGTATTATGTAATATTGAAGTGCTGATTCATCATCATCCCAGCGTTAATCCCAGTCGCATCCGAAGCCTTTTCAGCTTTGGAGTCTGTGGTCCGCTTTATTGAAGTGCTGATTCTCAGCCTAAATTGAATAATATAGGTAGTTGAAGATTGGGTAACCTATATTTTTTACATAGTGTATTTCAATTTCGTTGCTAGGATTGATTTGTTACTTCCAAAATACTCTAAGGGCGAGTTCACACGACATGCGCACGCCACCCGCATACAACTCGCATTGAAAGTTACATTAGAATTTGATTCTTATAATCCATCAATAGATCTCAAATTGCGTGTGAAATCTTAAGTACAAGCGCACGCGCCCGCTTCGCGCCAATACTGCGCTCGCCCTGCCCGCGCTCTGTACCCTCGCCGCGTACGTTGTCACACCTGTGTAGCTACCATGAGTTTACATTACGAGACTCGATCGTCGATATCGAGCGCGTTTGACTCATCGATTGGCCCGCTTCAAGGTTGTAAGAACTCTCAACCAATGAGAGCGCCAAACGCGCTCGATATCGACGATCGAGTCTCGTAATGTAAACTCGTGGTAGCTACACTGGAAGCCACTATGTGAAACGTAGTGAACGAATTAGTCCAGTCACTGGTAGTATAAGTGGTTGCGAGGCGTGTGCGAGGTGGAAGCAGCGCGTATGCGGGTTTAAGGCGAGCAAAACACAATATGAGCGGGTACTGTGCTTGATCGTCGCATGTCATCTGAATACGCCCTGCCTGACGCATAAGTATTGCCAGTATTTTCATTTATTATCCTCTCCTCATTATAGGTTTAACATTTAACTTGCTCGTTACCCATACCCATACTAGTGGAAATGACATATTTTCATGACGATCGTTATGACGTAATCGCTCTTTAGGGTAGCTTTACTCCATCCATGGCTCATTTGTTGTATGAATGGGCTCCATTGGGGTGGTCATTGCCAGAAGCCCCTCACAGCTTTTCTGCTTCATTGAACAACTTAATGAGAGGAGCGGATAACCGACATAGGCTCTCTCAGTAGGGTAAGGACATAGAATAAAAAGTTTATTTTGTACATAATATATTAAATATATACATCTGATATCACTTGGAAAGCTGCTACGCTAAAATGGAATTGGGCTAGACACGTCTGCTGCATGGCAGACGACTAAAGAGCTAAACTTTCGGCCCAACGGGTCCCTCTTAATGGCAAGCGACATCGTGCTAGGCCCGGACGGAGATGCTGCCATTTCCGTCCGGCCCGAGCACGTAGCAGAGACCTAGACGAGACGAGAGACGTGCAGAGTACCAGTTGAAGGAATCCAGCTGGATTCCTCCAGCTTTAAAAAGAGAGAAGTGGAAAGAGAATAGAATAGAGCGGTGCTGTGGAGTTTGTCCCGCTACTTCTTCCCAACGAAATTGCGAAGGGCGGGCGTTTTGGGTGACTGTCTTCTGTAATATTGACGTTCAAATGATGCTGATTCTCAACCTAATTTTAATAAATGATTTTTTTATATATATTATTTAATAGGGAGTCCTTAGCTCTGCTGTGGGACATCACGACTTTTAATTATAAAGTAATAAATTATTATGGTGACGGTAGGAAGTGTTATCAAGTCCTATATTAAAATCAGTTAAATACTCAATTTGAAACTAATCAATCTTACAACGACAGCTTCATATAACCAGTGACCACTACATTAGTAAAAAAAAAAAAATATTATTTTACTATACATTGTAAAAAAAAAGGATTTTTGGAAACCCGAAAGTTAAATAACTAGTCTTATTTAGGGGTATCGTAATACTGCTTAATACTGCGTGATCAAATCAGAAATGAGGAGATCCGCAGAAGAACGCGATAGCCCGAGGAATTGCAACATTTAAATGGCCTGATGGGGTACCGGGGTTCTCGAATGGTGACCACGCACCGGAAGACTTAGCGTGGGTAGGCCCCCGACAAGGTAGATCGACGACCTGGTGAAGGTCGCGGAAACCGCTGGATGCGGGAGGCGCAGGACCGGTCGTCGTGGAGATCCTTGGGGGAGGCCTATGTCCAGCAGTGGACGTCTTTCGGCTGAAATGATGATGATGGTGATGTAATACCCAGTAACTGGGTTATCCGGTAGGCATTTGCTCCGTGTAAAATTCTGGTATTCAGCTGCGTCTGGTGTCATTAATCAGGGGAAAACAGAGGAATCTCTCTTTTCTTTGAACACTTTAGTGTGGAATCATGGAACATCAACGGCCACGTGACCGCGTTTCAAAATTGGAACGCGAAAACTAAAATTCTACGAAAATTTCTGTTAACAAGAATCTGTATAAGTTAACTTTACTTTTTTTTCGAACTGTCATAAAAATGAAATAGGTGCTAAGTCGTATTTGTTGAGAAAATCAACATTAACACACTTTAAGTTGACTAAAATTAAATATGAATTATCATCTGTCGAAAATTTCTTGCCAAAACAATATCTTATCAAGCGAATCAAAACCTCAATTCTACTTAAATAGAGTCTGTTATCGTTCTAGCACAGATACACGTATAACTTGGGCACTTAAAGAAAAGATCTGTAAATGGCGTCCGCGCGCATGCGTTCTCGCTCACTCTCTATCGCTGTCTATACTCACACAGTGAAGTAAGAGCTGCAAAAAAATAACAATCAGTCAGGATTCGCTTTCCAAGCTACTTTGACGCACTCCGAGTTATCGTTACTTTCGTTCCGCTAAAGTCTCTGTTATTTTGTTGATATTATTGTTTTTGTTGAGTTTAATTGTTATTTGTTTGCGTTACGTTTGATTGTTATTTATTTTTGTTAAGTTTTTAGTACTAACGTTGACATTTTATTATTTTATCATTTGGTTTGTGATTGAACAATGGCTTCACGAAAACGTGGAAAGATTCTACACAGTGATGCGCGTGAAATTGTTTACAACGTGATAAAATACTTTGAAGAAGAGAAGAACTTGGAGCGCTACCATCCGCTCAAGTACAGCGCTGCACGCGCAGCGATGGCGACTAATTTATCGATGTCTACTATATCGAAAATTAAGAGAGAAGGTAATTACCAATAAACTATCAGTTTGTGCTTAGCTCTGTTCTGTCTATAATATGTTTTTTCAGTTAAATTTACCATCTTTAACACCCAGATGTGACATTTTTTGTTTTTGCTTCGCTGTTATTAGTAACAAAGTTAAGTTAACTTCTATAAAGTGTTAAGTTCTTTGAAGTTAACTTCCATACTAAAACATACTATTAAACTGATACTAAAAGTATCCAAGAAACTCGGATAGCATGCTTATTGTCATCAAAACTTAAATAAACTTAGGATAACGCAAACAAAAATCGACCTTTCATCATATTGATAGCCTGGGCGACTCAGTACCCAAGGTGCATTATCATAGTAATTTATTCTTCTAACCTAATAATCTCTGGACTCTATAGTACCCACGTGCAGAGAAAGGTATATTTTAATGACTTCACGCTATAAAAGAGCGTCCAGCATATTTTAGCATGTTTCAGTTCATAAAAACCCTAATTAAAATAAAGCCATCATATTACTATTCTATTATAATATTTTACTATTATTTCAGGTAAACTTGCAAAACAAACCAACACTAAAATCCGTACGCCGAGTAAGGGTAGAAAAGGCAAAAACAATACGCGTGTCCCCATGGATAACTTCAGTTTATGTGCCATTAGAAATATTGTGGCCTCAATATATGACGTTCGAAAGGAGGTACCTACGCTGAACAAGATTATGGCATCAGCAAAAGCTGATTTAAACTACACAGGCTCCAAAACGACGTTAAGAAAGATTTTAAAAGAAAAGCTCGGATTTCGATTTAAAAATGTCGCCAGAACCGAATGGTGCTCATAGAGCGCGATAATATAAAAGCCTGGCGAGTGAAATATTTACGCCGCCTCCGACAAAATGATGCCATGGGTGCGGAAAAAAGAAAGTTGTATACATGGATGAGTCGTGGATCCATGCTCATTATACTGTCAGCAAGTGCTGGCAGTCATCCACCAACGAAGGCATTCGAAAAAATGATAGTCCTGGACAAAGGTGGGTGATGGTTCATGCCGGCTCAGAGGATGGGTTTGTGGAGGGTGCAGGATTATTATTCAAAGCAAAATCAAAAAAAGGCGACTACCATGACGAGATGGATGGTAATAACTTTACAAAATATTTGAACGAAAAACTTATACCAAATCTGCCTCAAAACTCCATTCTCGTCATGGATAATGCATCTTACCACAGCATGCAGTTGGATAAAGCGCCAACGACTGCAACCCGCAAAGCGGATATAAAGAAATGGATGCACGAGCACGGTGTGGCATTCGAAGAAGACTGGACTAAAGCAGAGCTGCTCGTGCATCTAAAACACCATCGCCCCGAAAAAAAGTATGTGGTAGACGAACTTCTACGTGAGCATGGCCATGAAGTTCTCAGACTCCCTCCTTACAACTGCGACCTGAACCCCATAGAACATGTTTGGAATTTAATAAAACAACGGGTCGCAGATAAAAATGTGGAGCAACACGAAAATAAAATTGAGGACTTGACAAAAGAGGCCATAGCTTCAATTACACAAGACGAATGGAAGAAACAAATAAATCACATAAAGAAAGTCGAAGATGCATACTGGAATCGCGATGTAGGCAGGGAGAGTGAACTAGAGGATTTCATTATCAGTGTGGGCATGAATAGCGACACCGAAGATGAAAGTGACGAATGTGACGACCAAGACTGTGAAAGTGACCAGTCCATGGATGATTATAACGAATTAATGGAGGGGATTGAACCAATAATGGGTTCAGATGATCCAAATATTGCTGGGCCAAGCGGTTTATAAAACCTTTTTCTCAGATATTTTATCAGGTATTTTTATAATTAATAAAGACAAATTTTAAAATCCAGTATTTTATGTACCTTTGCTCCTTACTTAGTAATATTATTTTTACTATTATTGGCTAAAAGAATAATTTAATATTAGTAATATAATTATATAATATTTGACAAACTATATTACAATTATATAATAGAATATTAGCTAAAAAAAATAATTAACTGTATAACAACACACTCAAGAAAGTGATTTAATTTAGTTTCGTTTCGTGAGTAACTGTATAGTTGGTGGAGGTATAATTATGTAAACAATCACAGTAGTCGAATGAAAATAACTAGCTACAAAAATATCTCTTTTTATTCGACCAAGTAACTGGTTATGTTACGTTTCTTGAAAAAGGCGTAACGACCCATAGAACCAAACTTGTTTTGTAAACCGTACCATAAGTAGCCGCCGCCATTTTCAGATCTTTTCTTTAACTGCGCGAGTTATATGTATGTCATTCAGAATTTGAAACATGTCCAAGGCGATGTATTGTTGATCGGTAAATCTCTGTATATCTTAAAAAATCTATTAATATCTCAAATATTTTCAGTGACATATATTTACTGAGATATCATAGGTGATACACATTTGTTCCATCTGTCTTCTGCTCGCGACTACCCTCGACCCACGCTGCGATGCGACGCGCTGTTACTTCCTTTTCGCTTAGTTTTTTTTTATTTGTTAGGCTTCAAAACGGTTTGAGGGCAATTCATATAAATTTAAATACGTTCAGCACCTCCAATTTTCCCTTCCATTTTCAATTTTGACAAGGTTTTGATATAATGTTTGTCGCTCAGATGAGAAGACCTTCCTCGAAAATTGGGCTGTCAACTGAATTTTTTTTCACTTCGCCTTTTTGTTAGTACGTATAGATACAAGCTGCGCCCCGCGGATTCACCCGCATACGTTTCAATCCCGTGAGAATAACGGGATAAAAGTATCCAATGTGTTAATCTTGCTGAGAAAGCGTTTGTGTGCCAAATTTCATCAAAATTTAGCGTGAAGTAATTTGAGCGTTAAGAAGTAACATATAAACGCGCATACGCTTGCACTCATAAATATTCGCCGTTAGTGTGTTCATATCAGCGACATATATTTTCCGTGATATCGTAGTTGGCTGGCACATATTCACTACTAAAGAAACATATTTATAGATGACAGATGAATCAAAACAATTTAGTACTTATGATAGACTAGCGGCCGCCAGCGACTTCGTTCTCGTGGTTTAGTCATACTCCGCTCCTATTGGTCGCAGCGTAATATTATATAGCCTAAAGCCTTCCTGGATTAATGGGCTATCCAACGCAAAAAGAAATTTTCAAATCGGACCAGTAGTTTCCGAGATTAGCGCGAACAAACAAACAAACAAACTCTTCAGCTTTATATATTAGTATAGATAGATGGGCTTGAAGATTCATGTTTGAATGATAACCAACGACTTCCGGTGACAGTAGCACTTGATATCGCGAGGTAGATCAACAGGTGAGATTTCATCAATCTCACTTCACTATCTTATTTTGTTTATTTTTGCTCACGACTTCGTCCGCGTGAGGTTTTTAGTAACCTAACGTCATCACTTAGGGGCAGTCTTCACGAGTGAGAGAATTGCATTGCTGTTATCACATTAAAAGAGGAAGCGGAGCGCGTGAGGGAGCGGGAATTTCAGCGCCCTCACGGTTCTATCCACCGCAGGGGACGCCCTGGTCGGGAGACAACATCGAACTTGCGGGCGGCGAGCAGTGGACAGCTTGCCGCCCGGTAAGGACCAGGCCCGGGTCGATGGCGCGTTGTGTTCCACGCGCGCCTAAAAGAGATGTCACGAATACCGATGCCTTCTCCAGGACTGCGGGTTGGTTGAAACAGAAACCGTGGTCTTGGCGCACAGGCAAGTGAAGGAACACGGGTGGGTTTTAATCAGTAAAAGTCTGACACGCCGTTCCGCTCCGCCCAGAGCGGGGGAGGTCATTTGATAATTTCCCATCCTCACCAAAAAGGGGGCTGTCTTTACGAACGAGAGAAACACATCGGTATTATCATCGCCTTGTATTTCTTCATATGTCTACCCATCTCTGGATTGACCGCGGCCAACGTAGTTTCACCTAATCTATCGACCCGTGCATCAGCAGGGTAATTGCGTAATACACTATCAGTAGCAATGAGTTTCATTTTGACAGTTCAACAACATTCATTGCATTATTTACATTGTTAAGCAGACACATTTTCTTAACTGATGGAACAATGACTTAGCAATTGGTTTCAAAATGATTCCAATTGATAGTAATAGTGTGTATTGGGGTCCCACCACCATCTTTGGGACTCAAGTCAACCCCACCTGCCAGACGGTGCACCTGCTGACATACGGACGGGGCCCTGACGTCGGCTTCCCTTTCGGGGTTGAGTGGTCAGACGGCAGTCGCACTCGTAAAAGCCAAACAAGCCATTCAATCATGGTCAGGTTAACTAGAAATGCTCATGTCACAGCTAGGGCGCCGCCGCAAAACGGCGCAGGAGCCTCGCCCGACTCCTGTGACCTGTGGGCTAGGGCTACCGTGTCAGGGTCGGACACGGCTGAAGAAGCGAGCCCAAACCAGTAAACTCCGTCTCAAGCTCTTACCACAGGATGCTAAAGATCGTCTGAAATGTAGGAGAATGTGCAGGAAAGCGGACCCCGGGCTCCAACGCGAAAGCCGCGGATGCAACCGGGATAAACGCTGAGATGATAGTGTGTTACGCAATTAGGGTGCTGTTATTATTTTTCTATGAGACTCTCAGGTGTCACAAACTTTTGGAAACATATTTTACAATCAAAACGTAAATTTAAAACCAGCGCCCTAATCGGCGAACACATTTTTGCCAAATGATTGCGACTAGTTGGGATCAGTTGGGATCGCTCGGACCGCCCATTGGTCCGTTCGGTCCAAACGATCCCTACTAGTCGCAAATCAATCATTTCACAAACATGTGTTCGCCGATTAGGGGGCTTTTAGCAGTTTTCTGAATTGCGATATTATTTTTAAGTCCATAGTAAGAAGTAGGAAAGAAGGACAGCCTCTGTGGCGTAGCGGTAGCGAACGCGGCCGTTGCGCAAGGAGGCGCGGGTTCGATCCCCGCACAGTGCAAATATTTGTATGCATGAATATGAATATTTGCACTGGTCTGGTCGTGCCTCGGAAAGCACGTTAAGCCGTTGGTCCCGGTTGCCATACGAACATCTAGTGGCAGTCGTTACGGGTTGTTGGAACCTTCAAAAGTCTAACAATTGGTCTAACTGCAATGCTTAGATATCGCCTTCGGGTTGTGGAGGTCAGACGGCAGTCGCTTCACGGAAAATATCGAAGTTTAGCCAAACTCAGCAGTTAAACTGGTAAAGCAGACCCCAGACTCCAAAGCTGAAAGGGCTGCGGATGCGACTGGGATTAACGCTGAGATGATGATGATGATGATGAGTAGGAAAGAAGGAGTAAGAACGGATGTTCTTACTCCTTCTGTCCTACTTCCTACAAATACCTAGTATAAATGAAAAAGTTTGTGAGGATGTATGAATGTATGTAAGGTTAGATGGATGTTTGATACTCTTTCACGCACGAACTACTGAACCACTGGTGGTTTATAACTGGGACCAACATTTAGGATAATTTAGGACATCGTGACGGGGCCCACGAAGACCGATGCCTCCTAGGTCAGGGTTGCGGGTTGGGTGAAAATAAACCGTGGCCCGGGCGCACAGGCAAAAGAAGGGATCACGGGTGAATTTTAGTCAGTAAAAGTCTGACACGCCGTTCCGCTCCCCCCAGAGCAGGAGAGGTCATTTGACGATTTCCCTTCCAGAACCTAAAAAAAGGATAATGTAGGACATATAGGTTCATTTTTATTCCGATATTCCCACAGGATCGAAGCCTATGCGGGTGAAACCGTGGGGCTCAACTAGTACAATATAAAACACATGTTGTAAATAAAATACATTTTAAACGATACTATTGGCTCAAGATCGTGTCCAAGCGCAATCAAATTAATCCGGCCGTTAGTATTCACTACGCGGACGAGGAAACTCTTGCGCATACTTACTAGTGCATGTTATGCCTTTGTTTACCAACTTGAGATTTAATGGCGGTACAGTCAACCTCACATCAGAGTGGTAACAGTTTTTCATTCACAACGCCTTTATTTCGTAGCAGTAATGGTGATTTTAGTACAGCAAGGTGATTTGTGGTTGGCTGTACCGACATGTTGAATTTGTTGAAACGGTTGATATTTCGACATTGTATGTATCTGTTTGTAACGGTCAGAAAACGTTCCATCATTTGTTATGTATTTCTGGTTATTTTAAGAACAAAGATCCTTGTTTGTATAAGCTGTTTTTCTGTGCGGTAGGTATAAGGCCTCTGACCATGCTCGGTGATCAGGGAGGTAATAGCGCAAAATAAAACAATAGAAGTTCAACTCTTCATCATCATCATCAGCCTCTACCTGTCCACTGCTGGACATAGGCCTCTTCTATGGCACGCCTACAAGCTCGATCCTGAGCAGCTCCGCCAGCCACTACCAGCCACCTTTTTGATGTCGTCGCTCCATCTCGCCCAAGGGCGTGCTACGCTTTATGCCGAGACGCGGTCTCCACTCGAGGACTCGTTTACCCCAACGGTTGTCGGCCCTGCGGCATATGTGACCAGCCCATTGCCACTTCAGCTTGCTAATCCTCTCAGCTATGTCGGTGACTTTGGTCCTCTTTAACTCTTGTTCGTATCTAATCCAGTTAAAGTTATGGTTCAGTTACGATCACATTTCGTATCGCGCTAAAGTTTTAACTTCGATTGAAGTAAAATCAATGTATGAGTGATACATTTAGTCAGATATAATAATTAAAACTAAATAAATTATAAGTAAATCTCATCGTTTAGGAAAAAAAAAGATAAATAATAAATAAACCATCTGTCAAAAGGTTAGCGCGATACCGAACATAACAAAAGTTATGGTTTGGTTGCGATCCAATTCTGTTGTGGTTTAATTATTTTAGCGCGATTGCCCCCCAGTGGGATATGAGTGTTCTAGAGTGGAGACCGTGAATCTGTAAAAGACACCTTTCTTTTACACCCCCAGAAGGACACCCCCAGGCTAGATGGAACGACTATTTTCGCAAGATGGCTGATAGAAGCTGAATGAAAATTTGCTGAAAATCGGGTTGAATGGCGTGCTATAGGAGGAAAGGTGTATGTCCAGAAGTGGACTGCTTTATGATGACGTTAAGGCATCTAGTCTCTCCTTTTGTATCTCGATGGTTCTCGTAAAAGGTGACCAAGCTCTCCATAACATTTTCAATTGAACACGAGAAGTACCATCTGATGTCGTGTGCTGACAGCTATGATGCTGCTGAGTTTGTGGCATCACTTCCTTATTCCCAGCAGGAAGTGGTGGTGGTGGCTTGACGGAAGACTGTCTTATGTCATTTTGACGTTTGAGTGCTATAATTGTCAGTCTAGTTTGAAGAAATTATTTTTGAATTTCTCTTCTGATATGTGTTTGGCATACGAGTACATGTTACCTTTTTACAGCAAAATAAAGAAAAAAAGACAAAACGTTTATTTGCAGTAAACATGATGCATGGATTTATAAAAAAATAAAAAATATTTGAGGGAAACATGCGTCACATCCACGCAAAATGGCTGTCGCTCAGCATTATGCTGCGACTCTATGCAAAAACGGAGCTCAGAGCTGGTCACTATGTCACTACCACTATGTCTATTAAAATTTACGTTTCCAATTTATATTATTTCTAATTAAACAAATATCAACTTTATGGTAGCAGTGATTAACACTATTAAAGAAGTTGTAAAAGTGTTTGAAGTTGTAGTGTAAACAAAACTTTATTGGCTAGGAATTAAAATTTATTTTCCTATAACTCATATTTGTATACATGTTTGCCGTTTGGTAAATTTATTACGCTGATTAAGTATATTCCTTAGTAATTGTCTAGGTGTGTCAAATAACAGAATATACTGCCACGCCTACAATTCCCTATAGCATGGAGTTGGTGTATTTGTACACGCACTGTTGACAACTTTGCTATGATATGGGTGCGTTTGGGTGAGGCATGACGAGTCTTATCCAAAGTACAAAAGTCCCCGTGTATCTACGGACAGCAGTCAGGCTTGCGTTGGGTGTGGTGAAAGCCTTTGTGAAGAAGGTGGAGGAAGTTTATTAGGATTTCCACCGCAAAACTCATCATCATCCCAGTGTTAATTCCCAGTCGCATCCGAAGCCTTTTCAGCTTTGGAGTCTGAGGTTCGCTTTACCAGTCCAACTGCTGATATGGCTAAACTTCGACATTTTCCATGAAGCGACTGCCGTCTGACCTCCACAACCCGAAGGCGACATCGAATCATTGCAGTTAGACCAATTGTAGGACTTTTGAGGGCTCCAACAACCCGTAACCACTGCCACTAGATGTTCGTAGGGCAACCGGGGCCAACGGCACGACCAGACCAGTGCAAATATTCATATTCATGCATACAAATACTTGCACTGTGCGGGGATCGAACCCGCGCCACCTTGCGCAGCGGCCGCGTCCGCTACCGCTACGCCACGGAGGCTGTCGCACCACAAAACTAACCATCCATATATCACATGCATAAACTGACCGTCTTATCGTGAAAACTTAGGTGACTTCTAGGGATTGTCACAATTCATGGCTCACTTAAAATCAAAAGTCATTTATTGAAATTAACTGAGAATCAGCAGTTTTTGAACGTCAATGTTACATAAGACAGTCCCCCCAAAACGCAAGAAGAAGTGGCGGAACAAACATCCCAGCAGCACAGATGTCTGTTCATTTTTTTTTTTTTTTTTTTGTTTTAAATAAGACTTTATACAATACTATGTATAGTAATAAACACAACAACGATGAAATAGTTTACCATATAAAGCAAAACAAAAAATTAAATATCATGGAAATGTAAAAGAGTAAAAAATTATTACTTAAATAGAAGTCCCAGGTATAAAGGGCGTGACAGCTCACATATTTATGCATTGTAAAATAGTAAACTATATGTACTCACATAACGTGTCAGTAAGCTAATTCTGGAGAAAGAACACAAACATTGTCTTGAGTTAATCAGAGCGACCAGCTATTCTTATCATTTAAATAGTCATTTACGGAATAATATGCCTTTGAACAAAGGTTGGATTTGATTTGTGCTTTAAATGCATTGTAAGGCAAGTCTAGTAAAGCGGAGGGTATCTTGTTATAAAAAGTTATACCAATACTAACAAAAGATGTATGAACCTTTTGAAGTCGGTGAACAGCTCTCTTCACCAAATTTTTTACGGTGATATTTACATACACATAATCAATCGCCTGTAATATTCTCACATCGACACGCGGCGTCTAGAGGTCAGCTTTGGATAATAATAATCAGACCTAATTAGTACTTTTTGAAGGATCTGGTGCAATAGCCATCATCATCATCTCAGCGTCTCAATGCCAGTCGCATCCGAAGCTTTTTTTTTCAGCTTTGGAGTCTGGGGTCCGCTTTTTACCAGTAACTGCTGATATGGCTAAACTTCGACATTTTCCGTGAAGCGACTGCTGTCTGACCTCCACAACCCGAAGGCGACATCGAAGCATTGCAGCTAGACCAAATGTTGGAGGGCTCCAACAACCCGTAACGATTGCCACTAGATGTTCGTATGGCAACCGGGACCAACGGCTTAACATGCTTTCCGAGGCACGACCAGACCAGTGCAAATATTCATATTCATTCATGGATACAAATATTTGCACTGCGCGGGGATCGAACCCGCGCCTCCTTGCGCAGCGGCCGCGTCCGCTACCGCTACGCCACGGAGGCTGTCTGATGTGGTGCAATAGCAATAGCATGTATTTAGAACTTTACTCTGAATATGGAACATGACTGAATTCAATACATTTTGACCGCGTAATTATAGCACTTGGTTAAGTCTTTTGGTAAAGCGGACCCCAGACCCAAAGCTGAAAAAGCTTCGGATGCGACTGGGATTAACGCTGAGATGATGATGAGATATAGCACTTTACCAATCATATGGCAAAGAGCTTAATTTGATGTTTATTTATTTATTTATTCTTTTGCACACATGACATGTACAGAGGCGGACTTAATGCCTTAGGCATTCTCTACCAGTCAACCCCAGGTGGTGAAGAGATAAGATGGTAGGTGCTTTAGCTTGAAAGAATATTTAAAGGAAAAAAAAGCCCCTATAATTATTAAAAAAATACTTAAATAAGCTAAATGTACATACATACTATTACCAAAATATATACTTATAATATATACATAAAAAAAAAAACTAAAATTTGGGAGAGGGGTGTAGCAATAACTCTACGCTAGTTGTTGCGAAAATAACTCTGCAATTTCCGCTTAAATGCAAACCGACTGGCGGCCATCCTGATATCAAGAGGAAGCGCATTCCATAGAAGAATGGATTGAATGTGAAATGAAGAATGAACAAAGTCAGACGTATGTGAAGGACAGAGTAAGAGGGGATTGTTAGAAGAACGCAGATTCTTAGAGTGTGAAGAACATAAATATTGGAAGTGAGTCACAAGATAAGAAGGAGGAGTGGGTGATTTAAGAAGGGAGAAAAGCGTGGTCAAGGCGCGCAAATTTCTTCTCTGACGAATGGGCATCCATTTCAATTCAGACCTGTAGTTCGACACATGGTCATATTTCCTGAGATTGTATATGAACCTGATCCCATTGTTGAGCAATCTATCAAGCTTATCCAGCAAAGCCGCATTCAGATCAAAGTAGCACACGTCACCATAGTCGATTATAGGGAAGATCAAAGTCTGCACAAGCATGGTTTTCGTTTTAACGGGTAAAAAGTTCCTCAGACGATACAAAGAACGCAGGGTACCGTGGACCCTTTGACTAACGTAGGAAACCTGACGTTGCCAGCTAAGCGTCGAGTCAATATGCAAACCAAGATCTTTGACATTGGGGGTAATGGGTATGACGGTACCATTGAAGATAAGAGGAGGAAGAGACCTAAGAGATAACCTACTCATCATACGTGAGCTTCCAATAATTATGGCCTGACACTTCAAGGGGTTTACTGACACCCCAAACCTATCAGACCAGTCTTTGATAGCCTCCAAGTCTTGGTTTACCTCCGCTATAGCGTTCGACACACATTCCACCCGCTCAGCCGCATATACTTGGAGATCATCAGCGTATAGATGATACGAACACCGAAGACAGTGAGTTAAGAAATTAATGAAAATGGAGAATAATAATGGAGAAAGAATACCGCCCTGTGGAACACCGGCATCCAGGTCACGCCAACTCGATGTGCTCTCATCGACGCGAACCGACTGCCGACGTCCCCGAAGATAAGAAGAGAACCATTCCAGTGCCTTGGACGAAACCATAAGGTGAGAGAGAATAGCAAGCAGAATATCGTGGCTGACGGCGTTAAAGGCATTGGAGAAATCAATTAATACCAAAACGGTAACTTTGGTATCCTCCATAGCCTCTCTAATGTCACCAGTCACTTTAAGGAGAGCGGAGGCTGTGCTGTGCCCAGGTCTGAAACCAGACTGTAAGGGACTGATGAGGCTGTTCCGATAAATAAACTCAGAGAACTGCTTATGTACGCAGGCCTCAAGCACTTTAGATAGGAATGGGAGAATAGAAATGGGACGAAAGTGACTGGGTTGGGAAGGATTTGAAATTTTAGGGAGTGGGCGGACATAAGCCATGCGCCACAGGGATGGAAATTGACTGGAATCGAGAGAATAGTTAATGATGTGGGTGATCGGAGGGAGAAGGAAATCAAGGATCCAGACAACCATATTACGGCTGATGCCATCACAGCCCACGGCCCTGGATGTTATTGACAAGATGATTTTTTTAATTTCGTCCACGGTCACTGGAGAGAAGTGAAATGGTTCTATGGGGGGACTCGATAGGCCAGCAATGAAATCAACCGTCCGAGCCAATATTTGGGGATCCAATTGACTTGTGGTTGTGAATTGACGGTTGATATCATCAAGGCCAATTGAATTAGGAAAATCCACATGCCGTGGCCTTCCGATACCAAGAGTGCCAAGGAACTTCCAGATATCAGCAGGTGAAGAGGAAGATATGTTCTCGAAAATATGGCGGCGTTTAGCGTTGCGTATCATCTGGTTACACCTATTTCTAGCGACTTTGTAAGAGTTCCGATTCACCTCACTGCGATCCTTTCTAAATTTCCGAAAGGCCCGATCCCTACGCCTCATCGCCATTCGAACCCCCGTCGTGATCCAGGGAGCAGGAGGACGTCGAACCTTAATCCGCTTGACAGGAGCATGCTTGTCGTAGAGTGAAAGGACCGCCCGTTCAAAGATGTGCAGCTTATCATCAACCGTTGGCGTCACAGCCAGGTGTTCCCAATTAAGGTCTGACGCATCCTCACGAAGCCTCTCAATGTTCATGCGCGCAAAACACCGCATGTGCAGAACTTTTGGGATGGGTTTAGGTGGCCTTAGGACATAAGATAGGTAAATGAGGTCATGATGGGAAAAACCAGGTGCAGGACACTGACCATGAAAGGGAACAAGGGAGGGTTCAGACGTGATAATTAAATCGAGCCAAGTGTCATCACCTGAGATATTGAAGTGAGTAGGTTGAAGTGAAAGGATATGAAGACTAGCGGACTCAATGATATGAAGGAGTTTACGGGATCGGGGAGAGTGATGGGTAAGGTCAGTGTTGAAATCGCCCATGATGACGCAGTGTGCATACTCAGAACCTACTAACTCAAGCGCCAATTCAAGATCAGAAAAATAGTCAACGATGGGCGGACAATAGACAACACCAAGTAAAGTCTTGACGCCTCTGACGTAGACCTCCAAAAACAGGTACTCGGCGGAAGCATTGTAATGTGGTGGAGATGAGGTAATGATTTTAAAAGGAAAATCACTACGAAGATAAATAGCTACACCACCCCCACCCCTTCCAATTCTATCATTGCGAATAATAGTAAAACCTGGGAGAGAGTAGGAGGCAGAGAAGAGGAGGCTTTAGCCAACTCTCAGATATCAGAATGGCATGGACATTCGTGTCAGAAAACGTGTCCAACAAATCACTATAATGACTTGGGACACTCTGCGCGTTAATGTGGCAAACATTGAATAAATTATTCTTTTTTTGGCTGAAGCTACGACGCACAAAGTCGCCAAGTGTGTCAGTCAAGGAGCTGAAACTAGCATTAGCGGATGAACCAGACAAATTAATAGCAGAGTGAAAAGAATCATCGTCAGATAACATAATTTATATACTAATATATATATGTATATATAATATATACCCAAATAAAATATAATTAGAACTACCAAAACTATAACTAGGATTATTCCTGTAAAGGTACACCACCACTATCCTTGCACCACCCACCAGTAGCACCAGTAACAGCTTACAAACATAACACAAAAGAAGAAAAAAAATGTAAAAATAGGAACAAGCATAAAAACTAAACGAAACATGAACAATTAGAAATAAAACGCAATTTACGGAAAAGTAAGTCACGAACTAAACGTGGAACATGGAAATAGAAACGTCAAAATGTAGACATTTGACATTAATGACAGATGTGATCATGACAGTAACAAATGACATTGACGAAATGACGATAAAAACAACGACAAATAAAAACATAACCTACACACATCAAAAGTGTCTAGGGATCAAGCATTTTTATGCGGATTTCTTGAGATTGAGATGTGGCTTTGTAATAAATTTATGATTTTATAAATTTATATGGATCCTTTTTGGTGCATTTCATAATTTGAATCAGGAACTGTGAATCAAATTCGAGTAAAAGATGAAAATCAGCTGTCAATATTTTCCCTATAAAAACATACAACGCATTGAAGACATTATTAGTGCTACTGTTTCCCTACTACTGATTAAAACCAACGTTATTATGGAGCGGCGACGTCATTTAAGCAGGGAAGAAATGCTCAGAGCCGTGGGAATGATAGAAGCTGGTTCCCGGCAACGTACTGTGGCTTTAGCTCTGAATACAAGTCAGAGTGTTATCAGTCGACTTTGGACACGTTACCGAAGCACTGGTACCGTGGCTGAGCGCCATGGAGGACGGTATCGCTGCACCACACGGAGACAAGACCGATACATTCAAATCTTAACTCGAAGAGCTCCAACAATAACCGCCATGATGTTAGCCGTGAGGCTTCATCACTCTTCAGGGAACTTAATTAGCGACCAAACAGTCAGAAACCGCTTGCATGAAGTGAACCTTCATTCCCGAAGACCGCTACGGGTACCACCTATAGCAATGCACAATCGTAGGATTCGATATCAATGGGCTCTTGAACACAGAAATTGGGCAGAAGAACAATGGCGTTTCGTGTGCTTTTCTGATGAGTCTCGTTTTGGTATGAGACCGGATACAAGACGTATACGACACTGGAGAACCCCTGGACGCCAACAGCGATTAAAATCCTGCCAGGAAGTCCATCCTTATAGTGGTGGAACCATCATGGTATGGGCGGGTATTTGGATCGGCGGAAGAACTGAGTTGATTTGGATCAGAGGCAACCTCAACGCTCAAATTTATGCTGAAACGATTGTATCAGACGTCATCGTTCCTCTACAAGTGCAAATCGGTCCCTTATTTCAGTTAATGCATGATAATGCACGACCGCACACCGCAAGAGTTGTAAGACAGACTCTCGCCGCAGCTAACATCAATGTCCTGCCCTGGCCTGCTCAGTCGCCAGACTTGAACCCGATTGAGCATGCATGGGATATGCTACAGAGAAGAGCTCTGCCGAATATGGAGGGTATCCAGTCGCAAGAAGACCTTTTTTTGTTGTTGCAACGAACATGGGCGGCCATTCCACAGCGTGATTTGGATGAACTCATTTTGAGTATGCCAAACCGATGTTCTTGTGTTGTTAGTGTTCGCGGTAGAAACACGGATTATTAATTGTTTAAGTTACCCAATAAAATTTTAGAGAAAACTGTTATTTCAGTCTTTTTTTCGAACTTTTGTGTTAGTGGTTCAAATGTCAAATATCCCTTTATTAGGAAAATGGCAAATTTCTTTATTAATGCAAAGGTGACTTGGTTTATCGTTACTGTGACAAACGAAAACACTTTATTTGATGAATCCTTAAAGAAAATTTTAATTAATATCAATCAGGAGAAAAGTTATTGCAAAAATATATGTTGATCCCTAGACACTTTTGATGTGTGTATTTACCTCCGTATCGTAATAAGTTAAAGTGACAACCCGAGCACAAAACTAAGATATAATTATGTAGCTATGTATAGATAACTTGTACAAACACATCAACAAACACTTAGATATTACGCGCTCCACTGCCAGGCTTGCTACCAGATCCAGATGATTCCCCGGGCTTCTTGGGGTATTTCGCCATCAATGGATTGAGTTCCCCAATGCAAGAAATCTTGTGTCGTGTTCCATCATGGGTCCTGATGACAATAACTCCGTCCTGGGTCCAGCATGATATCATTCCGAAGTGCAAGCGCGCCTTGCCGAATACTGCCTGTCTGGACCGAGTCAAGAATTCCTTAATGGTGATCGTGGAGCCCTTCAGTGCAGGCTTAGCTTTCCACATTGGCGAATCTTACTAAAATAGGCCTACTGGAAGTTGGACCCTTGCTTGATGAACCAAGTCTGTGGCAAACTTTGATGGAGGATGCAGTGATATCGGAAAGCGCCAGCTTGCTCCTCAAAACTACCAACACAAGAGCCCTGCAATCCTCCTTTTCCACTTCAGGAAACCCCATGAAGATAAGGGGTCATCCATAAAGTACGTCACACATAAAGGGGGGAGGGGGGTGTCGACAAAGTGTGACATGATGTGACAAGGGGTGGGTGGGGTACTATGTTTCGTGACATCACATTTCAAAATCGAATATAGCTAGAGGTAATAATCGCGTTATTTGATTTTTCGATGTGAAATTGCAAAACATGTGACGTCACATTGGGGGGGGGGGTCTCAGAAATGTGAACACCTGTGACAAGGACGGAGGGGGGGCTCAAAAAATCATGAAATTCGTGTGACGTACTTTATGGATGGCCTCTAAGAGCCTTCCTACGAGATCTTGTCTCCAATGCATCAACTAGACCGGTGCACTTCGCGATTTGCTTCTTAAGAAGTCCCAGCATGCCAAACATAAGTTCACGAAAGGACCGGAACTCTTCAGCAACCTTCGCAACAGTGTCCTTAGTAGGCCCCGCACACTGGATTTGTGCCTCAAGCTCACCCATCTTCTTAATGAAGCACTCCTCGAGATTCTTCTGTGCCGTTTGAATATCATCCAGCTGAGACGACATTATAATATATTAAATGTAGATCTTCCAATGAATTTGAAGTAAGTACTTAGTGTAGAACTGGCAGGTGGTGGAATGTAAGCGCCAATGTTACATTAAATATTTCACCAATGTATGTAGTCGCTATTTAGTGGTTTATGCAAAATAAATAACTGTATTAAAGTAAATAAAGCAAATAAAAATAATTTAAATTAAAAAGAGTTCCAAACTTTGTGTGTTAACTTTTCTACACCTACCCCCAAAAAAAGATGTTCTGTGTCTTATAATGTTAACTGGTTTGAACGGTTACTATTGTATACAATATGTAAAGAAAACCCTGTCCGATCCGTGAAGGTATTGTTAGGTATCGATAACTGATTCTACTAATGCCCACAAAGACAGGCTAAACTTAAAAAAAAATCCCCCTAAAAAATAAATATTATTTCGCAAAAAAATGGTAACTTAATACATGTGCGATAAGCAACCCCTTCCGCGGGCGGCGGGGGGCAGGGCACGCGGCACCTGTGACGTGGCCGCGTTGCTATTCGCTTATAATAATATCGGTGTTGTCACTTTTGTAAAAAATTACCAAATTTCGGGGAAATTGGAATTAATTCCCGGGAAAAAAGGATTATTTCAAAATTCATTAGTATTGTTACTATGATGATTATGTAAAATTTTATATTATATTTGGTCAAGTGTTTACCTAACCTTTATTATCCTTACGGGTCGGACAGGGTTTTCTTTACATATTGTAGAAGCAAGTTTTTTCAAACAGTTGTGCTGCTGGGGAGTTTGTGGCGCCAGTTCTTCCCAGCGAAAGCACTAGGAAGTGATGAAGGGCGGGCGTTTTAGGAGACTCTTATATAATTTCGGCGTTAGAATTCTGATTCTCAGATTTTTAAATATAAGTTCATGTCACCCGAATCCGGTTTTATAAGTACACTAGCGGCCGCCAGCGACTTCGTTCGCGTAGACTTAGTTATGTTCCGCTCCTATTGGTTGCAGCGTGATGTTAGATAGCCTATATATAATATAAGCCTTCTTGAATTAATGGGCTATTCAACGCAAAAATATTTTTTCAAATCGGTCCAGTAGTTCCTGAGATTAGCGTATTCAAACAAACAAACATACAAACAAACTAACTCTTCAGCTTATATATTAGTATAAATACGCGTTGATTTTGACAAAATAATAACGTATACCTGCACTACGAAGCTGCCTGTACGCTTTTCGAACGATTCTATATATAGAAATATGATGGATATGATGTCTCACTTTGTTGCAGTCGCAATGTTCATCCCAGGAGAGGCTACTCGCAGTCCAGGCGGTGTGCGAGCCGCCGAGAGCACCGTGTCCACATTGCCATCAGCACCAGAATTCGCTCAAGTAAGTATAGTAGTATTGGTAGAACAGGAACTGGGCTATATGAAAGAGTTGTGCAGGACAAATATCACTAGTTAGGTCAATGATGGCTGTTAAAAAAACTTCATAGTACCATCCAGGTAGGGTTCTCAGAAATCGAAATTCCGGAGCAAATTCGACATCGGATGAAATTTCCGGATATCTTCCCAATAAATGGTTTGGTAAAGCGAAACAAATTTTTGTTTTTTTTTTTTACGCGGCCTCGCCATACCTTGATTCGTAAATTTGTTTGATTTATGATTTGTTAAAGTTTTTATTTAAATTGTAGAAATTCCTGGCAGCTTAGGATTCCCCCCGCATTCCGGACAATGCACTATATTACCGGCATGTCCGGAAAATTTTGGACGTATGACAACCCTACATCCAGGTGACTCTTCGAATATGTTTGGACATGTCAGTTTTGTTTGTAAACTACTGTAGCGGTGCCTACAACGCAACATGCGAACAACGCGTCATACTGACGTCACACGAATTCTACATCTCGCAATCAGAGTTTACCGTGCAACTAGCATATATACAAGCTCGCGACATTAACCGGCGGGCAAGTGGCTCGCCAGACAACTAGTCTGGTTGGAGGATCCTCCCTTTTCTATTGAGGATGAGTGAGCTTTACACGCTGCTCCTCATATCTCCACACTACTTTTAAAGACCAACATTAGATACATTCTAGCATTTTTCTGACATGGACTGACCATCTTTTGGTTTCACTTTGCAGCAGCTCACAAGGCAGCGGTATGAACAACTGGGCATCGCTGTCCGACAGTGGTGGAAGCGGGAACACAGCGGCGCGCGCGCCGTCACCTCAGAGCCCCGCGAGACGCGTGCGCAGTCGCAGTTTGAGGTATGTTTTTGTCTAGTAATCTAAGTAAATGAAACCGCTGCATACCACTCTTGTACGTGAAGGTGATGCCTATGATTTATTTATTAGGGTCGACGAAATACTAAATTTGTAGACGAAAAATGTGACGTCCGCATAGATAAACTAGATTCAGGCACTTGTTGACTGCAATACCGCCTGATGGTAAGCAGTAGATGAGTCTATTCACTTTAGCTTTGAAGGCAATTGAATTCTAATTAAAATTTAACTTTTTATTTCAGACTATTAGATTTATATAGTGTTAGTGTGAACTTAACCTATGTACCTGTGTTAATAGATAACAAATTATTTTAAAAAATATCCTCATTGGTGACATGAACATGACCACGCATAAATCTGCCAGTTCACAGCCTAATAAAAGGTCCGTCGTTATAAGACCGCTGCAATTAAATTGTTTCAATCCTTCGATGTAGGCAAAAACCTATGGGTGGATACATGGAAGTAATAAATACTACGTACAAGTGGAAGGCTTACTGTGCGACTAAGCACGCGCCGAGTGAGAGGTCATAAATCTTGGTTCGTCTCTTTCTAACTAGTGTAACCGTTCTTATCTGTATACACACGCTGCGTATATATCCTATCTACATCTTTCGCAATTGTGCGAAAGAGACACATCAAGAAAAAATATGTCTCACTTGAGCTCACTTTTCTAAGTAGATATTGGTTATACAATATGTAAAGAAAACCCTGTCCGACCCGTAAGGATAATAAAGGTTAGGTAAACACATGGCCAAATAAAATATTTGATTTTACATAATCATCGTAGTAACAATACCTACTAATGAATTTTGAAATAATCTTTTTTTGTCGCGAATTAATTCCAACTTCCCCAAAATTTGGTAATTTTTAAAAAGTGACAACACCATTTCTGACGGAGCGAATAGCGATGCGACCATGTGCCGCGTGCCCTGCCCCCGTCACCCGCGGATGTATGCCTAACGTGTTGTCTACCGCACATGCATTAAGTTACCTCGCTTTTTCGAAATAATATTTATTTTTTTAGGGGGATTCTTTTTAAGTTTAGACCGGCTTTGTAGGCATTATTATAATCAGTTATCGATACCTAACAATACCTTCACGGATCGGACAGGGTTTTCTTTACATAATGTATAAAAAATACTTTATATGGATAGGTTTAAGGTTCATTTTGATAATATGTTGAAAGGTCACAAGTAAGCCTTCCAGTTGTACGTAGTACTTACTACTTCGAGTACTTCCATGGGTGGATACTTTTCGTACGTCCGGTTGTTCGATCACGTATGTCACGCACGTTCGTCATAGTGTTCACAGTTTTTTTTACTTCTCTGACATTCATTATAATGGTTTCTAGAAACCCAGATTCAGTGCAATAGTTGCGGAAGCATTTTCTGTCCAGATGCCAAACGGTCTGAATTAGATTTCTGGAAATATCAGAAATGTTTTTCAACCGTGTCCAACAGTCGTGAAACTAAAACTTCACGCCGCCGTGTTCAATACACATAACGACATAATTTCGCACGGTCGGTAAAACTAAATAATTCATCAAGCATGTGACATTATTTATACATTGGGTACAATCAGTCTCAATCAGACGCCAGCAGGTGAAGCTACCCAAAATTTACGCTAGTTCCCATCTCCGTTCCACCCTCAGACGACCCGTCGTACGGCATGTATCCGTCCTTACGTTGTTGAGACCTGTGCGTTTCACCTCTTCTTTTATACCGCGTACATCGAGGGTTTGGAACAATTTGCCAGCAGCGGTGTTTCCGTCTGACTTCAATGTATGTGTCTTTAAAACTAAAGTTAATAGGCTCTTAATAAACTAGCGCGGTTTACCATCAAAAATTGCATCACTGCTTACCATCTTGAATGACGGACTAAATAGAATCAATTTTTTTTACCCAGGAAATACCCCTGTTACAGCTTTTAAGGCTGATTGCACTGCCAACAGCATGTAAAGTCAAGCTACCCGCAACTGTCAAATATTCCCATTCAACCTTCAGCCTTAATGCCGTAGCGATAAGGATGAAAATCTAAAAAAGAAAATCGACATATTGTAGTAGCTTGATGTGTTGTTGTATGTACCTACTCATGAGTCAGTGTCGAACGCGGTGAATGTCAGGAATCTTGGCAGCTGTATTGTTTACTGTGCACATGTGTTACATGCATGTGATGTAAGTTTGTGGGTGTGTACTGAATAGTTATGGTCGATAAATGACTCGTCTTCTGACCAAAATAGGGTATTTGACAAAAAAAAAAAAAACAAATTAGTCCGTCGGTCAGATTTCCAAAATATATTAGACACGTGTTTTTCTTTTTTTATATAAACGAAAAATGAAGACGACACAGTTGAAAACTCATGTGACGTCATTGCACGCTACACTTTTTAGAGAGCAGTGACGTCACCAGCCACCACTCCTGATCTTTGATGCCTTTTATATTTGTAATTTTTTATTAATTTAATAAAACAAAATATACGTGTCTAGTATTGTTTGGAAATCTGACTGACGGACTAATTAGTTTTTTTCAACTTTTATGGTAGGATATTTGGACTTAAGCTTAAGAGGGGACTCTAGTGACGTTTTCTCCATACAAAGGTATTCCGCTGTTTTCTTCGTGGATAACGCTTTTAGAGCAGTGATTTCTTTCTACAATTTCCCACCTTGATTACACGCGCCTCTATTATTTGATTTGTTACAATACTTAATTAATAAAAGAAATGTGATGTTTCAAAATCACGAAAAATAGACCATTTTTACCGCGTTGTTCAGACGACTATAACACAAATGTGGTAAGTTTTTGACAAGAAAGAAAATAATAGAGGCATAGGTATACTCATCCTTTCAATTTTCATACAAAATTATTAAGATCTGTCGTGTTTTGAAAAAGAAAACAGCGGAATACGAAACATCTTTTGGTCAAGGTTTTTGTAGGTAAAATCAGCCTGAATTACAACTGTCCCTTTCGCACTTTACGGGGAAAGGTTGAGAGCGGCGCGACGGCAATAGTTTTTTCAAATACCTATTTTTCAAATTTCTCGGTACTAGAGTCCACTCTTAAGGCTCATTTACACGCTGTTAAGTAACAAGTGTGCAAGTGTCAAGTCATTAGTAAAATCAAAGTGTAAACAGTCGAACAAGTGTGCAAGTGTCAAGTGATTAGTAAAATCAAAGTGTAAACAGTCGCACTGAACACTAATTACTTAACCGCGCGACCGTTTACAAGTGGGTGCTGTGTGTTGTCTATCAGCGAATTAATATTTTTATTAAGTACCTAAATATTTTTTTCTCTTCCAGTTCACCATCCCGTTCTGGTGGTGGAGGCGGTTCGAGCGGAGGTTCCGGTTCAAGAGATGACGCTGTTTCTGCCATGTCTGCGCTTTTCGCGGCTCGTTTTCCGGCGGCGCAAAAGGCGATGGATGACAAGTAAGTACCCACAGATCATCTACGCTTGTCAAGTCGCGCGGTAAACTGCGTGAGGCAGGATTCTGCGTGACGTCAGTCTGATGGGTGATGTATATCCACGAGCCTATGTTTGGACCAGTCTAACTAAATGCATGTCGCAGAAGGAAGCTGCGGAACGGGAGAGGGATATCTCAACTCCCTTCCCGGGCCGCAGAAGACGCACCAGGCGCCGAGGAAGGGCGGATAACGCCCTCTTCCGCCCCCTATGAATGGGTCCAGGGGCGAGGGACTTGGGGAAGTCCGCCACCTATTCGTTGGACCCCGAGGCGGGGGAGCGCGCGAGTGTGGGCGCGCCTCTGAGGAAATGCACGGTTTAGTTTAACACCCCACTACCCCGTGCAGGAGACGAGGCCCGGACATACCGGGCCAGCACGAGAGTGTGGGGCCGTGGATGAATTTAGACTCCCGCGGCCCCACGCGTTTGCTTGTGATAGAAGAGACACCTGGGTGGTTTTAGTCAGTAAAAGTCTTGACAGACGCCGTCGCCCACCCCAGGGCGGCGGACATCCTATGAGGATTTCCACCCCAAAAAAAACTCTAACTGAATGCAGCTTACTACCAGAATTTTAAATGCTTCGACTGCCCACCTACCCAAGTGCTGGGTGATACGATACCCTTAGGTAAGACAGAGAGTCACACTTTCGGGCTTCTAAGGTTCAGTTCCGATAGGACCGATGCCCAATAGGGCCGTCGGGTTCTCGAGTGGTAACCACGCACCGGAAGACGCAGCGTGGGTACGCCCCCGACAAGGTGGACCGACGACCTGGTGAAGGTCGCGGGAAACCACTGGATGCGGGAGCCGTAGGACCGGTTGTCGTGGAGATCCTTGGGGGAGGCCTATGTCCATCAATCGACGTTTTTCAGATGATAATGAAGGATTACTTTCCGGCAGCAAATGTATCGTTATGAAATTAAAATTCTTGTTTTGTTATTTTCAGATTACGAGGGTTGATTGATGAGGTCATGGAACTAGATAAGAAACCAGACCGACCTCCAATCGAGAGATTTGTTCAACGACAGGTAAAATGGCGTACATTTTAAACCTATCGTTGTTTATTTTCGGATAGAATTTCAGGAACGAAATTTCTCGCAGGACTCGATATAATATTAGTATGACAAAGGTCCTGATTCCCTTGTTAGTCCTGTCAAATTAGTAATAGTCCGCTCCTGACGTAAATTGACGTATTTTTGGTTGCCATGTTTATAATCGCGTTGCGTCGCGCGTTATTTTTACTATGTTGATTATGTAAAATTTCATATTTTATTTGGTATTGTGTATACCTGGCCTTTATTATCCTTTGGGTCGGACGGGGTTTTCTTTACATATTGTATACTTTTTACATTTTTTCAAGCCACAATTCAGCAACGCAAATACCGTTATTGTCCGCAGGTGTTAGAGATGGCTCGCGACTGTCTGCACAAATCGGAGTCTAAGCAAGTCACCAGCACCTATTTTTACGATATGGCGGACAGCTTGGACAGGCTGTTGGCCGAGGTAATGTAAACATACATAATCTTTACAAGCTAGACCCAATGCGATATTGTAGCACTCTTAATATTCAGATGTTCTAGTAAACTTAACCACTTGACTCGGTGGTAGGCCATAATATCGGCTGCCGGCAGAAGTTACCACCCACCAGACAAAGTCTTGCCGCCAAGCGATTCGTCGTGTTTGCATCACTGCTTACCATCAGGCGAGATTGTAGTCAAGCACTAGTTTGTAATTATTAAAAAAAAAAGACCATTGCGGGGTCAAAAAGGCTCCTAACTCAGCATACCTGATGCTATAAGATATTTGAAATATGATACAGCAGTTTTGGTGGTCATGCTTGAATGACCTAAGAGGTTGGTGTCCATAATATAGCGGCATTCATGACATACAAGGGAGAAAAAATGGACGCTATGAAGCCACAGACAGGCACAGCGATATATAAAAATGATGGTAGTTCTTGGAGTTGGACATTAGTTGCCAAAGATACTCTATATTTGAATGGCGAGCGGTAATACACTGCGGTGTAACATTGCCGCTTTCTGAGAGAACCCGACCTCTAGAAACTCCTAATGCAGCTTTGAGCATTTTTATGATATTTTGTACTATTGAAATATAACCGAACAGAAACTTTTCTTCTTCTTCAGCCTATACAGCAGGTCCGCTGCTGGACAAAGACCTCCCCCAAGGCTTTCCCATTACATTGGAGGGGTTTCCCATTATTCAACACGATCCAACACTTTGCCATTGTAAAACCTTTGCTTCGTTGAATATCACAGGCTCGCACACGCACTTAACGGACAGACTACCGACACGTCTACTCTCGCCCGTAGCTCTCGTAACAATGACCGACGTGTCTGACAGTGACAGTGTTGTCTGTGGTTAATGATAAAACGCATACACTACAGCCATGATCCAATAAAACAGAACCTATTTTTCCACAGACAAGAGAAAAGTCAGCAGAAGCAGGGAACCAGGTGGCACCTCTAGTGACACGACTTATACTCGCGATGGCACGCCCGGCACGACTACTGGAATGTCTCGAGTTCGATCCCGAGAGGTTTTATAGACTTTTGGAAGCAGCTGAGGGCCATGCAAAACATCAGCAGGTATGTTTCAGAAGTGACACTTTTAGTGACTAGTGTGAAATTTATGACGAACAGCACTGTTGCTTATCTGGCGTCTAGGTAGATGCGGAGAGAAATACACTGTGTAATACTCAAATGGTACTTAAAGTGGCAATTTTAAAACTTGTCATGCGAAACTCTGCTACCTGTTTGGAGTCTAACGGTCATAAAAGGGACCCTATGAAAGCTGATTATGAGTGTAATATTCAAGTGGTACTTTTAGTGACAGCTTCGAAATGAAAAAAAATGTTGTTTAAAATTATTTGCCAATTATTTCTGCCAAGTTCTAAAAACTTACAGTACTAATATGTATCTTATTCCTTAGGGCATAACGACGGACATTCCTCAGTATATAATCCACAAGCTGGGCTTATCGCGGGACCCCCTGGCAGAACTGCAAGCACCTCCACCTCCTCCACTGCCACAAAATATTTCACCATCCAAGTAAGTAATGTTCTAATCTGCATTCAAGATTTATTAGCTGACTATGTAGTGAAACAAATGCCAAATTTATCTCAATGAATATTAAGTAGATCTCAGAATGACTAGCTAAAATTACTCGTTCAGAACTTACAAAAACGTTTGAAGTTGTAGCACGTAGAAAACTGAATCTTATTGTGTATGAATTAAAGGTCCCGACATCAGTCGTAGGTCAGTTGCATACAACATACACGTCTGAGTAGAGGACCTTCCCTTTAATAATTTTTTTGTAAGCTTTACCCCTGTAACAGGATAATAACTGTCGGATTGACTTGTTGGTAATATGTATGTATACGTTATTGTTACTCAGAACCCGCGGCCGCCAGTCTCCCCCCAGCGGCTCGGGCAACGCCCCCCCCTCCGAGAACGACTATCACGTCATCAAGCTCATTTCCAACGGGGCCTACGGGGCCGTGTATCTCGTCAAGCATAAGCAGACCAGGACCAGGTGAGTTTACGTCACTCCGCTTGTTGCGGGCCTACTATTGTATAGAAGCAGGTTGTTGTATCTGAACTGACAGCTGTGCAGCAGGATTTTGATGCACCCCTACTTTCCAGTGGAAGCACTAGGAAATGGTGAAGGACGAAAGTTTTGTATACGTATTTTTTTTGTATATGCGAAACCCGAAACATGTGTATTTTTATGTACAAATTTTCAAAAAGATATCATGAAAAATGACTTAGTTTTGAGCTTGTTATGTTACCTGGTTGTCCCTACAAAAATATGGTCGATGGGCCGCTCGCCCGTTCGCGCCTGCGGCGGCGCTGCGCGGGGAACACTATAATCCGCTGTGAACTGTGTCGTACGCTCGGTAACCACATTGCATCATCTTTTAAATATACAGAGTGGTACTGACAATACGACAATAAATGAAAACACAGACCATGCTGGTTCATAGGAATAATCCTGAACAATAGCCAAAAACCTAGCATCAAAAATAAAAAATGAAAATTTCAAACAAGCTAAATCGCAGAAAATTGCAAACGGAATAGAACATCCTTTAAAATATTGGTTCAATGACCTCCGATCAGCGGGCGACAGCGCGTTCCTGTATCGACTTGCTTTTTAGCGCCATTATTATTAAAGTTTAGTACCGCTGGATGCGGCGGTCATCAACCTGTAAGCGCTTCCTTATCAACATGTACATCATGTAGAAAATGTGAAAAATGAAAAATAATTTCCTGCGACTAAACTAATGGGTATCCATACTAATATTATAAATGCGAAAGTAACTCTGTCTGTCTGTCGGTCTGTCTGTCTGTCTGTCTGTCTGTCTGTCTGTCTGTCTGTTACGCTTTCCCGCTTAAACCTCTCAACCGATTTTGATGAAATTTGGTACAGACAATCTTTAGCCCCTGAGAAAGAACATAGGCTACCTTTTATCCCGGAAAAATTTGATGTTCCCGAGGGAAATCTAAAAAGCGCGATATAACCGAACTCCACGCGGGCGAAGCCGCGGGCGGAAAGCTAGTATTTATATAATTTTTTTATCGGTAGACTGAGAATATGTTGAGGTACACGATGTTTAATTTATTGTCGTATTGTCAGCACCACTCGGTATATAGGAAAAAATATTAACATTGTGTAAAAATTATTGGAATCGATTCAGTTGCTTATTCTGGACAAACTGTAATCAGGTTTCGCATAAAGAAAAATGACGTTGTATAAGCTGTTGGACAGATTACCCGCTAAGTTACAACACATGACACTCATAAGCGGTAATAACACCATTGAAGATGATAATAAACTTTTACTTAACTTACAGGTACGCCATGAAGAAAATAAGTAAAAACAACTTGATACTCAGGAATCAAGTGGAACAGGCATTCGCCGAAAGGGACATCCTTAGCTTTGCTGATAACCCTTTTGTGGTAAGTTAAAGCCTATCATAGTTCACAGCTGAACATAGGCCTCTCCCAGGGTCATCATCACCATCTCAGCGTATAGTCCCGGTTGCAACCGCGGCTTTCGCGTTGGAAGCCGGGGTCCGCTTTCCTACAATTACGCCTCCATTTCGCACGATCTCTGGCAGCCCGCGGTGTGAGATTGTTGGCACGCATGTCATCTCTTGCAACGTCAAGCCAGCACTTCTTTGGTCTACCTCGCTTGTTCCGGCCCGGCGGAGGCGCCATGGCAAGACATTTGTTACCCATGTAACACGACGTTTTCGTACCCCTATATAACTAATATACCCTGGCCCCTCACAGTAATAGGCTATTTGACAGTATTCAATTTTTTGTGATTTTTTGCTTTAATTGCATAAAATTAGGGTTCTTTATGTCATTTACATGAGTTTTAATAAAAAATAATAACAAATAATATATCCAAAATACAAAAATATGTTTGGCTTTTTGTTTCTCGCGCCACACATTGTGAAACGATCCGGAATGGCTAATGTCGCGATGACGTCATACGCGCATCAACGCTTGTTTTCGGCAAACTTATAATCTGTTTTTCGAGGGTTTTTATCGATTTATTTGTAAAAGCCGGTACAGCACACCACTTGTAAACCATTTTATTAGATAACAACAACAAATAATAAATAAAAACAAACACCACTGAGAACCGAAAACCGCTTGTAACGTCACTTACAAAGCGCGACGCCATATTGCTGAATAAATCGTTTTCGCGGCTTATTTGAATTTTGAATTTTTATTTGCATATTTCTTACGAAATACGTATTTGCAATAAAAAAAAAATACTTTCGGTGAACTTCTTAACCGCAACCAATTAATTCAAGATAAAAATTATAAATCTGTCAAATAGCCTATTGTATATCATATAACTGACAGCTGTGCTACTGGGGGTTTTGTTACGCCAGTTCTTCCTCCCAGCTAAAGCAGTCAGAAGTGATGATGGGCGGATGAACCGGGGAGATGTTTTATGACATTTAGACGTGGAACATTGCTGATTCTCAGCTTAATTGGACCAATTTTATGAATTAATTCCCCCATCTCCGTTGCACCATCGGACGACCCGTCGTACGGCTAGTTTCCACCCTTACGTTATTGACATTGAACGAACGAAGCGTTTCGCCTCGTCATTATACCGCGTACATTGAAGGACGGGAACAATTGGCCAGCGGCGGTGTTTCCGTCGGACTATAATTTAAGCGTCTTGAAGGTTAGAGTGAATAGGCTCTTAGTAAACTAGCGCGCTTTACTATCAACGATTGCATCACTGCTTACCATCAAGCGGGATTGCGGTTGGGCACTAATTTATAATTTACAAAAAAAAAAAACTGTAATTTTTTTTTTCTAGGTAACAATGTATTGTTCGTTCGAAACAAAACGCCATCTATGTTTCGTCCTGGAGTTCGTGGAAGGCGGCGACTGCGCCACTTTACTTCGCGCCGGCCCGCTGCCTGCTGACATGGCGAGGCATTACTTTGCCGAAGCGGTCCTAGCTGTGGAGTACTTACACTCGTATGGCATTGTACACAGAGATCTTAAACCTGATAAGTAAGTACACATTAATCCATACTTCCATACTAATATTATAAATGCGAAAGTAACTCTGTCTGTCTGTCTGTCTGTTACGCTTTCCCGCTTAAACCTCTCAACCGATTTTGATGAAATTTGGCACAGACAATCTTTGGACCCTGAGAAAGAACATAGGCTACCTTTTATCCCGGAAAAATATGATGTTCCTGAGGGAAATCTAATAAGCGCGATATAACCGAACTCCACGCGGGCGAAGCCGCGGGCGGAAAGCTAGTATTATAAATGCGAAAGTAACTCTGTCTGTCTGTCTGTCTGTCTGTTACGCTTTCCCGCTTAAACCTCTCAACCGATTTTGATGAAATTTGGCACAGACAATCTTTAGACCCTGAGAAAGGACATAGGCTACCTTTTATCCCGGAAAATTTTGATATTCCCGAGGGTAATCTGAAAAGCGCGCGCGGTCTTAGCGATAAGACCGCCCATTGTGTCACCCTTTGTGAAATATTTTTTCAACCACCAGACAACGTCTTGCCGCCAAGCGATTCGTCGTGTTCCGGCATGATGTCTGGTGAAGCCGTACGGTGGACGGGTCTGAGCAGTTGTGTTGCGATGTGTACCGGGGACGTTGTGCCTAATGTTGTTGTGTCGGGGGTTTGGTCGTGGAGGGTCTCCAGATCATCCTCTGCCGCAGCATCGTTGGTCGTGTTGTTGGGTTAAACATTGCATCACCTCGCTTAACTGCCGTCTTCCTTCCTATTCACTGAAATTTTTTGAGTGAATAGGCTTAATAAGCTAGTGCGCTTTACCATCAACGATTGCATCACTGCTTACCATCAGGCGGGATTGCAGTCAAGCACTAGTTTATAAGTATTAAAAAAAAAAAAAATATGATCTGTAATCTACAATGGTGTACATAATAAAGAGTATTCTATTCTATAACCAAACTCCACGCGGGCGAAGCCGCGGGCGGAAAGCTAGTTGACTATAGGCCGACCGTTTAACTTTGATGTTGCTTGAGGTAACTGCGCGGTCACCGGGCGCAGGGTAAGGGCGGAAAATGCGCTTTACCGGCCCCCGTCAATGGGTCCTGGCCGGGGGACTTGGGGAAGTCTCCGCCACCTATTCGATGGACCCGAGAGGCGATGCACTGGGTAGTTAACACCTCACTACCCCGTACACCAGAAGAGGCCCGGACACAGGGCCAGCACGAGTGTGGGGCTGTGGAAGAATCTGACTCCCGTGGAACCGCGCGCAAGTGTCAGAAGAGACACCGGGGTGGTTTTTAGCCAGTAAGAGTCTGACAGACTTCATTGCCCGCCCCAGGGCGGCGACTGTCCCAGGGCTACGCCCATGGATCTGAGCATTGAATACTGAACGCCTCGCCTAATAGTTGCGCTTGCACTACAGTATGCTAACCAAACATGTTTTTTTTTTTAGTTTGCTGATCACGGCGACCGGTCACATAAAGCTGACAGATTTCGGGCTCAGTAAAATGGGGCTTATGTCATGTAAGTATATTTTGTTGTTTTGTAACTGATTTAAGGCTTTTAACCATTTCGCACGTGTGTTTTTGGAATACGGGGTGTTAGGCCTACTCCTCTTGTAATCCAACGGGACTGGAATAGGGCTTCTTCAATGAACGTTTTATTTTCTTGTGATAAAAAATGAATTTATTAACGAACAACGTTTTTATAACATGGCTTTCGAATGAGTACCGGAATCGAACAGTATACATATTCAAAATTTTAAACGAATGATTGAGTATGACCGAGAGAACGAACAACTCCCACGTTGAACGGTATGAAGAGTTCACTCGATTGCTAGTTCGCCCCACTCGCCAATAGATGGCGTCCAACGTCCCAAACAGGGGGGTAAAAACTTGGCCTTATCATTATGACTTCGGTGTCTATCATAAGCATCTCATGACCCTTGACAGACAGTTGAAACTTTCTCGCATGATGGTATGTCTGTTGATGCTATAACAAAAAATACTACATATTATTTTTTTATTTAGAATAGCGCACGAAACAATCCGTACAATTTTACAGACGACAGCACATCAAGCTACTCTCTGTCTGCGCTCGGTGGTAGGCAACAACATCAGCCGCCGGCATAAGTTACCACCCACCAGACAAAGTCTTGCCGCCAAGCGATTCGTCGTGTTCCGGCATGATGTTTGGTGAAGCCGTACGGAGAACGGGTCTGAGCAGTTGTGTTGTGATGTGTGCCGGGTACGATGTGCCTAATGTTGTTGTGTCGGGAGTTTGGTCGTGAAGACTCTCCAGATCATCCTCTGGCGCAGCATCGTTGGTCGTGTTGTTGGGTTAAACATTGCATCACCTCGCTCAACTGCCGTCTTCCTTCCTATTCACTCAGTTTTTTTGAGTGAATAGGCTTAATACGCTAGTGCGCTTTACCATCAAAGATTGCATCACTGCTTACCATCAGGCGGGATTGCAGTCAAGCACTAGTTGATAACTAATAAAAAAAAAATACTACAATATGTCAAATTTCCTTAATAGATTTTCAACTTTATCTCTAAAGCATTTACGCCCATGGTTGATTAGGAACATTTGACAGTTTTGGGTAGCTTGACCTACTGTCGTCTGAACTATTTGCGGCGGTCTTTCCATCGGACTACAATATAAATGTCTTCAAGGCTGGAGTGGCTCCTGGATCTTAATAAACTGGCGCGCTTTACCATCAACGATTCGATCACTACTTACCATCATCCTGGATCACTAGTTTATGTTAACAAAAAAATCTTACTTGCATTTAATCATATTTTTTTTACTTTACGCTGTTAGGATTTATTTGATGATATCAAAATACTCTTGCATAAATATTGTCGTCTCCACATTATAGGTTTAACATTTTTTAACTTGCCCCTTGGACATACCCATATTGGTGGAAATGAACTATTTTGTGTAAGCGCAGGTAGCACTTAGACATTTAGGTTTTTTTTTGTAGATTAAAATTACGTAATATTAAAGTATAATGGACACTTTATGAAAATCAGCCAAATACAGAGTAATACCTAAATCTAGGGCTTACTTTAGTAAATGAATGACTGTATTCTCCAGTGGCGACGAATCTGTACGAGGAGTATGCTGACAGAGAGGCACGACAGTTCTCTGACAAGCAAGTCTGTGGGACGCCAGAGTATATTGCGCCGGAGGTGATTCTGAGACAGGTAAGATACAGACGTATCTACATCCAATGACCTGTTGATATAGACATATTAACAGGTCATTGGACATAGTAACACAAACAATAATCTATACTAATATATAAAGCTGAAGAGTTTGTTTGTTTGTTTGAACGCGTTAATCTCAGGAACTACGGGTCCGATTTGAAAAATTCTTTTTGAGGTGGATAGCCCATTAATCCAGAAAGGCTATGTAACATCACGCTGCGATTAATAGGAGCGTAGCATAACTAACTCCACGCGAACGAAGTCGCTGGCGGCCGCTAGTAATATATGTTTTTTTTTTTGCGTAAAAACGGAATCCTATTACTAAAACTCCGTCTGTCACCAGGTTGTATCTTATGAACCGTGGTAGTTAGCCATTTGCAGTTTTCACTTACTTATACTAAGTGTCACCTGGCCACTTTGGATTCGATGGAGAGGCGTGCAAAGAGGCTGATTGGTGACCCTGATCTAACTCGAGATGGTGTCCAAAGCCTAGAGCACAGGCGTAGAGTAGCCAGCCTTTCGGTGTTCTATAGGATGTATTTTGGGGAGTGTGCGAGGGAATTGCATGATTTAATTTCCCCATCTCCGTTCCACCATCGGACGACCCGTCGTACGGCTGGTTTCCACCCTTACGTTGTTAACACCACTACGATCCGGACTACGTTTCGCCTCCTCCTTTATACCGCGTACATCGAGGGACTGGAACAATTTGCCAGCGGCGGTGTTTCCGTCGGACTACAATTTGAGTGTCTTCAAGCCTAGAGTGAATAGCGATTGCGTCACTGCTTACCATCAGGCAGGATTGCGGTCAAGCGCTAGTTTATAATACAAAAAAAAAGTTTTTCTTATTTGAAAGGGCAAAATTTAAAAACAAAATATACAATATGTAAAGAAAACCCTGTCCGATCCGTGAAGGTATTGTTAGGTATCGATAACTGATTCTAATAATGCCCACAAAGACAGGCAAAACTTAAAAAAAAATCCCCCTAAAACAATTAATATTATTTCGCAAAAAGAGGTAACTTAATACATGTGCGGTAAGCATCCCCATTCCGCGGGCAGCGGGGGGCAGGGCACGTGGCACCTGTGACGTGGTCGCGTCGCTATTCGCTTATAATAATACCGGTGTTGTCACTTTTTTAAAAATTACCAAATTTCGGGGAAATTGAAATTAATTCCCGGGAAAAAAGGGTTATTTCAAAATTCATTAGAATTGTTACTATGATGATTATGTAAAATTTTATATCATATTTGGTCAAGTGTTTACCTAACCTTTATTATCCTTATGGGTCGGACAGGGTTTTCTTTACATATTGTATAACAATAGGGATGTATCCAAGGTATGAAAATCAAAAAAATAATTAGTCCGTCTTATAGAGAATAAAAAAAAATTATGACCCGTATTTTTTATTTTGTCGATATTACCAAAAACTACTGATATATAGCGTATTAAAGTTACGGAGTGGGGGCTAATTACGTCACGCCGTGATATATTTTGTACCACGGCGTGACGTCATGCGACATTTCAAATCAATATATTTTCCTAAGTATTTGAATGAAAGAAAAAATAAAAAATACGTGTTCAATATTTTTTATAAATCTATCTGATGGACATTAAATTATTTTTTAGGATACAACCCAATTCAGGACCCCGTGGTCATATTTGCCCTACTGACTTTGCCCCTGCTCCACAAAATAACAAATGATTTATCATATTAGTTTCAGTAACGGCTAGCTAATGCAATGCAATGCGATTTTTATTATATTTTTTTTTCATTATTAACCTTCTTCAGCGTCCACACTAACTTACACGAAAGCTTCATTACGAAAGGTCGAGTTTTTACGACACTAATGCACCGGAAGACGTAGCGTGGGTAGGCCCCTGACAAGGTGGACCGACGACCTCGTGAAGGTGCAAGGGAAACCGCTGGATGCGGGAAGCGCAGGATTGATCGTCGTGGAGAACCTTGGGGGCGGCCTATGTCCAGCAGTGGACGTCTTTCGGCTGAAATGATGATGAATGCACGGATTTTTTACATAAAAAGAAATGCTTTTTTGCTTCCAGGGTTACGGCAAGCCGGTGGACTGGTGGTCTATGGGCATCATCCTATACGAGTTCCTAGTCGGATGTGTTCCCTTCTTCGGAGACACTCCGGAGGAGTTGTTCGCACATACTGTAAACGGTGAGTAGATATTTTATTGAGTGGATAACTTCAAAATGTTAGGAATTAATTTCGCCATCCCCATTCCATCAGACGTCCCGTCTTTTGGCCACCCTCCTGTTAGATTGTTGGATGTTGGGAGATGTATGTATGCTAGTTGCACGGTAAACTCTGATTGCGAGATGTAGAATTCGTGTGACGTTAGTATGCCGTGTGGTTTATTTGTGGCGTTTGTAGGTACCGCTACATGGCACACAGATAGTTTATAACCAGGAATAACACATAGAATACTTTTTTGGGATCTAAACTTACGCGGGTGAAACCGCGGGGCGCAGCTAGTCTTTAATAGTAACCTTTAATATTTCCAGATGATATCGAATGGCCATCAGAAGAAGACTTCCCTATAGCAGTGGAAGCCAGAGCCATCATTACAGAATTACTCGCACGAAACCCTCGAGACAGGCTGGGCACAGGCGGCACGCATCAAGTCAAGGTATGCTGTTGACCTTGCACTAAATACATAATCTGACTGACCTTTAACCTAGTATAGAGGTATAAAGAAAAGGGTATAAAGTTCACTCATCTTTCATAGCAAAGGGAGGTCCATTTGGTATAAATGATCTATCTTGTAAGGACATGGTTAAACTGAAGTATTGAAGAGACCCCGCAATGAAAACGCATGTATAAACATGATTCCTAGCAATATATAATGCTGAATAGCTGAAAATGTGTATTTTGTAATTAAAAACTTTTAGAAACTTTTCAAATCTGCCCAATACTGAAAATAATATCGCAGAACTCCTACGACAAAGGTACAAAAACTTGAGACAATAACATTGCTATGAACTTTTATCTAGGCGTTTTAACGTATCTGCGACGATTTTTATTGATGATTGTGTTTTTCACTGGTGATTTTACGGTAAGATACTTGAATTAAATATGTACAAAGAGGTAATTGCAAGAAAACAACTTGATAGAACGGATTTACGATACTCCCTGATCTTATCATGTTAAACCAAAATAACGCATGAAACAATGGGGAAGAAAACGCAAAGCTATTTGCAGATGTCGCTGATGGCGTTTGCCCCATAAAAATTAGCTGTCAGTCGTATCACGTTTTATGTTGAGTTTTTTTTTTTGTGTTTGACGAGTTTTTTTTAGGTAAAGCAGAGCAATGTATTGTACATGGACTGTTTCATGTTAAAAAAGGAGTTAAAATTCTAGAGGAGCTTCAGTAAAAGGACGAAAAGCTGATCTAATTACCAGGCAACAATGCCCAGACTTTAAAATGAATGCAGACTTATTAGTGTTTTAAGTTACATTAATTTTGTATTAGGTTTAATGTTTCTTTAGTTATATTTAAGTAAATATTAATGTAATTATTATTGCCACATTTTGAAAGTTTCAACCCTATTAACCTAAAATTATTATCCAGACTTGAATCGTATGACCGAAATTTTTACTTCTTTACTTCCTCAAGAACAAGAAATTCAAGAGAAAAAAAAAATGTTTTACCGCCCCCAGAAAGCTATAGAGACATCAGCATAATCTTTACTGAAATCTATTTATATATTCTGTTCTTAATTGAAATGCATAGGTATCTTTAGGGAAATAGTGATTTCCATTATTATTGCAACAAATTGCTACACAACGCGGCATATTTTTTATAAACAACGTGAACTCGATCAAATTACAATGGGTTTTGACAGTTTATTTGGGTCAAACGATATCAGCGCCTCTAGTGGCGAGATTTGTCAGTTTTCTTCCCCATTGAGAAACTTTTTTATGTGTATTAGTTCACGAAAGTTATAAGAAGCTTTTAAACATTAAATAATTCATGAATGAATATATATATATATATACAGTATGTTAAATAACAGAGGGCGTTCCCTTAAACTCGTTAATATATATCATTAATAGATTAAAATAAAAATATCAGCATAGAAAAATAAGCATAAAAAAATCCGAATAAAAAAATATTTTAATGGGAAATAAATTTGAAACCTCCTGTTTTAAATCAAAATAGTAGCGCAGTATCATAAACAAATTGCGACCTTGCCGTCTTTCAAGTTCGCGTGTACAGTGTGTTTCTTTTACATGTCAATTTAAAATTTTTATTGAATATTTTCTTATTGGAAAAATTAAAAAAAAATTTTGTTTTCGAATGGAAATATTTTTTTTAGCATGTATGTATGCTATACTATTTCGGGTTAACGGGAACGCCCTCTGTTAGTTAACATACTGTATATATTAGAATTATTAATATTAGATTGTTAGTGTGAAAATCCTATTTTTTTAATCGAGCTGAGGCAGCCGTTTAGCCATCTCTTTTACACCCGTCTGTCTAAAAAAGATTTTCAGGTTCCAGGAGCAGACTAGTGTTGAGATAGACAGTCTCCTATCTGACCTCCACAACTGTAGTTACTGAAAAACTGTAAACTTAAAACTGTACCGTTTTTGACGATCCGTAAAAACTGACAAATTTGTGTAAATAGCTAGCCAACGGCTCAACTTACTTTGCCGAAGCACGAAAAGTTCGTCGGTATTCGGAAAGCACGTTAAACAGAGATATGTCTTAATATGATCACCCATCCGTGAGCCGTACCTTGGCAAACATAGCTTGTTGTTAACACCACTACGATCCGGACGAAGCGTTTCGCCTCCTCCTTTATACCGCGTACATCGAGGGACTGGAACAATTTGCCAGCGGCGGTTTTTCCGTCGGACTACAATTTGAGTGTCTTCAAGGCTAGAGTGAATAGGCTCTTAATAAACTAGTGCGCTTTACCATCAACGATTGCGTCACTGCTTACCATCAGGTAGGATTGCGGTCAAGCGCTGGTTTATAATACGTAAAAAAAAAGCTTAACCTTCGATCGACACATAATTATTATTAAAGGCCTGTAATGTCCCACTCCGAGGTTAAAAGTATCTATTCACCATTTCTCTCTGTTTTGTTGAGTCCAGCTCAGCCATTACAGCACAGTTATTTATATTTTCCACAGGATCACATATACTTCTGTGGTCTGGACTGGAACAATCTGTTGCGGAGGAAAGCCGAGTTCATACCGCAGCTTGATAACGACGAGGATACCAGCTATTTTGATAGTAAGTTAAGAAAAACGTTTATTTGCAGCAAAAAGAACACACAAAAAATAACTGGATGAGAAGAAATATGCCATCCCCTCGCAAAACTGCCATCGCTGAGCATTATGCTAAGAATCTATGCGAAGCAGAGACCCAGGATTGGTTTTCAGCGACAGCCAACGTTATGTGATGACGCCAACCGGTGCAGCATACAATAAGATAAAAAGGGGTTTGGTCAGAAGGTCAAGTTATCCCAAACTGTAACATATCAACCAATCAACCTTGAGCTTTAATGCTATAGAGATAAATTTGAAAATCTAACAAGGAAATCTGACAGATTGTAGTAACTTGATGTACTGTCGTCTGTTTTTACCAATTTATTTTTCTTTTCTAGCTCGCTGCGACCGCTACAACCACAGTGAGGTGGACACTGATGAGGCAGCCGAGCCACCCGAACCTGCTGAAGAAGCTGGACTCTTTGCAGCATTCTCCAGCACCTCTCCTCAATGGAGAAGACATTACCACCACTCCTGCGCGGAACATGATTCTAGGGTGAGTACATTTACAGCCCTCGTGACCATGGGCGACTTTTTATCCCAGACTGGAATTTCAACGAACTGCGTTGTGATGCGGTTGATTGGATTCTCAATGTTCAGCTTTGACAGAGAATAGGCTATTTGACAGTATGATTTTTTTTTGTGATTATTTGCTTTAAATGCATAGAATGAGGATTCTTTATGTCATTTACATGAGTTTTAATAAAAATAATATATCCAAACACAAAAATATGTTTGACTTTTGTATCTCTCGCCACATATTGTGAAACGATCCGGATTGGCTAATGTCACGATGACGTCATACGCGCATCAGCACTTGTTGTTGTTCTATGTGTTCTCAGGTGTTTTATCGATGTATTTGTACATCCCGGTACAGCACACCACTTGTAAACCATTTTATTAGATAAACAACAACAAATAACAGATAAATACAAACACCACTGCGGAACCGAAAATCGTTTATATCGTCTTGTGACGTCACTTACAAGGCGTGGCGCCATATTGCTGAATAAAGCGTTTCGCGCGGCTTATTTGAATTTTGAATTTTTATTTGCATGTTTCTTATGAAGTACGTATTTAAAATAATAAAAAAAATACTTTCGGTGAACTTCTGACCCGCAACCAAGTAATTCAAGATAGAAATTATAAATCTGTCAAATAGCCTATTGAAAATAAGGTACACGGTAAATAAAACTGTAAATACGCCTGTAGGTCCGTCATATCATAGATCCCCAACAAGTAACCAAACTGCTCTGGTTACCGACACCAGAGGGATGGTAAGGAGCTTTCCTTTAGAAGACGTTTGTCACAGTCTTCTCGAGTGTGGTAATCAGACTATCACCTCGTCCAGAAGTTTATTATAGTGCTCCTGGTTCCAACACTCTGCGGAGATTCCTCCAACAAATGGTAAGTAATTACCCGTAAAATACGTTTCCGCTCAACTGCTGAAGTAACTTGCTTTCATAAAGTGGAAGGGGAGAGGGGAAAAACTAAAATACGTAAAGAAAATCCTGTCCGACCCATAAGGATAATAAAGGTTAGGTAAACACATGACCAAATATAATATACAATTTTACGTAATCATCATAGTAACAATACTAATGAATTTTGACGGTATTATTATAAGCGAGGTGACCAGGTGCCGCGTGCCCTGCCCCCCGTCGCCCGCGCATGAGTTGTCCACCGCACATGTATTATGTTACCTCTTTTTGCGAAATCATATTTATTTTTTTATGGATATTTTTTATGTTTAGCCCGACTTTGTGGGCATTAGTAGAATCAGTTATCGATATCTAACAATACCTTTACGGAACGAACAGGGTTTTCTTTACATATTGTATATCTACCAGTGGATTGCCAGATTTGTGTCATGCAGGACGCTGTTCACCTTCTAACACCATCAGTCAAGTTTACTACAGAAACAGGTAATTTGCTGTTAGCTTTTTCCAATGGCGTAGTTTCTACTAGACATCACGTAGACTCTATCAAACCTCTTTCTCTTAGATTTATGTTATTTTGCTTTGGACAATAATATTCTCTCTGTTCATCATAGATTAGAATAGAATAGTCTCTATTATGTACACCATATAAATTACGGAACATAGATATGATGAAGATTAACAGATTCGTAGTAACCTTGCAATCATAATTTAGTAGAGCATAGGGAGGGGATCGATGCGCAAACTGAAACTTTGAATTCGACACATTTTTCTGGAAATTCATAGACGGTTATAAAAAAAATGCTGTTATTTATTTATTTATCCATTTATTTCAGGCATCAAGGCCCATATAAACATTATAAAATACTATATTAACATAAAAACTATAAATGCATATAATATAACATTATTAAATAAATCTAATGTATACGAAGTGTCGGCGTCGTGTTTCGTTGATTGGTGTCACGTAGCTGGCCACGAAATCGGCGGTACACAACACCTTTCGGCCAGAACTCTTCTTCGAGGAATTTCTTGTGATGATGTGTCGGAACACGCACCACAAACGACTTGAAATTCGTGCTGTGACGCGGCTCCAACCTCTCGACCCTCAAAGTCCAGTTGGCCTTGATGCGCAGATACTCCACCATCTCCTCAAGCTTCGTAGAGTGGTGCAGTCTGGACACATATAGCAGCGTCGTCGGTACTGCTGGACGCAGCAGCATGTCGGGTCCTGTCAGAGCTGTACCACACTGATTCCGACAAGGGGGCTCCTTCTTCACTACCTTAATGAAACCATCCTTGCCTTAACTCTATGCAGGAACACTCTTCTATAGGACAGCAGATGTTTGTTTGTTTAGGATGATTTACTAATTCAATAATAAAGTATTGTTCGTCGTTGTTCAGCCAGCCTGTATAAAGGTGTGCTCAGGACAGTTTAATGATAAAAACAGCCTGGTCGTGTCGCATCTACTAAGCAATCATTATGCTTCTCATACAAGACAAGGAAGGAAGGCACTAGTTAGCATAGATTTGCAGTTATTGCTTTTCGTTACAAAATAAAAATGATAATTATTTCCTGAAACATAATTCTGACTTAATTTAAATTATGTAAATTATATACTTATTAGCTGCAACCAGCGTTGCAATGCCACCAATACTCACAGTCACGGGGGTCCCCAGAAAGTAGATCAATGGATTCGATCATTCGAAACGCATAGCGGACTAAGCGGACAATGATTATTTTTTTTTATAGCATATATTTAATATGTAATTATTATGAAAATTATAAATTAAATTTTTTATTCGTAGTTTTCCGTAGTTTATATAAGCGACTCGTCGTTTTATCAACGTTTTCGCTATCAAAAATATATATAGAAGAGGCCTATGTCCAGCTTTGTGGGCATGTCAACTCACGATATTCTCCGATACTTATACTTGGCGCGGTAACGAAACCATAGCGACTTCTAATTCGACGCCACCGCCATCTAGTTACAAAATCAGAACTAATTTCGCACATTATTTTATGTCGAGTATTTTTTTCTTTTTTTTTTCTACAAAATAATATTTTATAAATGTCTAGTAATATGTAAAAAATATTACCAGATTTTTTTCTTCATGTTTTATACGATTTTTATAATGGAAATAAAGTTGTAGGTTTGTTGTTTTCTTAGAGGAATTACCAAGATTTTCTTTTCCTTAAGGAAGTTTGTTGCTCATAATATTGGGGTTTTAAATAGATTATAATAATAAAAAGTAAAAAAAACTAAAACCCAACTACGACAAAAAACGACGCTGAAAAATTATAAAACAAGATTTTCAGAATACTGAACTGAACAAAGTTGCTAATGTAGTTGCAAGTAAATGGACACAGTAGACTCTACCAAGATGCCTTCGTTGTAAATTGACAATAATGTCTTACAATACTGTTCTGAAGTATGCAATATTCATTATGTAGAGATAAATTTTCATGTTTGGAAAACCGCAGTCACACGTTATCAAGGTGCTACGGTAGGTAAGTATATGTAACGTGTGACTACGCCTTTTCAAACATGAAAATTTATATGTAGAGATGTAGTAATATGTAGAGATGTCCTATTTTACTATTTCGTAGCGCTTGGATCGTAGCGCGTATAGCAACGGTTTCCCCGTATGAAGCTCCCGGTTTTTCGTAGTAGCGACGCACATTTGCGTCGATGGCAGCGAATGGGTCATGAATTAGTGGATAAGGTCGTTAGTATAAATAGATTGGATGTTTTTCTAACGGTGGTAGGCCATAACATCGGCTGCCGGCAGAAGTTACCACCCACCAGACAAAGTTTTGCCGCCAAGCGATTCGTCGTGTTCCAGCGTTTTGTCTGGTGAAGCCGTACGGAGGACGGGTCTGAGCAGTTGTGTTGCGTTGTGTGGCGAGTACGATGCGCCAAATGTTGTTGTGTCAGGAGTTAGATCGTGGAGAGTCTCCAGATCAATCTCCCTCTGGCGCAGCATCGTTGGTCGTGTTGGTCTTGGGTTTAACATTGCATCACCTCGCTCAACTGCCGTCATCTTTGCTATTCCTAAGTTTTTTAAGTGAATAGGCTTAATAAACTAGTGCGCTTTACCATCAACGATTGCGTCACTGCTTACTATCAGGCGGCATTGCAGTCAAGCGCTAGTTTATAATTATAAAAAAAAAAAACATATATTAATAGGACCTGGGAAGATTTCTTAATCTATCTAATTCTGCTAACGATCGACTGTCATGTGGATTTTTAAGTAATTTATTATGATCCAAGGCACTTATAAATAATCCCTCTATGGTTTTAACTCTACTGAGAGCGACATAGGCCTGTCCTTTAGCAAACAATGACTTTCCTAGATCGATAACTTTTTTTATCTAGAGTACAACTTTGTAATTTATGTACAGTACAACCTCAAGAAAAAATCAGCGGGAGCATTTTACGCTGAATTTGCCCAGACCCCCTCAAGCCGTCAAATTCAGTGAGGCAAGGCTCGATTTTGATAAGTCCGTTAATATCTGCTTTTATGGATGCGTCGTCAAATTGTATGAGAACAGCGCTTGGCTGTTCTCCTGTTCCAACTGATCCCGCCGAAGAGCAGGCCATTCGAAGGCCTTCACCAGTCCCATCGCTCCGTTTACCAAATCCTGGTTTACATTCAAATTTCTACGAAGCATTACTAGAGATTATGTACAAACATAAAGTACTCGCGAAGCTCTTTCAGATGATACCAAATACGGTATATTTATTTTAATTTTATATTAACATAGAACTTTTTGTCCGCTAGAGGGCGCAATACTAAATTTGGTGACAAGCTTTATAGCTCATAACCAACAGAATATCAAGGCCCTTCTAATGGTTCTGCAGTGGTCTTATTCTGATAAGTAGTAAAGAAGCTATCTATGAACGAAAAGATGTGAATTATATGCAATCAGCCCATGAATACAGGTAAAGTCACAAGCAAATGCTAGTAATATATATATATATCAAAACGTACAAGTAAAGCCCTTTCAAATGATATCAAACACGGCATATTTATCTTAACTTTATTTTTTTACTCTGTATATTTTGTCCGCTAGAGGGCGCCACATTAGATTTTGTGAAACTCCATATAGCCTATAACCAGCGGACAATTAAGACGCTTCTAATGATATGTCATTTATCGAATTCGAATAAGTAGTTTAGAAGTTGCGAGGGAACAGATGAACATACATACATACATACATAGCCTGTCAAAATCATAACCCTCCTTTTGCTTTGCCGTAGTCGGGTAAAAAGGGCATATAATCAAAAGAATATATACCGCTTAGGCTATTATATTGGGATGTTAGTTTGAATTATGCAGTTAAAACACTTACTTGGACTCTTAGATGATGAACTCAAGCATTGATCTCTGCTTAAACATTACTTAAAACTAGTTTCAACCAATCAAATGGCTTAAAACGAGACTTAAGTAGAGCTTGTGTTTTGAGTGACGTTCTGTAATACGGACCTTAATAAACGCCAAACAAAAACCAATTAATCTGTCTGGCATTTTTCCAATAGGGATGTTTCCTGGGTAAAATTTTTTTTTCTTTTTAGTCAGTCTTTCAGATTATAGAAAAATATTGGATACGTATATTTTGTTTTATCAAATCAATAAAAATTCACAAATATAAAAGGCATCAAAGGTCAGTGGTGGCTAGCAACGTCACTCCTCGCTAAAAAGTGCAGCGTGCAGTGACGTCACACGTGTTTTCAACGCACTGTGTCGTCTTCATTTTTTGTTTGTATGAAAAAAGAAAAATAAGTGTCTTGTATTTTTTGGAAATCTGACTGACAGACTATTTTTTTTTTTTAAATTATGATAAATTAGTGCTTGACTGCAATCCCGCCTGATGGTAAGCAGTGATGCAATCGTTGATGGTAAAGCGCACTAGCTTATTAAGCCTATTCACTAAAAAAAAAACTGAGTGAATAGGAAGGCATGACTTTGTCTGGTGGGTGGTAACTTATGCCGGCGGCTAGATTAGACGGCGGCGGGTTGATTAGTTTTTTTTGTCAACTACCCTATTATGTTGGGGTTGGCTTGCAGACTGAACGAATGCAGCTGAATACCAGTATTTATATGAAGCCTATCTGACCTTAACAAACCAGGTAGTGGGTAGTTTGAAACTTGTTTTCAGATTTAGGCATGGGACTACCCGTAATGACTGTCAGATTTATTTGAATGTAAATGAATTGATATGCATTGGGAATACTAAGAGATTCATGACAACGCTTGCAACCAGTAGGGTAATTGCGTAAGACGTTATCAGTCAGCAATGGTTTTTTTTTATAATTATAAACTAGCGCTTGACCGCAATCCAGTCTGATAAGCCAGTCAAGCACCAGTTTATAATTTTTATTAAAAAAAAACCGAAAAAAGAAATATTTTTAATCATTTTCTTCATGTTGTCATATAAAGGTTTGCATGAAAAATTGAAAAGCTCGGTGTGCGAGTTCGACTGGCATTTGCCAGGTTTTATTTGTTTATAAAGATTTACACGGGATTTGAAAGTAGCTCGTAGCTAATATTATAACAGACACACGGTAGATTGTAGGTTGTCCTGCACTTACCCCAGTAGTTTCAGGAATCGTTGACAGTTCATCTCAGGCTGGCTTTGCGAGACGCAGATGGGTGAGATACATCTGTGTCTCGGAAAGCCAGCCTATGGTCCCAACTGTAATTCGTACATTTTTGAAATAAAAAAAAAAGGATTTTATTTCAAAAACATGTACAAACTCTTACAATAAATGTTACGTCCTCGGGACCTCCTTTCAAGTAAAAACTATAGCTGTGCTAGGAGGCCCAGCTCCTCAATATTTTGTTTTAAAATAATAAAAGTTGTGAGAGAGAGCTGGATTATACTATATATATCCATACTAATATTATAAATGCGAAAGTAACTCTGTCTGTCTGTCTGTCTGTCTGTCTGTCTGTCTGTCTGTCTGTCTGTCTGTCTGTCTGTCTGTTACGCTTTCCCGCTTAAACCTCTCAACCGATTTTGATGAAATTTGGCACAGACAATCTTTAGACCCTGAGAAAGAACATAGGCTACCTTTTATCCCGGAAAAATTGATGTTCCCGAGGGAAATCTAAAAAGCGCGATATAACCGAACTCCACGCGGGCGAAGCCGCGGGCGGAAAGCTAGTATATATATATTTTAAGTTATTTATAAAAAAACTTAAATAAAAAAGAATGTAAATTTGGTTTGGATAACAACTAATTGATTAAAAGAAAACAGAAAATAATAGTAATTAAAAATGCTTATAATTATGGGTAACTAGCTTTCCGCCCGCGGCTTCGCCCGCGTGGAGTTCGGTTATATCGCGCTTTTTAGATTTCCCTCGGGAACATCAAATTTTTCCGGGATAAAAGGTAGCCTATGTTTTTTCTCAGGGTCTAAAGATTGTCTGTGCCAAATTTCATCAAAATCGGTTGAGAGGTTTAGGCGGGATAGCGTAACAGACAGACAGACGGAGTTACTTTCGCATTTATAATATTAGTATGGATAATTACGGGTAATCACAAAAGGATAACGGCCACATGGTTGATCGAAGATTATCCTGCACTTACCGCAGTCGATTCGGGGATGGGAGTCCATTTATCGAGACCCAACCGTGTCTTTGAAAGCCAGCCTGTGCTCCCAGCTAGAATTCGTAGATATTTGTGTTCATTACTATACATAGTGTTATATGAAGTCATTTGTTTTTTTTTTTAAATGAACAGACAGCTGTACTGTTGGGCAGTTTTTTCCGCCACTTCTTCCCAGCGAAAGTATTAGGAAGTGTCGATGGGTGGTTTTTGGGGGACTGTTTTATGTAATATTGACGTTCAAAAAGTGCTGATTCTTAGCTGAATTTGAATAAATCGCTTTTGATTTTGATTTTTTGGCAATCATTACGGGTAATTAGAAATTGAAAATTCAACTGGGTAGTGGAGGTCAGATAGGTAGTCGATCCATATACTAGTACTAGCTGCCGCCAGCGACTTCGTTCGCGTGGAGTTAGTTATGCTCCGCTCCTATTGGTCAGAACGTGATGTTATATGGCCTAAAGCCTTCCTGGTTTAATGGGCTATCCAACGCAAAAAGAATTTTTCAAATCGGACCAGTAGTTCCTGAGATTAGCGCGCACAAACTAACAAACAAACAAACAAACATACAAACTCTTCAGCTTTATATATTAGTATAGACTAGAGGTCGCCAACGACTTCGTTCGCGAGGAATTAGTTATGCCCCGTTCCTATTGGTCGCAGTGTGATGTTATATAGCCTAAAGCCTTCCTGGTTTAATGGGCTATCCAACGCAAAAGGAATTTTTCAAATCGGACCAGTAGTTCCCGAGATTAGCGCGCACAAACTAACAAACAAACATACAAACAAACTCTTCAGCTTTATATATTAGTATTAGTATAGAGTATAGATTTAGTATCTAACAATTGGAATTATTTTGAAACATATTGCTAATCCATTGCTCCATGTGTTCCAATATGTGTCTGCTCAACAATTTGAATAAGACAATGAATGTTGTTGAATTGTCAAAATGAAACCCATTGCCACTGAAAGTGGTGGTTGGAAAGGGAGAGGGTAATATAAGATATATTTTATACGGAATGTGTAGATTGCCTACATGATACCCATCATCATCATCATTTCAGCCGAAAGACGTCCACTGCTGGACATAGGCCTCCCACAAGGTTCTCCGCGAACCGGTCCTGCGCCTCCCGCATCCAGCAGTAACCCTATTTTTACCTTTCCAATTACACTGCTGACGAGGTCACGCCTCCCCAGGACGCGCTTCCAATTAAAACATTGATTCTCACACTCTTCAAAAAAAAAAAAAAATGCAATAATGCTTTGCACGGACTGCGTTTGTCCCAGAAAAGTTAAATAAAGTTTAATGGCTGGCAAAATTCGCACTATACCAGTAGAAGTCACAGCTTTTTTCCCACGGCAAGGCAAAGAAGTCTTCTCACACAGATTATTCATATTATGTTTAAAGATGTTTATTTCACCATATAAAATTACAATAGTTTCACTTTTAACACTTATATTTTAAGAACTTCACACAAAATACGTTGACATTAACGAATAAAAAGTTTTAAAGTAAACCTTAAAACTTTTCAATCTACCCACAAAAAAAAAATTACCGTGGTCGCAAATATTCATAGTAGATTCGCTATCTAACTAATCAGTAGGGGTAATTCCATGACACATTCCCCCTTATTCATAAACAATGATTAAAGTTAAGTGACGTGCAAACGTCTAAAATGTATGTAGGTATGGCTAAACATTCGCTAATCAGTAGTTAACTTTAAGCAACGCTTATGAATAAAGGGGATTATGAGTAGTAATGAGTTTCATTTTGATAGTTTATTATCAATTGCGTTATTTACATTGTTGAGCAGATTCGATTGAAAGTTTCGAGCAAACAGAAATGGATTAGCATTAGGTATGCTTGAAAACATCTTGAGGAAACCTGGACTTTAAGTCTGAAATTGCGAACCCGCATTGAGCAAGCGTGGTGATTACGCTCAATCCTTCTCTGTATGAGAGGAGACCTGTACCCAGCAGTAGGACGATAAAAAGGTTAATGATGATGATGATGCTTGAAAATGATTCAAATTGAAAGTAATACTGGGTTACGCAATTAGGGTGCTGGTGGCACTATAAAGCAGCGCAAGGGTAGGGCAAGCCCTATTTATGGTAGTGTTTATTTATGTATTTTATTATTTATGTACACACAATAAAATACGTAAGGATATGTCAAAATTAAGATCTATATGTCGGCCAAATTCGGTAAAGAATAGAGGTAAACAAACCGTTGCTAGGCAACGAGTAGTTTACACCTAAAAGACAGATGTTAACAACCTTTTCTAGATAGATGATTTTCATAAAAGTAATAATTCTACTTCCTACTAATGTAAACAGGTTATTTGTTTGGATATTTCTGATTTGCATAGAACACTTAATCGACTTGAATGAAATATGATACACATGTAAGCTAATTTCCTAATAGCACAGATTACAGGAATGCTAATAGGTTAATTTTTTTGATACATTATTGCATGTGTTATGCACTTGATTTGAAAGCAATTAAAATACGCAAAATAGTATTGACAAATGCCTCACGTTTATTCATTAGTTGAATTCCACAAAATGTGTTTAATACCTGAATTTCATCCATCTTTCTTTTATTGTGGGGCTATCACGTAAAAGTAATGTCGACTTTTTGATGGTTTTTCGAAATATCAAGTTATTATGCATGTTATTTTAGTGATTCTAGTGTTTGTGAAGATTGCTACTCGTACCTATAACGTTTGCAAAGATTGCTCTCCGATCCTATAACGTTTGTAAAGATTGCTCTCCGATCCTATAACGTTTGTAAAGATTGTTCTTCGAACCTATAACGTTTGTAAAGATTGCTCTCCGAACCTATAACGTTTATAAAGATTGCTACCCGAACCTATAACGTTTGTAAAGATTGCTATCCGAAACTATAACGTTTTTAAAGATTGCTACCCGTACCTATAACGTTTGTAAAGATTGCTCTCCGATCTTATAACGTTTGTAAAGATTGCTCTCCGAACCTATAACGTTTGTGAAGATTGCTACCCGTACCTATAACGTTTGTAAAGATTGGTCTCCGTACCTATAACGTTTGTAAAGATTGCACTCCGAACCTATAACGTTTGTAAAGATTACTCTCCGAACCTATAACGTTTGTAAAGATTGCTATCCGAACCTATAACGTTTGACGGGGTCCACGAAGACCGATGCCTCCTGGGTCAGGGTTGCGGGTTGCTTAAAAAAAGAAACCGTGGCCCTGGCCTACAGGCAAGTGAAGGAACGCGGGCGGGTTTTAGTCAGTCAAAGTCTGACTTCCGTCCCGCCCAGAGCGGGAGAGGTCATTTGATAATTTCAAATCCAAAACAAAACAAAACCTATAACGCTGAAGGAAGACATCGTGAGAAATAAAATATGTAAGACAGGTAAGATCTACCAACGCGCACCCAGCGTGGTTTAATAATGACAAAGACAATTCTGAGACCAACGGAACCTCCAACGGTTCCTGATGTTACTCCATCCAGTGTCGGTGGCGTTGTGGAAATATTACGGTCTACTCCCTCTGACTGGAAGGAGGCCTGTGCTGTGTCCCCAAGAGTGGGAACATTATAGGCTGAATAGTATCATCATCAACCTTTTTATCGTCCCACTGCTGGGCACAGATCTCCTCTCGTACAGAGAAGGATTGAGCGTAATCACCACGCTTGCAATGCGGGTTGGCGATTTCAGACTTAAAAGTCCAGGTTTCCTCAAGATGTTTTCCTTCACCTTCAGTCATTGGTGTCCAAGATATACTTAGAAAGTACATATAACTTTAGAAAAGTTACATTGGTACTTGCCTGACCTTGGAATCGAACCCGCGCACTCATACTTGAGAGGCTGGTGTTTTAACCACTAGGCCACCACGACTCAGGCTCGACTCAGGCTGAATATGTTGAACCTATAATGTTTGTATATATTACATTAAAAAACAACTAGTTTTCTAAGCCGAAACTTGAAGTAACTATAATTCTATCATTAGTTGACCCAAAAAAAAAATACTATTTTATTTTTAATATTAAGAATATAGCAATACTCAGCATGTCTCCGGAGTTTCTTGAGCTAACTTCACTCGACTCGTTCACTATCACATTCTCATTACCTCTTACTTCAGTAGTTCATGTTACCGCTTGAGACCTCTTTGTTTATTTGCCGTTATTCGTTAACAGAGTACCGACAGCTGGCCGGGCACGCCTGACTCAGCTGGGCCGCCCACCACTCCCACTGCGCCCCAACAACATCACCCCAAGTGTCCGGTAAGTGGAGTCTGCTACTTTTTGAATTATGTACAAGCGAAGAATATTGTACTTGTTTTAAACCTTTAGCAACAGCTTCTATATACCCTAAGTGTTATTATTTATGTTATTATTTATGTTTTTTTTTTAATAATTTTAAACTAGCGCTTGACTGCAATCCCGCCAGATGGTAAGCAGTGATGCAATCGTTGATGGTAAAGCGCGCTAGTTTATTAAGCCCATTCACTTAAAAAACCTTAGTGAATAGGAAGGAAGACGGCAGTTAAGCGAGGTGGTGCAATGTTAGACCCAATAACATGACCAACGATGCTGCGCCAGAGGGAGATTGATGTGGAGACCCTCCACTACCAAACTCCCGGCATAACAACATTTGATGCATACTGCTCAGTCCCGTCCTCCGTACGGCTTTACCAGACATTATGCCGGAACACGACGAATCGCTTGGCGGCAAGACTTTGTCTGGTGGGTGGCAACTTCTGCCGGCAGTCGATGTTATGGCTTACCACCGAGAAAAACTATATCAAAACTACTATTAACGTGGCAATATTTTATTATCAGAGATCAACCGTGTACTGGCGAAAGAAAGTTCCGAAAATGATCTACAATAATAACATCCCTTTTTATAATTCCAGATGATAGGCGGCACCTCTACAGCGGAGTCGTCCCAGACGGACAGCGATGACGTGTCGCCGGCCGCCCGTCGTCGCGCCGGACTGCGTCCGCTGCACGCACACCCGCTGGCGCACGCCCCGCACGTGACGCCACACGTGACGCACGCCCCACACGCGACGCACGCCCCACACGCACTACACGCGCCACACGCCGTCAGCTTGCTGGCGCAACACCCGCCTGCTACTTCCACTACTGCGGCGCTTGTGCCGAGACTGTGAGTATTTATTTATTAAAAACTTTATGCACAAAGAAACATTGCACAATGGCGGACTTAGGGCGGAGTATTGTTTGGTACTAACATTTTACTAAAGGTAACTGTTACATATAGGAAAACTTGTTAGTGATTTCCATAGTAAAGGAAATTTATTATTTCTTTAATCTTTTCACACAAAAAAGGTACAAAGACAGACTTATTGCGAAGTGAATTGATGGCAGAAAAAAAGTCCTAAATCTAGTTACACAAGTACATAAATAGGTTATATATATACATACATACCATTGGCGATATGCCCTCAACAAGGTGGTAGGTGGCGGTCTCGGTGGTAGGCCAAAAAAAGAACAAGGTGGACCGATGACCTGGTGAAGATCGGGGGAAGCCGATGGATGCGGGCAGCACAAGACCGATGATTATGAAAAGCTTTGGATGAGGCCTTTGTCCAGCAGTGGACATCTATAGGCTAAAGAATAAGGAGCATTGATCTCCCACTCTTAATAAGTCTCCGATTTTAGATAAATATTTAGCAGTTGTTTATATTAATGAGTTCACATAACACTAAAATTGGAATTGTTTAGAAATTAGAAATAGTTTTAAACCAAATAAAAAAATACAACTTTAGGATCAGTCGAAAACTTTGATGACTAGGCTAAAATTTATAAAAAAATCTCTACTTATCATTATTATCTATTAGTGCCAGTGGGTAATAATAATAATTAAGATAGTTCAAATAGTACGTTGGACCTAAATTTCTATTAAAATTTCAATTATTCCACTTTGTTCACAGCTCTGACATGTCGAGGAAGGACGAACACAAGAGCATAAGTCTGGATCGTCCCGACAAACTCGACAAACCAGACCGTCCCGAGCGACCAGAGCGTCCAGAAAAATCCAGACCCACAGCTATCGTCGCCAAGTCCATGCGACGGTCAGCTAGTACATCTGGATTGTCGCTGGTTATACATCCAGGTAAACTGATCTTATGTCTAAGATAACATGTAACCCCTCCTGTTACTTTAAAGAAAAATCAACTTTATTTCTATGATAACTAAATTAATTTCAGAGTAACTAAGACTATTGAAAAGTTATATAAATGTTTATATTGTTGGTAAATTATTCGCGGTTTTTATATTAGGTTATTCTTAGAAATGAAAAAGTATTAGAAAGTACTGAGGTCGATAGTTCGCTACGGTAGCAACTCTATTAATACATTTGGCAACATTGTCATTCAAAGCCCAGTCATTGTCAGTCATACATAGAATGTAAGTAATAGTTGCCAGTACAGTACGAGTTGCCTACTCTGTGTCCACAGAGTAGGCCACTCGTTCATGGGTCAATGTATACACTTTTGCAACAAGCTTCCCATGGACATTCGAAACTTACCCATTAAACGATTTAAAAGCTATATAAAGGCCAAACTTTGCAAAAAGGGGTATTATAAAATCACAGATTATTTAGAAGACAATAAAGCTTGGGACTGAGCTGCTCGCTCTGCTAAGCATTGTCATTAAGCAATATGCGTAATTATGACATTTTAAACACTGTATTTTTTTTAAATCTTGTTATTATTGTAAACGGTTTAATTTTTAATATCTGGACTTGAAAAAAGACGATGATCCTTGAGTTTGTTTCGGCTATTTCTTGAAAATGGAAAAGGAAATGCCGGCTCCATATAGTTAAAAATAAAGACGTTTAAAAATGATCAGTGATCCTACTTGCTTAATAAAAGATTTCATTTCATTTCTAGTGAAATTAACCGTAACTTGTCATTAATTACAGAAATTGGTCATCTTTTTTTATATATAGAAACGTTGCCCCACACCTTAGTGTGGGTTGTTCCCACGATACAGGAGAAATTCTTAAATTTCTCCTGTATCGTGGGTGCGTTTACAAACATTATACACTCACATATAAAAACAACCAGACTCAGAACAACTACTTGTAAGTCATGCAAATATTTGTTCCGTGCGGAAATTGAACCCGCGATACGCTGCGCAGCAGTCAAAAATTTAATCACCACGACAACTGTGCCGTCAACTTAGTCAACAATTTTAGTTAACAACTTACTGATAATAAAGTGACAAAACTATACTTAACTAATCAGTCCATTTCTCGCAGCAGATGACAGTACGCTCAGCATAGGCGCTGGATCCCCATGTGCCGGCAACACATCTTCCACCAACTCCTCAAGAGATTCGTCTCCTTGTCGCGACCCGCCGTCGCCGTTCGCGCTGCCTAGTCACTCGTGAGTATACCTTTACCAATTAATTTTACTACATTTTATTAAAGAATAGAATTACAAGTCGTAAGCTCACTACAAACCAAAGCTGCCGACCCGCCGACACGCCGACCCACCGACACAGCCCGCCGACACAACCTTCTGTTTAAAGAAGCATGTCGGCAACCTCCTCCCGCCTGTGTTGCCCGTCGACACGTCGGCGGCTTGCCTACGCAAGCGCTCAATTATCCGGCGACATTTGAGCTGAAGTAAATACAATATGTAAAGAAAACTCTGTCCGACCCGTGAAGGTATTGTTAGGTATCGATAACTGATTCTACTAATGCCTACAAAGCCGGGCTAGACTTAAAAAAAAAACCCCTAAAAATGAGTATTATTTCGCAAAAAGAGGTAACTTAAAACATGTGCGGTAGGCCATCCAGGCGCGGGTGAAGAGTGGTAGGGCACGCGGCACGCGGTCGCATCGCTTTTCGCTCAGAATTATACCGTCAAAAATAATGTTGTCACTTTTTAAAAATTACCAAATTTTGGGGAAGTTGGAATTAATTCGCCCGAAAAAAAGATTATTTCAAAATTTACTAGTTTTGTTACTATGATGATTATGTAAAATTTCATATGTTATTTGGTCATGTGTTTACCTAACCTTTATTATCCTTACGGGTCGGGCAGGGTTTTCTTATTGGTGTACAAAGCAAGTTTTTGAGATTGAAGCTGAGAATAGAATATATTTATTTGCTTTAAAATATGGTATTATCTTACATGTTTCACCAAGTCATCATCATCATCATCAACCTTTTTTATCATCCCACTGCTGGGCACAGCTCTCCTCTCATACAGAGAAGGATTGAACGTAATCACCACGCTTGCTCAATGCGGGTTGGCGATTTCAGACTTAACGTCCAGGTGTCCTCAAGATATTTTCCTTCACCTTGCAATCAGTCATTTGTATCCAAGATATACTTAGAAAGTACACACAACTTAGAATAGCTACATTGGTACTTGCCTGACCTGGAATTGAACCCGCACATTCATACTTGAGGGGCTGGTGTTTTAACCACTAGGCCACCACGACAAGTGAATACATACTATACCAATAACTTTGATGATTGAATATTGTAATAGTTTTTGATGTAATGCTCATAATGTCAACAGGTTGATCCAGTCCTCGAAGCCACCGATAGTGGTTCGCCGTGGACCGCGCGGTTTCGGCTTCACTATACACACAGTTCGTGTGTACTACGGTGACACTGACTACTACACTATGCATCATTTGGTTTCGGTGAGTTCACGCTGACACAATAAATTTATAAATCTGCTTCATCATCATTACCACTATCACCATCATCACTGTCATCACCATTATCATTATCACCACCACCATCAGCATCATCATCTCATCATCATCCCAGCGTTAGTCCCAGTCGCATCCGAAACCTTTTCAGCTTTGGATTCTGAGGTCCGCTTTACCAGTCCAACTGCTGATATGGCTAAACTTCGACATTTTCCGTGAAGCGACTGCCGTCTGACCTCCACAACCCGAAGGCGACATCGAAGCATTGCAGTTAGACCACCTTCATCATCATGTACCTAGCCTTTTTTCCAACAATTTTGGAGTTTCATTAATTCTAATTTTAACACGACTTTTTTTTTGAGATAGAAGGAGAAACCTTTTGGCTTCGTATCGGAATTTCTGATTGATTTTTTTTTTGAGAAGTATGTTTACTTTTGGAATCCTCCTCTACGAATCACAATAAATATGACGGCGCGCTGATTATTAAGACTAATAAGAAAGATCATAACTCGATTTAATCAATATTCTTTTAGTTGACTCGATTCGAGTATTATTATAATATGAGCGGGTAACACCGAATAGAGTAGTAGGCGTGATTTGAAGGGGTGGCGACTGCCTTATTATTGACATCTGCCGACGTAAAAGCACAGGAGCGTCGAGTCAGCACCACTGGGCTTCCCTCAGGACAACTGGGGGTTTCACCTGGTGGGGACTGACCGCCGTGGTGTCGTGAAGAAAGCAGGCCGTGAGTGGGTCCTGTGGCGCGCCTACAGAAATACACATCGCAACCATTCACAGACGTGCGCAACTCACGCACGTCATAAGGCTCACAGGCCAGTTAGCCAAATATAGTGAGGGGTCCGCAGTAGCGGACCGATAAATTTTAGACTCCGCGACCAGGGGGCCAAAGCCCTAGGCGTCGCTCGCCACGCCCCCCTACACAGTGCGTTTTAACCTATTGGCTCTTATTTGTTTTAATCTGAGATTGTCATTGTAATTCCTTAATATTAAAGTGATCTAAGTGTCCGTACAGTTAAAATAATAAGAATCGAACATCAGACTATAGTTATTGTTCAACGTTTTATCGAAATACCGCCCACGATGGATGAGAATCAAGGGATGAGAAGACATTTCAATTATCAGGAACCTTTGGCCACGCCTTCCTGACGGTTTTCCCCTAAAAATATTTTTTTTTCTTTGTAGGCGGTGAATGAACAAGGAGCAGCTTGGGCAGCCGGTCTACGGGCCGGAGATCTCATCACACAACTTAATGGAGAGTCCGTACAGGGCTTGTTGCACACACAGGTATGTTATCACACTAGAACATCATTGACACAGGCAAAAATGTCGCTGTCATATAATCTTCATGAAAAAGTATTACATGAAGATTCAAGAAGTGATCGAAAAGGAGATGTTTCAGAAATGTATGGAGCCTGGGCCAGCACATTGTACACTTAATGCTAGGTATAGTTACGCTATACTTAACTGTTTTTAATGTTAATTTCCTATATTTTGGCTTAGTTTTTATACAGATTAAATTTAATTCGGCCAAGGAGTGCAACACAACTACTAATAAATATGGTGGGCAGCAATAAGCGAAATAAGATTTTTTTTAAGATTTGACATTTGATTGACGTGTCATGTATCTAAGGCAATTGTATCTATATTATCTACCTTATGACTGTGAAAAAAACAAAACGCGAATTCAGAGCATACGGCCCATTAAACAAACACAATCAGCTCAAATCAACACTCGACACGAACACAACGGGAAAATAGAACTGTCAAAGTCACCAATCAAACGTCATAAAAAGTGTTATGGCTACCTTAATAAAGGGTTATCTCACTAAAAACGTTTCAAGTAATTAATTATATATACTTGTATTTTTATTCAAATTAATTTAGTAGTATTTTTATTAAAATCTTTTTCCTTTTTATCTACGTAGCGTACATAGTGGTAGCCCAAACTGAAACATCTTTATAAATTCAAAAAATTTACTTCGTATAAAATACATAAATATCCATATAGTGTTAGTACAAGTAAAGCATAGCCTAATGTTAGTACTAAATTAATTAAAGTGGGTCTGGACTCTTTATCTACCTACGTAAGAGGGGCGAGTCCCAACGATCTGAAAGCATATTCAGCATGTCAATGGAGGAGGAACGCAAGCGCCATCATGGAAGCACAATGTTTCCGCATGTGGGCGGCGAACCCGTCGACCCTCGCCTCCAAGAACATCCCTGACGCAGTACAGCGACACGGCAACCCCAAGACCACGCTGAATGCGTTATTATACTGTACGCGCAGGTCCCAACCTAGGGATTACTCCTGTGTTGTGGGTTCGTTTACGGAATTTAAACTTTGTTAATATTGTTCAGGTCCTTCGATTGCTACTGGCCGCTCCTCACGCCACACTTCGAGCTACGCCATTAGACCAGACTACTATTCAGGTATGAACACTAACAGATTACTTCCAGGCCCTCAGGGACTTACTACAAAAGCTTAAACATTTGTTCAAGGTGTGTCTACGGTCAGTGTTACATCTGAGTCCATGTAATAATGGAGTGTTTAAAAGGTGTAACGGACAGCCCTCTGTGCAGAACTTGCATGGAGGCTGATGAGACAGTTGCGCATGTACTCTTCGAATGTACAGGCGTTACCCAAATTAGAAGTAGAACTTGAGGGGCACCCAGATCTTTCACACATGTTCTCAACAAGCCAGGATCCTAAATGGGCTTCTGGAGAGAGGTGGGCTGGTTGGAATAATCACAATGGTCCACTGGAAGGAGTAAGTGCGGAAACTAAACGCGTAACATAGAGAACATAGAAAGGTGTTCAGATTAAATAACCGTAAAAACACGATTTTGTGGTGGAAATGACAATGTCTGGGTATAAACAAAAAGCAATAGCAGCTATATCTACCTATAGATAGGAAAACGCTACAAGAATGAAAGAAAACCCGAAATAATTTACACAAAGCTAAGCGTCTGATGGGGTTCAAACGTACGACTTAAGAATAAGAATAAGAAATTTTATTTGCCCAAACATGTGTATGCATACAGAATAAAAAAGCTCATGCATGTAGGATCTTGAGAAAGAGTGGCTCACGACATGAACTTATGATTGACTTGATTGATTGATTGACGCTACTCTCAAAGTACACGTTTAACTTGAATTAACGTCAATTTTGACAATAACTAAAGTGTAATTGTTTCAATCCAGGCGGGCGGACGTCGTCGTGCATGGTGTGGTCGTCGCGCCACGGCCCCCCCACGACCTCGTCCCCGACGTCGCTGCTCGCTGTTCCGCAGGATATCCACCAAGCGAGCCTCGCAGGAGATGCACCAGGTAACTATTGGTTCTAAATTATATTGTGGTATCGGGCTTAGACTAGTACCAACCCATATCCTCTGGTGGATGTCTAGAGAGGCGACTAAGCGAACTCTCACCAGGGAAGCAGGCAGCAGCGGTTCTCCTGTGGAATAACAAATTACTGCGCTCCCCAACCCGACGGACAAGCGTGGGGAGCCTTGGAGGAAGCCTTTGTCCAGCAGTGGACCTCTATAGACTGAAAAAGAAGAAGAAGATGGTTCTCTATAAATATCGTATTTGTTTCACTTCGATACATCTTTTTATGTTAAACTAGCTGCGCCACACGGGTTCACCCTCTTTTTTTTATTTGCCCGCTGCTATTCGTCGCAGCGTGATTTTATATATAGCCTACAGGCTTTCTGGATTAATGGGCTATCTAACGCAAGAACAATTTTTTCAAATCGAACCAGTAGCTCCTGAGATTAGCGCGTTCAAACAATCAAACTCCTCAGCTTTATGTATTAGTATAGATAGGTGTCCGGTTAAATATAATGATTGTGTTTCTGTACAGATGGTATCGTCAGGCGAATGTGCTTCATCCCCATCCCCTGCGCCCGCGTCCCCAGCCGCCGACAGTCCGCTACACAACACCACCACCACGCACTATCAACGGTAACATAATTAACTTATAAAAAATATTGGCGTCGATTCTCTTATTTACAAACTAAACTAATAGGCTATTTGACAGATTTATCATTTTTATCTTGAATTACATGGCTGCGGTTAAGAAGTTCACCGAAAGTATTTTTTTTAGATTTTAAATACGTATTTCGTAAGAAATATGCAAATAAAAATTTAAAATTCAATTATGCCGCGAAAACGATTTATTCAGCAATATGGCGTCGCGCTTTGTAAGTGACGTCACAAGCGGTTTTCGGTTCTCAGTGGTGTTTGTTTTTATTTATTATTGGTTGTTGTTATCTAATAAAATGGTTTACAAGTGGTGTGCTGTACCGGCTTGTACAAATAAATCGATAAAAACCCCCGAAAAACAGTTTATAAGTTTGCCGAAAACAAACGTTGATGCGGGTATGACGTCATCGCGACATTAGCCAATCCGGATCGTTTCACAATGTGTGGCGCGAGAAACAAAAAGCTTAACATGTTTTTGTGTTTTGGATATATTAATTGTTATTATTTTTTATTAAAACTCATGTAAATGATATAAAGAACCCTCATTTTATGCAATTAAAGCAAAAAATCACAACAAATTGAATACTGTCAAATAGCCTATTTTAAGTTAAGTGCATCTTTTCCTTCCATTTCGTTTAGAAAAGGATAGAAGATAACATTTTACTTTAATCCTGTCAAATTAAGATACTCCATAGACAGTTTAAACGCGATTATAAATATGGCGACTAAAAATACGCTAAACTTTCATCGATTGCGTCACTGCTTACCATGAGGCGGGATTGCGGTCAAGCGCTAGTTGTAAAAAAAAGCCAATTTACGCCAGGAGCAAATTAAAATTGCAGTATTAATGTACACAAAAATTAAAATAAATGTATTTTTTGTCGTCATCATCATCATGATTTTTTTTTTTTTTTTTATAAATTATAAACCAGCGCTTGACCGCAATCCTGCCTGATGGTAAGCAGTGACGCAATCGTTGATGGTAAAGCGCACTAGTTTATTAAGAGCCTCCTGATCTTAGCGTTTATCCCGGTTGCATCTGCGGCTTTCACGTTGGAGCCCGGGGTCCGCTTTCTTGCTCAACTTCCTCCATTTCGCGCGATCTTTAGCATCCTGCGGTGTGAGATTGTTGGAAAAAATGTATTTTTTGTGCCAATAAATATTTGTATTATGAATATTTTTAGGATCAGGAGAGAGATTTAAATAAAGAAAAGTACAACACAAATCAGAAACAATGATTTATAATCAATAACTCAATTTTATAACCTTAAAATAACAACACCATCCAACACCATTAAACAGCCATCAGTTTAACACCATTTACAGCGAAACATCAACAAAATGACAGACTTGCTGCAAATCGCACCGACCACCAATTCAACCACCTTACCGTCCAAGGGCTCACGAGGAAAAGGACCTGTCAATCAGACAGCCGTCTATTTATAATAGATAGGCGTAGATATAGTAGACGTAGGCATAGATAAAGTAGGTGCGAGTTGCTACAAGTCGTTCAAACTGCTCAAACTGTATCTGTTTCTGCTAACAATATATATTTATAATATGACAGGTCTAAATTGACATTTTATCTTCTGTTCTTTTCTTTAGTTTAAATTATTTTATCTTCTGTTCTTTTCTTTAGTTTAAATTAGTTTAGTTTGTGAACAAGTGGATTGGGGCCATTATATTTTTTAAACGTTACCCTACACTAGGAATTCTCTGTGGTTAGGATTCTTCCGTATCGTGGCTGCGTTTATAAGTAAAAAAAAACCGTATGTGTATATACAACGTGTATCAAAAAGGGTATATACATACATTACATACCAAGGGCATGGCATCTTTAGATGATATCAAACGATATCGGAAGGGTTTCAACTCAAAATAAAATACTCAAAAAATTGGTACCAAATTTTCGGTTTCGCGTGTTTCTTAAAATCAAATCATAACAAACGTGGCAGCACACTACATACGTTAATAACTACTCGTTACCCGTCACGTTACCTGCCAAAATCCGATAAATGTCTTCAATATCTCTGTGCGACTAGTATGATAGTAGCCTATCACAGGCGGTGTTTTTCCTCATAACTTCCTAACATAAAGAGATAAGATTAAAAAACCCTTCCAATATCGTTTGATATCATGTAAAGATGCTATGCCTTTGTTATGTATATACCCTTTATGTTACACGTTGTATAATACACATACGGTTTTTTTTCTGTTAATTATAAACGAGCGACCGCAGCAATCCCGCCTGATGGTAAGTAGTGACGCAATCGTGGATGGTAAAACGCACTAGTTTTTTAAGAGCCTAATCACTCTAGCCTTGAAGACACTCAATTGTAGTCCGACGGAAACACCGCAGCTGGCAAATTGTTCCAGTCCCTCGATGTACGCGGTATGAAAGAGGAAGCGAAACGCATCGTCCGAATCGTAGTGGTGTGAACGACGTGCGGGTGGAAACTCGCCGTGCGACGGGTCGTCCGATGGTGGAACGGAGATGGGGAATTAAATCATGCAATTCCCTCGCATACTCCCCAAAATGCATCCTATAGAACAACGAAAGGCTGACTACGCCTGTGCTCTAGGCTTTGGAGACCGTTTTGAGTTCAGATCCCTGGAATAAGTATCTATAGGCCATACAAATAGCTTAACTACTGTGTTAACCGTGACTTCCTTGTACATCCCAGGCCCTCATCCCTCCATGGGTTGAAACACAAACTAGTGGCGGGCGGTGCAGTAGGTACCGGGGGCGAAGTCCGACGCGCGTCATTGCAGCACATGCCGCTGTCGCCGCTCGCTAGGACGCCTTCGCCCTCGCCACAGCCTCAACCTGCCTCGCCTACCAGGTAAGGAGGAGACAATCTATAAAAAGCTTTTTGATTAAACTCTTCTTTTGAAATAAGATCAGACACTCCGTCCAACCGATTTTGACTTCTATTCTGTAGGCATAAGAATGGTATTCCACTAAGAAACGTGATTACAATAATAATTGTTTACTACAGCTGCCGTTTGTGATGCCACAGAAGTCAAAATCGATTGGACGGACCATAAATTTCCTTATTCTGTGCATACTAGCATACTCAATACATATATTTATTTTTGTATTTACATTTTAGTCACCCATAAAACATTACATGCAGTTGGCTCTCATGGGATATATATGTACTACATTTTCATTTGTTTATGTCTGTGATTGTCTATGATCTATGTGCATGAGTGACTAAAATACCATGGGAAAAATACGTTCAGGGAATATAAAAACTTTTGTAGGAAGTTTTTTGTTTCGTAGAACCCATTTCAACGACTCAAGGACCCATTTTGTTCAAATAAATCTCAAGTGGTTTTAACATTTTTGTTTTTTATTAGAGTTATTACAACTTCTTAGTCTGCGGTCACGAATGTATGACTTACAACATAAGGAAAACAAAAAAAAAAAATGCAACATTGCAATGCAATTGCAAATAAATGATTATGTTAGATAACTATAGTTTAAAAAACTAAAAAAACATGCTTTTAAAAATATAAAACTAAAAAGTTAAAAATAATTTAAAAAAAAGCGTGAGGCGCTTAATATACACAAATTATGGCACAAAGCGCCTCACGCTTTTTATAAAATAATATTTAACCTTTTAGTTTTATTTTTATTAAAAACATGTTTTTTTTTTAGTTTTTTAAACTATATTTATTTTCAACTTTTTTGTTCAATAGTCTTTAAAAAAAACAAAGAACGAACGTATTGAAAACGGTGGGACATTTTACAGTAATGAGCCGCTCACTCGTTGTCCAAAGAGTTAGAGACGGACAAACAAACAAGCAAGCAAGCAAACATACAAGTGAAGCTAATAAAAAGCATGTAAAAAAAAACATTACCTAAAATAAACATATATCAGGTAACAACAAATAAAAATCAAATATAAAGTATAAATCCCGATGTAAAAAATAGCAGTAAAGAGTGCCTCGCGGCTTTACCAAAACGGCCAAGTTCAGCTAAACTGACAGAAAAATAACGTCTGACGCTGGTTTCCAACTGAACCTGAAGTGAGGTCACGAATGTATGACTTACAACATTAAAAAGTTCTCATGTTCTTTGCATGTTAATGGACTGATAAAATCGCGTTTGTAAACTTTGCATACTTCAAAACATATGTTTACATCTAATTTAACCCCCCACTCAAAACCTTGTAGTTGTAAGCATGTGTCATACCACAAGCCACACGTCACCATAAACTAACAATCCATCCGTAGCCGCTGTGAGGCTCGCAGTCCCTCCCCCCTCGCCGTGCGGGACGCGGGGGGGCGGAGGGCCTGGCCCCGCCGGGACCCCGCCTCGCCGCTGCTCAGGAGAGCCTTGTCACCCGACAGGTGAGGACTCAACGAGATTGTGTGCTTTTAATTTAATGTACTTCATCAGCCGATGAAGGGTTTGCACGAGTGTTTGTAAGAGGTAAGATTACAGAGACCTTAGTCTCCTATTACAAAAGAATGTTGGAACAATGATTGAATTTGACAAGTTTTGTAATCTTTTAACAAAATGGCATCATCATGTCTTTGCAGTGGTCAATTACTGACACTCCACTCCATATTAATAAATGTTCAAAATGAGTAGTAGTTTTTAGAAAATCATTTCTATTAACGGTTTTTTTTTTTTTTAATAATTATAAACTAGTGCTTGACTGCAATCCCGCCTGATGGTAAGCAGTGATGCAATCGTTGAGTGTAAAGCGTACTAGTTTATTAAGCCTATTCACTTAAAAAACTTAGGAATAGGAAGGATGACGGCAGTTGAGCGAGGTGATGCAATGTTAAACCCAAGACCAACACGACCAAACGATGCTGCGCTAGAGGGAGATTGATCTGGAGACTCTCCACGACCAAATTCCCGAGACAACAACATTTGGCGCATCGTACCCGCCACACATCGCAACACAACTGCTCAGACCCGTCCTCCGTACGGCTTCACCAGACATCATGCCGGAACACGACGAATCGCTTGGCGGCAAGAGCTTCGCTAAGAGCGAACTACCTTTGGATGGAATTCTAAGGGGAAGGATAAAGAAATAATGTAGGTAGTCTACAGTGTACTATTTACATAGATTATACAATAAATAGGGAGGGTCGCAAGAGGGTCGCCTACGCTGGTACGGTTAGTCTTACGAAAACCGCACGTCCCCTTTACGTTAAGTGTATCATACTAGTTATAATAAATAAATTTATATTTTTTACCAAATACATTTAGAAATTGTTGCAATGTGGTTACCGAGCGCACAAAACAGTTCACGGTAGATCGTAGTACTAGGCGTGTGCGCACAGCAGGACAGGGCTCCCCGCCCCTCTGTGCAAGGGTGTAATGCGTTCTAAATAAAATTAACATATTTTATTTAAGTAAATTATGTAACATTTTAATTGATAACTTACGGCTGAATTTACGAGTAAAGTACATAATAAATTAATAATATCTACCTACACTTGACCGTTCACGTTCGACGACAGTCCACAGCCTGCAAGTGTGATGGTAAATGTTATAACTAGTTAATCCATCCTAATATTATAAATGCGAAAGTAACTTTATCTGTCTGTCTGCTACGCTTTCCCGCTTAAACCTCTCAACCGATTTTGATGAAATTTGGCGCAAACAATCTTTAGACCCTGAGAAACAACATAGGCTACCTTTTATCCTGGAAAAAATTGATGTTCCCGAGGGAAATCTAAAAAGCGCGATATAACCGTACTCCACGCGGGCGAAGCCGCTGGCGGAAAGCTAGTTATCAATAAACGCAAGACGAAGCCGCTGCAGGCGTAGGCGGGCAGCAGTGCGGTGACCATATTTTTGTTGGGACAACCAGTTAAAATAAATATCTCATAACTATGTGATTTTTCATGATATCTTTTTGAAATTTTGTACATAGATTCTTAAAAATACTGGACATGTGTTTCGGGTTTCGCATATCCATACTAATATTATAAATGCGAATGTAACTCTGTCTGTCTGTCTGTCTGTCTGTTACGCTTTCCCGCTTAAACCTCTCAACCGATTTTGATTAAATTTGGTACAGACAATCTGTAGATCCCGAGACATAGGCTACCTTTTATCCCGGAAAAATTTGATGTTCCCGAGGGAAATCTAACTAAAAAGCGAAGTTACCACCCACCAGACAAAGTCTTGCCGCCAAGCGATTCGTCGTGTTCCGGTATGATGTCTGGTGAAGCCGTACGGAGGACGGGTCTGAGTAGTTGTGTTGCGATGTGTGCCGGGTACGATGTGCCTAATGTTGTTGTGTCGGGAGTTTGGTCGTGGAGGGTCTCCAGATCATCCTCTGGCGCAGCATCGTTGGTCGTGTTGTTGGGTTAAACATAGCATCACCTCGCTCAACTGCCGTCTTCCTTCCTATTCACTCAGTTTTTTTGAGTGAATAGGCATAATAAGCTAGTGCGCTTTACCATCAACGATTGCATCACTGCTTACCATCAGGCGGGATTGCAGTCAAGCACTAGTTTATAACTCATAAAAAAAATATATAACCGAACTCACGCGGGCGAAGCCGCGGACGGAAAGCTAGTACTTACATAAAATAACGTTGTATATTTTAATTAACTGTGTGTGTTTGCTTTCGTGGGTACATTGAATGTGCTTTGAGTGTTTGTGATAAATGCATGCTTTTCATTGATGTTGTCATTACTGTTTTCACGTCGTTTTCGATTTCATAACTATTTTTATCAAGTATTTTTCGTAGAAGATAGGAAAAAAAATACGTATACTAGAATTTTATTGTAAAATTAATGTTCAATCATTATGACTGTCAAAGAAAGAAAAGAGTATCAAATAGATTTTTTTAAAGTACTTGAAAAGTTTTGTCGTCTAAAGGAACCCAGATGATACTTTCAAGACGGACCTTCGAAAAAAGACTTCATAATTATTTGATTTTAAAGTTCAATTTTGAAACAAAACACATTCCATAGACCTTATCTGCATTAATGATTAAAACGTAAACAGATATGAGTTTATGGAAATACAAGTTTAATTCTTACACAATGAAGTTCAATATTTGCTACAACATTTTTATAAATTTTTCAATACGCGCTAGCTTATTAAGAGCCTATTCACTCAAAAAAACTGAGTGAATAGGAAGAAAGATGGCAGTTGAGTTGAGTTGTATGGCGATATTGAAGCAATTGTAAATAAGTAGCAACGTAAAACAAATGAGTTTGAATATCTAATTCCATCATTCACACCCAGACTACACCCCCGCTCGGCGGAATCAAAATGCTCGATATCCCCGTTGTGCTGCGGGGGAGCAGGCGGCCCCCCGGCGGCGGGTCCCCGGCGCGGCGCCGTGTGGAGGCCCGCGGCCCCCGCGCCCGCCTCCCCCACCCCGCCGCCCGACAAGCAGGACGACGCGCCGCTCCCACTGCCGCGGATAGCTGAGGAGAAGGACTCGCCCACGCATCATGCTAGGAATTTGCCCAACAGGTATAGCTGGCTGTTGAGAAATCTTCTTGAGTAGGTACATTTTCTTACTCAAATTATTTTCGATAGTGAAGACGTACATTTATGTTCTAAACGAGAGTTCATTTCGGAGTTTAATTGATAAATTTCGATATTTGAAAAATTTTATTCGATATACAATATGTAAAGTAAACCCTGTCCGATCCGTGAAGGTATTGTTAGGTATCGATAACTGATTCTACTAATGCCCACAAAAACAGGCTAAACTTAAAAATAAAATCCCCCGAAAATTAATTCGCAAAAAGAGGTAACTTAATACATGTGCGATAAGCAACCCCTTCCGCGGGCGGCGGGGGGCAGGGCACGCGGCACCTGTGACGTGGTCGCGTCGCTATTCGCTTATAGTAATACCGGTGTTGTCACTTTTTTTAAAATTACCCAATTTCGGGGAAATTGGAATCAATTCTCGGGAAAAATGTATTATTTCAAAATTCATTAGTATTGTTACTATGATGATTATGAAAAATGTTATATTATATTTGGTCAAGTGTTTACCTAACCTTTATTATCCTTATATGTCGGACAGGGTTTTCTTTACATATTGTATAATAATTCTGAAATTCTGTACACTGCAATGACAACCTTCATGAATTAGCACAATAAGCTATAAGATACACCAAACCTAGCTAATACAATCAGCACATATTATGCAATTAATACATATCCTAGCCTATCGACATAATCCCCTTTATTCATAAACATTGCTTAAAGGTAACTAGTGATTAGCGATTATTTAACCATACATTTTTGACCTTTTAACGTCACTTAACTTTAATAATCGTTTAAGCAATACGATTGTCAAAGAATTTTGATTCAATGTAGATAATAATTACTGTTCACACCCATTGATATAATATTAAACAGATATGATATGCTCTAACAAATTAACCAAAATAAATGTGCCGATCGGAGTAGCAGCACACACATGCAAATTTTTTATTCTGCGTACATTTCACACGTTCGTACAATGTGAGTAAGATGGGGCGCAATCTAAAGCATAGAGAAGAAAAAGATGGCTGATGTTTGTCGTTTGCGCTGTTAGTGTTTGTCGTTTGTTTTTACGAGTGTATCGAGAGTGACTAAGGCAAGAAATTAGAATTATAATGTTTTGTACGCTTCAAGTTCAATGCGCTAGTGACTTATCTACCTTAGTTTAATATTATATCAATGTTCACACCACATATAGTCCAGCCCTTCAGTTCCTAAGGCTACACAATACGCATCCTTAACACTAATTTCTAACGACCCACCGTACAGGACACCAGCCAAGCAATCCACTCCTGCAATCTTCACATCCTCGCCTAAGGCAAGTCTGGATAAGTCCACGTTCGACGCGTCCACCTCATTCACATCCCTGTCGCTGTCTGACGAGTCTTTTATCGACACGTCGGTCGACCTCTCCATCTTGGACACATCGCGAGAAGTTTATTTGGGTAAGCACAGCTTTTAGTTTAGAATAATGTTTAAAGACTTAATCTATACTAATATATAAAGCTGAAGAGTTTTGTTTGTTTGTTTGTTTCTTCGCGCTTATCTCGGGAACTACTGGTCCGATTTGACAAATTCTTTTTGCGTTGGATAGCCCCTTAATCCAGGAAGGCTTTAGGCTACATAACATCACGCTGCGACCAATAGGAGCTGAGCATAACTAATTCCACGCGAACGAAGTCGCTGGCGGCCGCTAGTATAGCATAAAAACTAATTGAAGGTAATGTTCAGAAATACTCTTCCTATCACAAAATCAGCTGATAATGTTTCCACTGACTAGGCGTTATGCCTTTGTATTGTTTTGACTGTTTTCTAGCCTAAACAAATGTAAAAAGGCCTCAAGAATATTCTGTAAAAGCTGCTCTATGTGTAAATGAAAAGTTTTTATTTTTTCTCCACTTGAATGTCACGAAGTTGCTCTAGCGTCAGTCTAACACCCAATATCTTTTGGCAGGTTCATTTAGACTCGTTTCAGAGCTTATATCTTATTGTGAAAACCTTCCTTTCCTACAGATGATAGCCGAGCAAGTACAGACACAAGCATAATCATCGAAGAGAAGCCCACTCATCAACAACTACCCCAAGAACAACCCACCGTTGAAGTCCAACAGAAAGCCAGAAAGAAGTCGGACTCAAGCCTCAAAGATGAAGACTTGAGGTCGAAAGACAAACAGAAGTCGAAACAGGAGAAACCTGAAATGAAAAAACAGGAGAAACCCGAAACGAAAAAGCAGGACAAACCCGAAATGAAAAAACAGGACTCATTCCCAGAAAAAATGGAAGAAAGAAACTATTCAGCTGTTTTAAAAGAAGATAAAGTGAAAGATAAAGTTATGGAGAGGACAGGGTCTATCAAAAAAGCAGAAAAACAGGAAAAAGATAAGAGTCTAGCAAAAGAGAAGAAACAGGAGAAGATGGAAGCTAAGAGGAGTGAGTCTGTGAAGAGGATTGAACTAAAGAAACAGGAGTCTGTTGACACCACCAAGGTACGGTTTATTAGACCACATTTATTGGGACCACAGCCAACTACTGCTCGTGCAAGTTAACTGTGCACCTCGCTAGAATGCGACCCCTCTGTCGCCTCCCGCGCGGTGCCCCGCGTTCGCCGTAAGCGCTGAGTAGCGATAGCATCTTTGTTACAACTATCTAAATACAGTTTAAATCCCCTGTTGTTGTTACTTTTCTCTGGAGTTTTTGCTTTATTAAGTTTTTATTTTATTAAGTTTGTTTTTTACATTTTCGACGATTTTGGTTGCACCAACTTTATATTTCAGTCCATTTGTATCAATTTAATTGCAAAACGTCATGAGTAAAATGACCTAGTATTATGACGCTTTATCATCAAAACGACCTTTTATAAACATTAAAAAAAAATAACATAATTCTCATTTTCTACAAACGGTACCGTCCGAATGACGTCACAGAGCGAGGTGCACAGTTACTCTTGCGGGGCCTGGGGCCCGGAACCCATCAGCAGCTTACAATAAGATGAGGTAGTATTGTAATACTTGTCAGTAACCTTGAATTTCTATGCCCCACAGTCACCAGAACCGCTAGAATCCGAAAGTCGCAGTAAAAACAGCATGGTCAGCAAGCTGCTTGGCGTGATGGGACGCAAGGGTACCCGCGACAGAGATGAGGACGAGCACAGAGCCAGCAAGAAGGCGGACAAGCATGCCAAGAAGAAGGTATAACATCACGCCTGTGTCCGTCCAGGGTAGACAGTAATGCGTACAGTTTACCGACTTATCGACAGATATGCTCATACTGGGTGTATCTGACATCTTAACGCAAAATTCGCGAAAAGGATACAACGCATGCCACTAACAAAATTATGATAGTCATTTATGTCTTTAATGAGGGGTTACAGGTTAAGTGTTTAAAAAAAGTATCGGCTCGGTCTTTGAACGTTGCAAGTGTGCCGCCGAGCGTGTTTGTAGGTATGACGTTGACCCCTGATGCGAACTCTATTAAATAAGCGGATGGGATAGTTTTTCTAGTATTGTTAACATTGCGCTTCTTTGTGTAATTAACGAATAAATTAATTTTTACTTTAAAATCTTATTTTGGGTTATAAAAGTAAACCAATTATGAATGGTCTAAAGTGAAAAAACAGCATATTATTTTTTTTAATCGTGAAAAAGCCGACGCAAAATTCCACCACTGAGGGGATCAGGACCATGTACTGGATCCATGCTACTCGTTTGTGCGTCAATGTCAGACACACCTTTATAATAGAGAAATAGTCTGTTCATTACTTCAGCCGAAAGACGTCGACTGCTGGACATAGGCCTCCCCCAAGGATCTCCACGACGACCGGTCCTGTGACTCCCGTTTCATGCGGTTTCCCGCGACCTTCACCAGGTCGTCGGTCCACCTTGTCGGGGGCCTACCCACGCTGCGTCTGCTACTAAGACATTAATACTTTCTTACCTTACCTGGATATCGTACCCAGAAACCGTGTGACTGTCTCAGAGATCATAGACTATCTATCTAAACAAGTCTCATTAATGGAGAAATTTCTCATTAGATTTTTTCCCCTACTAATATTTTTACTTCTTAACCACCGCCGATCGTATCTATAAAAACCTGTATGTATTGAGAAGTTGAGTGTCATTACATTAGTTTACCATACCATGCATCAGTTGGACAGCCTCTACGCAGGAGGCGCGGGTTCGATCCCCGCACAGTGCAAATATTTGTATGCATGAGTATGAATATTTGTACTGGTCTGGTCGTGCCTCGGAAAGCACGTTAAGCCGTTGGTCCCGGTTGCTATACAAACGTCTAATGGCAGTACTCATTACGCGTTGTTGGAGCCCTCAGTAGTCCAATAATTGGTCTAACTGCAATGCTTTCGGGTTGTGGAGGTCAGACGAAAGTCGCTTCACGGAAAATATCGAAGTTTATCCAAAATCAGCAGTTAGACTGGTAAAGCGGACAAACTACACAGCTGAAAAAGCCTCGGATGCGACTGCGATTAACGCTGAGATTACGACGACGACCCTTTTAGCATCAGTTGTAATGGCAACTCACTCCACTCTCTCTCCACCTAATTTTAATGCTGAAATGTTTAACAATGGTTGCTTACTTTCAGAGCACCAACCCACCCCCTCAACCACAACAACCAGCCAAACTTGAACCTTCTCCTCAAGAGAAACCATCAGAAAAAGAACCCGCTGACGACAAGCGAGGTAAGAAAGGACGCGGCAGAGCTTCAAGTTCCTCATCCGGAGAAAAGTAAGACAGACATACGTAATACTAACAAGTGCGACTGAGATAGACATATGTCACCCTGTTCGTTTATATAAGTTAAGAGGATTTTAGAGAATTGTGAACACGTGTAGTGCAAATGAGATAGAAAGCTGTAAAAGAAGGCATTGGACCTAAGTGCGACTGAGTCAAGCATATACCTGTTAGTTCGCTGTCAAGAATCGCAAGCGCAAGACTTATGGAAACCGAGTAAGTGCGAGTGAGAGAGACATGTCTCGATTTGATCACTGTCAAATTAAGCTTTTAAGTCATGATGTTAAGTAACCATAGCAAGATCGCGATGTAGATAGGTGGGAGATATTTTAGCGTAATCTGTCTTATTTTTAGATGTTTTTAGCTTTGCTTGATTGTAAATACAGGGTGTGTATTTAAATTAAAGTGAGATTTTTGGATAATACAATGAGAAAAGTTCACTTCGAGAGGATAGAATTTTAGTCATGTATAAAAATAACATGACAAACGATGTAATTAATTCTTGTGTAAAAATCAAAAATTAAATGGCCAACTTTAATACACACACCGTATGAAAATAAACGACTTTATATTTTAAACTGCATGGTAATTACGTAACACACTATCAGTAGCAATGGGTTTCATTTTGACAGTTCAACAATATTCATTGCGTTTTTTGCGTTGTTGAGCAGACATACTTTTGGAACACACGGAGCAATGGATTAGCAATAAGCTTCGAAATGATTCCAACTCAAAGTTATAGTGTGTTAGAGTTTTAGCGGAAAAGTCAAGCCGAGTGTGACGCTCATTTTTCATTGGACTTTCAAAATTATTTATGGTGTTGTTTACTAAATAAAAATGTGTGATTTATACAGGATAAAATTTTATCCAGTGCGCAAACTTTGACAACTTATAGCTAAATAAGTTTTATAGATAAAAATATTATTACTTTGATATGTTTTAGTACAAAAAAAAAGTTATTGATAGCAAAAGATGTTTATTATGAAATCGATGTTATGGTCACCGCACGCGGTCCCATTCATGTTCGGCACAGTGGGGACGGCGGGAACATCACAGGAGCCCCGCGCGCCCGCGCCGCCCGCATGTTCACTACGCGGCCATATGCCAATACTACGATATTAATATGAATAATTGGTCTCTCATTTGCTGATTTTAGGGCGGACAAAAACATGATTTTTTATTTTAAACTAATAATGCAGATTTGTTCTGTCATTGATTCTGAGCCACCCATTTTTTTTTGCGCACTAGAAAAAAAGTTTCCCTGTATAGTAAAAAGTGCATTCAGTAAATAATTCATAAAGAACAGTCAAATAGCGCAGCATAGTGGCCATATCATGACTTTGCTTCAAACCTCCCTCGTAAGACGGTTCACGCGGCCGTCTTTTTCGAAATGAATAATTAATTACGTGACATTGGCTAAAAGCCCGTGCAAGGCCAAAAAAGAAAAACAAACAATAGTGTGTTACGTAATTAGGGTGCTGTTCTTATGATTATCATGGCTGTTTATAAAGGGGTGAGCAGAGAAATAAATCGTGAGACCTGTAGTGAGAAGTAGGCTAAAGATCGGGTATGTGTTTTATGGTACGTACGTGTTTATACACCGGTTTGAAGGTAGTTCGAAATGAGTTATAGACTGCGTATATAGTTTTTTTTAGATAAATTTAGGCGGAGTCCAGGATTTCTTTATGATTTTTTCTCGTTTTCTTTGAATAAAGTATTTTTAAAAAAATACTTTAAACAATAATTAATAGTTTTAAAAATAATTGATGCAGTAAAATTAGACAGTTTTTGATAAAACTGACTAATTTTACTGCATTAATTGGGTTGTATCCTAAAAAATAATTTAATGCCCATCAGATAGGTTTATAAAAAACATGGAACACGTATTTTTTATTTTTTCTTTCTTTCAAATACTAAGAAAGATATATTGATTTGAAATGTCGCATGACGTCACGCCGTGGTACAAAATAAACCACGGCGTGACGTAATTAGCCCCCACTCCGTAACTTTAATACCCTATATCTCAGTAGTTTTTGGTAATTTCGACAAAATAAAAAATACGGGTCTTAATTTTTTTTATTATCTATAAGACGGACTAATTCTTTTTTTTATTTTCGTACCTTGGATACATCCCTGATGCAATGTAAACTTAACTTTTCATGCTAAAATTTTATTTTTTTCTTTATTTCTATCTCTAAAACAAGTCTTGTTTCTCTGCCTTTCTTAAACATAATTAGTATAAATTTAAATTAAATAATAAAGTGTCAGATTCGTTCGAGCAATCTTTTAACACTTATGAAGATTTGAAAGTTCTCTAGCTGTATAATGTAGTAATCGGTGAACATACATAAAAAAAGATTCCGACTAATTGAGAACCTCCTCCTTTTTTGAAGTCGGTCAAAAACGATAGTTTAGGTAGTGCTCGCAAATGCAACTGTTTAAACATGGGTCCCAGTGTTGAAACCAGGCCGGAATCATCACCATATGTTTAGCCCTTCTCCTACTATATTGAGGTCAGCTTCCAATCTAACCGGATTCAGCTGAATACCAGCTCTTGAAGCGACTGCTTATCTGACCAGTTACTTAAATTGTGACTTGTAATTAAATGGTTAACGTCAAGCCTCTGTTCTTGACCACAAAATGGCGGCGAAATGGTAAGTTTATTTGGTTTTTGTATTGTTTACGAATGATCAAATATTCATAAGTGTATCAAACCGGTGTTCAGTGTTGTGATTGAAAAAATAAATAAAATAAAAAAAACTATTGTAAAAATATGTAAGCTTCATTTAGAATGTTCATAGTGTTAGGTTTTAAAGGGAAATAGATATTGTTCGTGCTGGTAGTAGCCCAGGTCTGCTGGGTGCTGCTGGATGGGAGGTAAAATGATGATGTTTAGCCGAGTAATCCATACTAATATTATAAATGCGAAAGTAACTCTGTCTGTCTGTCTGTTACGCTTTCCCGCTTAAACCTCTCAACCGATTTTGATGAAATTTGGCATAGATAATCTTTAGACCCTGAGAAAGGACGTAGGACATATCTTTTATTGAAAAAAAAAATTATATTCCCGAGGGAAATCTAAAAAGCGCGATATAACCGAATTCCACGCGGGTGAAGCTGGGGGCGGAAAGCTAGTACTATACAGTATGTTAAATAACAGAGGGCGTTCCCTTAAACTCGTTAATATATATCATTAATAGATTAAAATAAAAATATCAGCATAGAAAAATAAGCATAAAAAAATCCGAATAAAAAAAAATTCTAATTGGAAATAAATTTGAAACCTCCTGTTTTAAAACAAAATAGTAGTCATGTATAAATAAATTACGACGTTGCCGTCTTTCATGTTCGCGTGTACAGAGTGTTTCTTTTACATGTCAATTTAAAATTTTTATTGAATATTTTCATATTGGAAAAAAATTTGTTTTCGAATGGAAATATTTTTTTAGCATGTATGTATGCTATACTATTTCGGGTTAACGGGAACGCCCTCTGTTAGTTAACATACTGTATAATTCAATTTGCTTGGGACAGAGACAAATCCAACTAAAACCACCTAAATACATAGTTATTGAATGCACCTAACCGTTATAGAAATGCAGTTCTTTATATAAAAACTAGCTTTCCGCCCGCGGGTTCGCCCGCGTGGAGTTCAGTTATATCGCGCTTTTTAGATTTCCCTCGGGAACATCAAATTTTTTCGGGATAAAAGGTAGCCTATGTTCTTTCTCATGGTCTAAAGATTGTCTGTGCCAAATTTCATCAAAATCGGTTGAGAGGTTTAAGCGGGAAAGCGTAACAGACAGACAGAGTTACTTTCGCATTTATAATATTAATATGGATGACAGCTTACTTCGGTATTAAGTTGTCACTTTTGTATTATGAACTCTGACTTAACCTCAATAAAGTTCGAAATACAAATACTCACTCAAAGGTTAAGTCTGAAACTAAAGTTACATTTCGTTTTATAATAAGGGGGTTAAAATCGTTCCAGCAGTCTTCAGTTGCAAAAGGTTTAATTTTGAAGTTAAAATCACTGTATCTGTTTTAATAATAACAGTGATTTTATTTGGATTTTATTTATACCTGATATTTATCAAAAGAAAAATGCACGTTATAATATTGTTACGTCATCAAGCATTCAAAATGGCTTCCTCCACGGTGTTGCCAGCACGAATATTAGCCGCGATTTAATTTGTAAATGTCGCTTTTCAGTATTACAAAGTTGAGGCGTTGATAATTACTAAAAAAACATATTTTTATTTAATTAACTATCTACATAATTGTTAAAAACATGGAGTTTGTACGCGCACTGATGTAATTATCATTTTTTTTGTGTATGATTTTAGTAAATCTCATTTGTTACTTTTAATTTAGTTTGTAGTGTTGTATTTTTTTAGGCTTTTTGTCCTGTTTGACACTGAAATGGTCGCTTTTCTTTTGTATATAATTTATTTTAATTTTCTTTTATGGTTTGTAGGAGGACCGTTGGACAATTTATATAATCTGAAGTGATTAATACTATAGCTTAAATATCTTCATATGCCTTAATAAAACTAGATCTCGTTGTCCAATCGCCATCTTTGCACACCTAAATGGATTTTTACCATTATCTACCTAGTCTGCCTATCCCCTTATACTTGTGAGCGTTAAGTTTTAGACATGTTAGAACAGGAACTATGACGTTTGTGATATATTTGATAAACTGCTTTCTTAATTAACGCCTTTTAATGCAATATTTTCTTATCACGGTTTTTTGTTTTGTAGTTTTCCATTTTTTTGTGGTGAACATTTATAGTCATTTATTATGTTTTTTTTTTTATGAAGTAATTAACGTGAAATTAACAATAAGCCACGTGCGTGCGAGTTAAACTCGCTTATAAAGGGAAAAATTTTGTTGTTCCCAAACGAATAGAAAGCAGAAATGTAGTTAAATGGTCTCGTGGGGATACGAAACCCTAAAAATCAAAGATCCAATCTTAATAGCGAGAGATACCTTGTTCTTCAGATAAACTAATTCTAAAAACTACCTGATACATAATATTTTGTGTGCACCACAAAAAAAAAAACAGTTAATTTTAGCGTTTTTTTGTTTAAAACGAATACGTATATATTAATACTATAACCATGTTTCATTAACATTTACAATTGAAACTACTAAATAATTATTAATAAACGTATTTACACTTCTGCTTACCCAATAGGGTCTATTTTCAATGTTAGACAACATTCCAGTAATTTTAATAATACCAGTGCCATAAAAAGGACCTCTGTGGCTTTTTAACATCCTGTATTGTTATTCAGTAACATGAGAAGATGATTCTCGTAATAAAACATTCAAGTCTAATCGCAGCGAAAACTAATGTCAAAAATGTAGGAAATTTGAGGGTAGTTTTGACAGATTGAGATTGACGTAGGTCATACAATTACAAATGGCGGCGGGCGAGGATATTGGCGCCAATTCCCTTGTACACAAACTAAATTAAATTGAAGCTTAGTGAATCTTTTTATTTCTATTTCAGTAAAAAAGGGATAGAAGATAAACTGTCAGTTTAGACCTGTCAAATTAGTGCGCTCCTGACGTAAACTGGCGTATTTATAGTCGCCATGTTTATAGTCGCGTCTAAACTGTCTATGGAGTATCTTAATTTGACTGGAAATCAGAAATCAGAATCTTTCTTTGTAAACATAGGTTAAAGTGTGAGGTCTCCCAGAGGCGTACAAATATACATACATTTTAAACTTATCGTAAATAAATAACAATATAAAAGACAATATCAGGCACATGCATAAATATAAGCCAATTGCAATAAAATTTCCAATGGATGACTTAAATTTTATCTGAAGTTTGAAAATATTATTCAAAGACTAATCTGCCAGACAGAAATTCATGTCAACTAAATAGTCATTTAGCTTTTTCTTAAAAAAAATAATGTTTTCTATTTCTCTTATTATAAATTCGTGAAGACATTCCGAAGAAACTTTTGGACAGTAGAGCTGTTTTTGAGGGCATATTATTTGCTATTTTGTCGGCATGCCGACGGGAGTGCAGGTGGCCACCGACAGGATTAAACTAAAATGTTATCTTCTATCCTTTTCTTAACGAAATGGAAAGAAAAATATGCACTTAACTTAAAATTTGTTTAGTATGTGAACAACAGAATCGGCGCCACTGTCAAATTTTAGACCCAAGTACATGGAAATAAAGTGCAATTTAGAATACACACATTCTGTGTATCCTAAATTGGGTTTCTGTTTTTTTTCTTTTTTTAATAATTATAAACTAGAGCCTGACTGCAATCCCGCCTCATGGTAAGCAGTGATGCAATCGTTGATGGTAAAGCGCACTAGTTTATTAAGCCTATTTACTTAAAAAAACTTAGGAATAGGAAGGATGACGGCAGGTGAGCGAGGTGATGTAATGTTAAACCCAAGACCAACACGACCAAACGATGCTGTGCTAGAGGGAGATTGATCTGGAGACTCTCCACGACCAAACTTCCGGCACAACAACATTTGGCGCATCGTACCCGTCACATAACGCAACATAACTGCTCAGACCCGTCCTCTATACGGCTTCACCAGACATCATGCCGGAACACGACGAATCGCGCGTTTATAGAAATAATAGACAAAATAAAATTTGAAGGAAGTCTTCCGCGTCATGTGTGCGCCTGTGCCTCAGTCTCAATGTATGTGTCACTTGAGGTTAGATTGTAATTGTTTTTAGAATTATGGGAATTGCTCCTCATTTGTTTAAAACGGAAATTGAACCGGCCCTAAGTCTATTGTCTTAGGTTAATAGGGTCGCCTATTACATGACACTTCATATACATATGTAGGCGTAATATAGTATCTCTACCATCAGACCTTATGCTCTTAAACCAAGACGATTATTTATAAACGATGCTTAAAGTCAAAAGACGTTTGAACATCAAAAAGGTATGACTAAAAACAGGCGATGTTTATAAATATAGGGTTTACTGTTACAAATTAAGTCAGTTTTCTTTTAACGCATTCATTGCGGCAGAGAAAATTAACTTTATATTTCAGGTGCGGGGTGGTTTTCGTCTATAACGCCGATGGGCGTCCTCAACACCTCAAATGGATAATATAAAACGCCGTTGGGCGTTTTCAGCACTGTTTAAAATGATTAATAATTCTTACGTTAAAATGTTCAACAAACTTCAAATGCGCGAACTTGCGCGCGGTTTTTGCCAAGATATATACAATTGTAATAAAACGCCGATAGGCGTACTCCACACCTGAATATGAAATAAAAAAACGCCCATAGGCGTCTGCCGCAGCGAATGGGTTAAAAGTGACTAATAATAATAAACGCTAAATTAATTCATTTATTTAAAAGTTCTCAAACGTACGGAGGTCTAAATAACTGTCTTCCGAAATATTAAAACCGGTTTGTTAAGAGTGAATTAATATTATTATGTTGTCAGTGATGTGCAAGTTCATTCATTCACCTATTTGTAAAGTTAAAACATGATTATTATAAAAAAAAAAAGTTTTTTTTTGTATTATATTTGAATAAGATAATAAGTAATTAAAGCAATGTGAAGCTAATAATTTAAATTTATAAAAAAAAAGTGTATTAATTCATTTAATAAGTTGTAATTAGAAAAAATTAAACATTCCGTCAAAGATCAATGTTATAACAAATTAGTTCAGCTGTACAGCTTATACATTTTGATGTTTATGTTTAAATTTGATGTTTATGAATGGACTACTTGTCTATTTCTTGTATGTATGCAAGAATGAATAAGTGGTCTATTCATGTTTCATGAAATTTTTAGGCTACAACGAAAACGTTCGAGTTTTGTTTATGCGGCTATAGTTTATAGTTTAGTTGTAATAGACATGTTTTATCTCGCGAAGCAACTCGCGTTTTATTCGTGGTTACATAAGCGCGGGATCTGTCGGTACTGTCCGAGATAATAGGGGAGTGTCCTGGGTAAAAAAAAATATTCTATTTAGTCCGTCATTCAAATTATAGAAAAATATTGGATACGTATATTTTGTTTTATCAAATCAATAAAACTTGACAAATATAAAACGCATCAAAGATCAGGAGTGGGTGACGTCACTCCTCGCTAAAAAGTGTAGCAAGGAGTGACGTCACACGAGTTTTCAACGCACTGTATCGTCTTCATTTTTTGTATATGAAAAAAGAAAAAATGCGTGTCTGGTTTTTTTTTGAAAATCTGATTGACGGACTAGGTAATTAGTTTTTTTTAGTCAACTACCCTATTTCTAAGTAGGAAATGTGAGTGCTGATGATATTTGCGTTCACGCACAAATTTACAACCTGTTTGTGCACTTGGTTGCCACAAGTAAAACGCGCGTCGCTTCACCAGGTAATGACTGTAAAATATTCGATACTTCGAATATTCTTCACTTCTTTTCAAACAAACTATAAACTATATAGTATTAAGTATATCAGCTCTGAATCAACGTACCCTTTTATCAATTTTAAATCAATCAATATTGATAATAAGGACAATTTTGTACGTATAATAGTTAAAAATACGTTTTTTGAACATTGTTTGACATTAATCAAAAAAATATTGTTTTGTAATACTCATCGGTTATTTGTAAATTAAGTCTAAAATTAGTTTTTTGCATGGTAACACAGGGTGGAAATATGATTACCCATGAAAATGTTAATTTCACGCGCTATAAGCAATTATTATTATGGCTACTGTTTTTTAGGCGACGTTTACTTAATTCACCTGAGTTAATTCACCTAGGTGAACTAAAGACACTTTTAGTAAACTTTAAACACCTGGGTGCATTAAAATTATTTAAAAAAAACTTTATTCACCTGGGTGCATTAAAATTATTTTACAAAAACTTTATTCACCTGGGTGCATTAAAATTACTTTACAAAAACTTTATTCACCTTACTTACCTGGGTGCATTAAATTTACTTTTAAGTGGTGGTAGGCCACAACATCAACCGCCGGCGTAAGTTACCACCCACCAGACAAAGTCATGCCGCCAAGCGATTCGTCGTGTTCCGGCATGATGTCTGGTGAAGCCGTTCGGAGGACGGGTCTGAGCAGTTGTGTTGCGATGTGTGCCGGGTGCGATGCGCCAGATGGTGTTGTGTCGGGAGTTTGTTCGTGGAAGGTAGCGGGATCCGAAGCACGGTTCTCCGCTGGCCGACCGCAGGTAGTTGGGGGCCCAAGTAGTGTGCCAGCCACATACGAAAGGCTGCCCCGCCAACTGCGAAAATCTCAGGGTGGCCCCATCGTGCCGGTTGGCGACCGGACGAGAGGACCCGATGGCGATCCCTGGGGGGGTTCGGGCGTCCCCGCAGTCTCCAGATCAATCTCCCTCTGGCCCAGCATCGTTGGTCGTGTTGTTGGGTTTAACATTGCATCACCTCGCTCAACTGCCGTCTTCCTTCCTACCCACTCATTCAAACTTATGAAAAGTTACAAAAGAAAAAGTAGGTGTGCACAGCGGGCGCACGTCCTCTCGTTCATAGTGCACCTCTCAAACATCCGAGGTTTGCACTCCAATATCGATGCAATCCATCACCACCTTGAGACTGAAAAGCCTCACCCACTTTTCTTGACGGAGACCCAGATCAGATGTCCGACTGATGCGGCATACCTCGACTACCCGGGATACTCTTTGGAGCATCATTTCCTGCAGCGTGCCGGGGTCTGTGTGTATGTCCGCAATGACATCTGTTGCCGGCGCCTCCGTCACCTCGAAGACCCTCACTTCTCGTCCCTATGGCTGCTGGTTGACACTGGTGTGGACAAAATTGTTTACACCTGTGTCTACCGATCGCACAGCGGTGATCAGGAGACAACTCGATTATTTGACCACCTCAGTGAGGTTGCTGACAATGCGCTGCATCGGCACCCTGACGCTCAGTTCGTCGCTCTGAGGGACTTCAACGCCTGCCACCAGGACTGGCTCTTCCCATACCAGAGGACCGACCACGCTGGGAGAGAAGCGCGAAACTTCGCGCTTTCTATGGGCCTTTCCCAGCTGGTAGAGCAAGCGACTAGGGTGCCTGATGTAGTTGGCCATACTGCCAAATGTTTGGACCTTCTGCTGACCACTGATCCGGACAGATGTGTTGTAACAGTTTCCTCACCGTCGGGAACTTCAGACCACTGTCTGGTGAAGTCTGTATCGTTCTTCTCCCCACCAGATCACGACTCTCGTGGTGAACGGCGAATGTGGCGATACAGGTCAGTGGATTGGGATGAGATGCGCCACTTCTTTGCGTCTTATCCTTGGCAGCAGGTCTGCTTCTCTTCTGACAATCCGTCGAGCTGTGCGGACGCTATAACCGATGTGGTGCGTCAAGCTATGGAGTGTTTTATCCCATTCAATGACGTGCCCGTCGGTGGCTCGGCTCGCCCATGGTTCAATGCCGATTGTGTCCAAGCTGAACAGCGTAAGCACACGACATTTCTCGCCTGGGTTGACGCTCGTGACCGCGGTGAATTGGCTCTTAGTAAACTAGTGCGCTTTACTATCAACGATTGCGTCACTGCTTACCATCAGGCGGGATTGCGGTCAAGCGATAATTTATTTAAAAAAAAGGCTGGCGAATGGTGAGGTGAATAAAGTTTACTTATTATTTTAAATACATGTCTTTGTGACCAGCAATACAGGTGTTTAAAATTTACTAAAAGTGTCTTTAGTTCACCTAGGTAAATTAAATCAGGTGCATTAAGTAAACGAAGGAGTAATTTTAATGCACCCAGGTGAATAAAGTTTTTTTAAAGTAATTTTAATGCACCCAGGTGTTTAAAGTTTACTAAAAGTATCTTTAGTTCACCTAGGTGAATTAACTCAGGTGAATTAAGTAAACGTCGCCGTTTTTTAGATGAAGACCAAATATGTAACAATGAATTTTCTGTAGATTTCTTTTCAGCGTACTTACTGTATCATGTACTCGTGTATAAATTGCTTTCGGGACCACTATATTGAAAAAATATGTTACTTGATTGTAATTAGCATCATTATTTTTAATTAATTATATGAAAGCAATCTACATTATTACGGAATAAGGCATGCATTGAGCAGCTTTGCTCGCCAATCGAGCAGATCAAGAAACTTATAGGTAAAAATGGAAAAGTGAAAATTGTCATTGACGTACTATCTCTTTCTAACTCTTTCATAGTTTCAATTTTTCTCGGTGGTAGGCCATAACATCGACTGCCGGCAGAAGTTACCACCTACCAGACAAAGTCTTGCCGCCAAGCGATTCGTCGTGTTCCGGCATGATGTCTGGTGAAGCCGTACGGAGGACGGGTCAGAGCAGTTGTGTTGCGATGTGTACCGAGTACGATGCGTCAAATGTTGTTGTGTCGGGAGTTTGGTCGTGGAGGGTCTCCACATCAATCTCCCTCTGGCGCAGCATCGTTGGTTGTGTTGTTGGGTTTAACATTGCACCACCTCGCTCAATTGCCGTCTTCCTTTCTATTGACTAAGATTTTTAAGTGAACGGGCTTAATAAACTAGCGCGCTTTACCATCAATGATTGCATCACTGCTTACCATCAGGCAGGATTGCAGTCAAGCGCTAGTTTATAATTATATAAAAAAAAAAAAAAAAAAAAATACCTAGTAGTAATTTCACGGTGTCATCGTGTATGATATAGCGTGTGTTAGAAAGAGAGAGATGGTCAACGTCGTCCGTAAAAGATAACTCGCGGTCGAAATTCTTATCTTCAACACAATGTACTAAGTTTGGCTTCTAGTTTTACCTATAAGTGTCTTGGAGCAGATATACCAGTAGCAACAAGCGTGTTCAATAAGGGTCGGGACACACCAGCGACAGACGTCGTTCGTGTGATCCGCAGTAGTATACTTTCTCATTTAAATCTTCATGTACCTATTGTGTAGTTTGCCATACAAAATAAATTGTACTTCAGTAATAGTTTAAATATAAACTTAGCGTTTAAAATGTTAAATGTGATTTATAAATAAACGAGAAATATGTCTAGTGAGGAAATATTTTCTCTAGTGTAACGATTGTGTACGAATTGAATGGATAATGAAATAAAGTCATGGATTTAATTGTTCTTATTTATTGTTTGATTTATACATTTTACTTACTAGCCAACGAAGATGTATCAGGACGAGTTTCGTCCCGATTTTCAACCGCAAATGGGTTTTTAATGTTAAAATAGTCTCCGAATGCGTTTACCTATGTGTAGACCAAATTCCATTACCAGGCCGCGCGCATTCACTAGTTACATGAGCCTTTTTTTTTTTTGATGTGGCATCTCGTAGGTGGCTACTAAGAGACCGTAACTACTTAATCGGACTTTCCTGTAGATGCTTTAATTAAAATTAAAGCCTCCAGCCAGGGGCACTTAAAACTAAATTAAAATTAGGCGACTACGCACTAAGGGCACCCCCCGTGGGGTACGAACCTCGGCTTAGGGCGTCGCTAGAGAGGACAGCAAGGGGCGGCTGGATCGAAAGTTTTACATGAGCCGTTTCGACCCACTTTTGACCCCCTGTAGCTCAGCGCCTATTGCAAGTACTTACAGAGATAAAATTGTAACTACGTAATTATGAATTAGTACTAAAGCAGTGTACCAAATTTAATAGACATAGCTTCAGTAAAAACAAATGTTTTATTGAAAAGAAATTACAAATTATAACCTACGAAATATGTATTAGAGGAATTACGTTATAATCCGCGCAGATAAAGAAAAGATCTGTAAATGGCGTCCGCTCGCATGCGTTCTCACTCACTCGGCGGTGATTCCGTCGGACTACAATTTGAGTGTCTTCAAGGCTAGAGTGAATAGGCTCTTAATAAACTAGTGCGCTTTACCATCAACGATTGCGTCACTGCTTACCATCAGGCAGGATTGCGGTCAAGCGCTAGTTTATAATATATATATCAAAAAAAAAAAAACTATCGCTGTCTATACTCACACAGTGACGTAAGCGCTGCAAAAAAAAAATCATCGTTCAGGAATTCAGGATTCGCTTTCCAAGCTACTTTGATGCACTCCGAGTTATCGTTAATTTCGTTCCGCTAAAGTCTCTGTTATTTTGTTGTTTGAACAATCAAACTCAACAAAAACAACAATAAAAACAAATACAACAACAAACAAGTAAAATGTCAAATTTACGTTGTAAATAACAATATTTACAACGTAAATTTGACATTTTTCTATCTTAGCATTTGGTTTGTGATTGAACAATGGCATGTTTTGTCAACCGTACCATAAGTATCCGCCGCCATTTTCATATCTTTTCTTTATCTGCGCGGGTTATACAAACAATCAAAATGAGCCCTAACGTCTAAACTAAGCCGAACCTGTATCATAGACGTTAGTGTACATTAAATATAAATGCAAAATAACATGTGCGCTAAAAATAATTAGGTTATTAATACAAAATTTTATTTAGGTATAAAATGAAGGTATATATATATAAGCCACAAGAAAAAAGAAACAGTTCGTTTTTTTTTACAGAGTACCTTCATTGAATTACTTTTCAAATAATCACACATAAACTTAGGAAAAAATTAGATTGTTTCCTTTTTTGATGGATGGAAGATTTGTGTTTTAAAAGTTGACGAAATATAACATTGAAGATCCTCCCACTTCCTTAATATTAAATGTTTATGTTGTTTTAAAGTTGGATAAATGATGGTGATTTAATTAGAATAATTTACTTAGTCTAAAAATATGGGCATTACTTTGGGTTTAAAAATAGGTTTTCGATGTCTTCATAACTTTGTGATTTTAACCACAACATTAGAATTTTTTGGCATGAATGGTGATTTAAAGAAAATATTTTAATAATTTTATTTATTTTGTTATAGAGCATTGGTCCAAGGTTGCATTGAAATTTTTCTATGAATGATTTTTTAAATGGTATCGTAGGACATACTCTGTATGCACGTCTTGTGCTAGTCGTAGTTAAGTCACCATGGTATTTAACTTTATGATGCTGGGACATCACCGTTTCTTTTACAAATAACTGAAGGACCGTAAGAACATCACATTCCGAATAGAGGTCAATTGTTGGGTACCTAAAAGATATAAATGTGACCTTTAATAGTGCTCGCTGGGCGCGCTGACAGGATAGATTGGGCTAGCGCAAAATAAATTGACTTGAGTAGAGCGGTATTAGCAACGTGCCTAAGTTTTTTGAAGACATAAATTAACTTTCTTGTTCTCCCTGATAACAGGTATATATATGGACACCACGTCAATCTTTCATCAATAAGAATCCCAAGATATTTTACTACTTTAGCCCTATCCAAGTAGCTACAATCGCATGTCTGACAACCGATGTTTTGGCAAGTGTTGATTTGAATTTTATAGTTATTTATATTTTTAAGTGAATGTTCTGTATTAGCAAATGCCATAAATTTAGTTTTTGAGATGTTAAGCGTAAGTAAATTATGAGTAAGCCAACTAGCTGTTTTTTGAAGCCCTATTTCAGTATAATACTTTACTTCAGCCCATGTCGTACTATGAAAGACTAGTGCTGTGTCATCAGCAAACATAAATATATTGCAATTTTGTGTAGTAATTTGACATAGGTTGTTAATATAAATTAGAAACAGCGTTGGACCAAGGACGCTACCTTGCGGAACATCAATTGTTATTTGGGCATCCGAGCTTAACAAACCATTAATCACTACTCGCTGAGATCTATTACTCAAGTAATCTTTAAATAAATCGAGCGCCTTACCCCTGATACCAATTTTTTCCATCTTGTTAATTAGGATAGGAACAGAGACTGTATCAAAGGCCTTGGGCAGGTCTAGGAAGACTCCAATGCATTTAAATTTATTATCGATGTGAGAAGCCACAAGGTTGGTAAGTTTATTAACTGCCTGGGCCGTCGATCTGCCCACTCTAAATCCAAATTGATTATGGGACAAAATTGACCGTTTCTCAAGGAATAACAATAATCTCTTACTAAAAATCTTTTCCAAAACTTTAGACAGTATGGGCAATATGGAGATGGGGCGGTAGTTGCTGATACAGTCTCTGCTTCCTGCTTTATGAATAGGATGGACAACGGATATTTTAAATGCATTAGGAAAGACACCAGAACGTATAGAAATGTTGGCTATATAGGTTACTAGTGGGGCAATAAAGTCTTTCGTCATTTTATTTAATTTTGTCGAAATTCCATCCCATCCCACAGAACAATCAAACTTTAAGTTCATAATTATAGACTTTTTTTTAGAAGAGTTAACAGGTGGATTTGAGGGTTCCTCAATAGTCTGCGAACATGGAGTTATTTTGCTTGCCAATTCTTTAACTATACTAGTAAAATAAAGGTTAATTTCTTCTAATGCTAGCTCGGGGGAGTCCTTAATTTTGAGGAGTTCTGGCGATGTTGACTTTTTAGTGTCACGGTTGGCAACGTTGTTTATTATTTGCCTTTTCTTCTTAGGGTTTTTAGCATTTTTATCGAGCTCATTTCTAAAGAAGTTACGCTTGAGACGTTTTAGAAGATCATTACAGTAGTTTTTCTATCTACAATACGTTATAGCCAGAACAGAATTGTTTGGTTGTTTCCTATTTCTCAAGTGCGTGCGGTCTCGGTTTATAATACAACGAACTAAGCCTGGCGTAATCCACGGCTTGACACTGTACCTATAGTTTTTTAGGTATAAGTAGTTTTAAGGTATTATTCATAATTGTTGTAATCAGGATTTTAAGCAGCTGATTAGCAGACCAATGGGCATTTTGTGATTTCATAATATCACTAAAATCTATGGAATTCGAATATGCAAGGACATCCTCATAGTTAACCTTATTAAAGGTAGTAATTTGTTTCGTAGGTATGATACTACTCTGTACTGAGATACAAGAAAGTACCAGGCAATGATCAGTTAAAAGAGACTGGAAAACGAGTGTGATAGATGAAAACCTGGATTTGATCATAGTATGATCTAGGCAGTTGTTTTCTCTTGTTATATGGCCTGGCAAGGCAAGCAAGTAAATTTAAATAATTTGTCGAATTATGAGCCTCGCTATATTGCTTAATATCTATGTTTAAATCACCCATAATAATTACTTCGCTACCACTACTGTAGGTGTTTAAGAGGCTGTCCAAAGATTTTATAAAATGTTCTATATTATTACACAATGGTGACCTGTAAATACCAATAACAACAGTGCTCAAGCTAATCTCAATAACTACGCAGGTAGCATCGACTAAGACTGTTTCTGTAACTACTAGTCCGGGAGGCAGCGGCTTTTTAAACAAGTCATTTTATGCCGGCTGATGTTAATATAGAAAACAGAATGCATGTGGCTTATGACGAAATCGATCGTCAGCTGGTCCAGTTGCGGTGGATGCGAGATTGGGAAGCTGCGCAATACGTTAAAAAATAAAAATCTGAAAAATATTTTATACCACATGAAATTTTTTTCACGTGTTATTGACATTGATTACAATTAAAAGAAAGTAGTCAGCTGCATGACTGAGGGTGGATTATGCGTCAGCTGAGCGTGCGAACTAGCCAAAAATAAAATAAAATAAAATTATTTTATGCCGACTGAATTTTTTTTACATGATTTTAGACATTTATAGAAACTTGATATTGATAATCAGCTGCATATACAGTGGGGGAAAACACGTCAGCTAGAGCAGGAATGTATGACTGCGCGCATATATCTCTATGACTCATGGAATTTTATGTCGTCTTTTAACAATTTACCCAAGATTCATGGGAGTGAAGCGGTAACATCATTAATATGATTTCTATTAGTTTGTAATATTCGGATTAATTGAAACGTAATTTTATGCGATTATTTTTATTCCAATTAACATTAAAATCGTAATATACATCAAACAAATATCTTTTTTATGAATCATCTTCGTTTGCATCACTGTCGTCATCACAATTATCGATGCTTATGTCACACACTCCATCGTTCTCGGTTTCGTCATCCTCTGTAAAAATATCAATCAATTAATTAACAAAATCATGTAGGTAAATATTATTTGCCAGAAATCAAAAGAAGATGTTTTTTTTTTCATACCATGTGGGTTCATGATGCTAGTGATGGATAGCGGCAATTGATCACCCATAAACCATTTAAAATAATGTTTTTCATCAGATTCTTCCCATCCATACTCAGTTGGCAACAGGTCAGTTGGCATGGAACGGTGAGCATGGCTCCAAAGGTGGGCGATATACAGAGTGGTGCTGACAATACGACAATAAATTAAACATCATGTACCTCAACACATTATTAGTGTACCCATAAAAATTATATAAATATATCCATTAGTTTCGTCACAGGAAATCATTTTTCACATTTTCTACATGATGTACATGTTGATAAGGTAGCGCTTACAGGTTGATGACCGCCGCATCCAGCGGTACTAAACATTAATAATAATGGCGCGAAAAAGCAAGTCGATACAGTAACGCGCTGTCACCCGCTGATTGGAGGTCATTGAACCAATATTTTAAAGGATGTTCTATTCCGTTTGCAATTTGAGATTTAGTTTGTTTGAAATTTTCAATTTTTTATTTTTGTTGCTAGGTTTTTTTCTATGGTTCAGGATTATTCTTATGAACCAGCATGGTCTGTGTTTTCATTTATTGTCGTATTGTCAGCACCACTCTGTATGCTGTTCGAAGAAAATGTTGTTGCAGTTCAGCTTTACAGGGCGGGAACAACGAACCATCGATTCTTTTTTGCAAGTTCAATGGATTGCAGTCATCGTTATTGCCATACGGACGGCACTTTCGCATCACTCATTGCCAAATCTATAGTTTGACGTATTTCTAATATGTTTTTACACTTCTGCGTTGTATCAGCAGTGAAAATAATCAGTTTTGCAGATTTTTTTTATTACAAAACACACAAAATGGTTGTATTGAGGTTATTTTCTTTTCGAATAACACCACACGTTCTCTTAGTAGGAATGTCTTTTTTTTTAATAATTATTAACTAGTGCTTGACTGCAATCCCGCCTGATGGTAAGCAGTGATGCAATCGTTGATCGTAAAGCGCACTAGTTTATTAAGCCTATTCACTTAAAAAACTTAGGAATATGAAGGATGACGGCAGTTGAGCGAGGTGATGCAATGTTAAACCTAAGACCAACACGACCAAACGATGCTGCGCTAGAGGGAGATTGATCTGGAGACTCTCCACGACCAAACTCCCGAGACAACAACATTTGGCGCATCGTACCCGCCACACATCGCAACACAACTGCTCAGACCCGTCCTCCTCTTACGGAGGACGGGTCTTAGCAGTTGTGGAGTCTGTTGTCTGAGCAGTTGCAGGTGGAGTCTGGGGTCCGCTTTACCAGTCCAACTCCTGATATGGCTAAACTTTGACATTTTCCGTGAAGCGACTGCCGTCTGACCTCCACAACCCGAAGGCGAAGCATTCGAAGCATTGCAGTTAGACCAATTGTTGGACTTTTGAGGGCTCCAATAACCCGTAACGACTGCCACTAAATGTTCGTATGGCATCCGGGACCAACGGCTTAACGTGCTTTCCGAGGCACGAACAGACCAGTGCAAATATTCATATTCATGCATACAAATACTTGCACTGTGCGGGGATCGAACCCGCGCCACCTTGCGCAGCGGCCGCGTCCGCTACCGCTACGCCACGGAGGATGTCAGAATGTCTTACTTCAACTGAATGTCTTACTTCAACTGTTGGGTATAAATGAAGGAACAAAGCCGAAACGCAGCTGTCCCTTTTGGGGAGAGGGACGCAGGAACGCAGGTGTAAAATACCTGTGTACGGAAGACAATAAGCTGTAAGGTAAATCTTGGGTAAATTGTTAAAAGACGACATGAAATGTTTGTTATATTATACTGTTAATATATAGATACAAGAAAATATTCGTCAGCTGATTGTCCGTTGGGGGGAAAGGCGTCAGTCGGAGCATTAAAAACTCCGCGAGTCATAGAGATATATGCGCGCAGTCATACATTCCTGCTCTAGCTGACGTGTTTTCCCCCACTGTAGATGCAGCTGATTATCAATATCAAGTTTCTGTAGTTGTCTAAAATCATGTAAAAAAATTTCAATCGGCATAAAATAATTTTATTTTTTTTATTTTTTTGGCTAGTTCGAACGCTCAGCTGACGCATAATCCACCCTCAGCCGTGCAGCTGACTACTTTCTTTTAATTGTAATCAATGTCAATAACACGTGAAAAAAATTTCATGTGGTATAAAATATTTTTCAGATTATTTTTTTTTGACGTGTTCTATGGGGTCTCATAGCAAGCGCCCCCGCAGGTGCGTCAGCTGACCTTCACTTTCGTCATCAGGAACAGCTCCTTCACTAGTATTGTGAAGTAAAGATCGGCATAAAAACACTAACCAAAATAGCCGCTGCCTCCCGGACTATACACAGTTGAGCCCCCGTTTTGTGTACACTACAATACCATCGTTTTGATTTCGACTCTTTTCCGTAAAATGAGTCTCGTAGGAAGGACGGAAAGTAGGCAGCTTTAGAGTTCCATGATTCCGTTAGAATAAGAATTTCACATTTCGTAGACTGTAATCTAGATAGAAAGACTTCGAATTGACAGATTTTTTTTGTGATTCTTCTTATATTTTGCGTAAGAATTTTCAAATTATTCGTGGATGTTGTAATAGGTGATAGAAGAAGTGAACTCGACTCGGGATCACATAGATAAGAAGGCCCAGCAGATATTTGATCTACCTATGTTCAGTACTAGATTATTATTATTATTTGAATGGAATTTTGTTTCAGAATTGCAAATGATATAATTGTAGGAAGCAATATTTTCTCAACCTCATGATAATTATGAACTATATTTTACATGACCCAGTATTATGAAGAAGTTATGACTAAAGATGACAATATGGTTTGCAGTCCGCAAAAAATGTTAAGTAATAATATAACAAAAATAGAAAAAAATGCAGAACTAAGTAACGACAGCAAGTATCTAAACTACATACAGAATTAAAAACCAAAAAGTAGCGTAAGATTATAAAATAAAAAAGCTGATGAACCAGTGCCAACTGGAAATACAGATACAAACAACCTAGTCATTTGAGGTTTCGCAGAGCTGCTATTTGAGATTCATCTTTTACTTTTTTTTTTTTTTTTTTACAAATTATAAACCAGCGCTTGACCGCAATCCTGCCTGATGGTAAGCAGTGACGCAATCGTTGATGGTAAAGCGCACTAGTTTATTAAGAGCCTATTCACTCTAGCCTTGAAGACACTCAAATTGTAGTCCGACGGAAACACCGCCGCGGGCAAATTGTTCCAGTCCCTCGATGTACGCGGTATAAAGGAGGAGGCGAAGCGCTTCGTCCGGATCGTAGTGGTGTTAACAACGTAAGGGTGGAAACCAGCCGTACGACGGGTCGTCGTACGGTCGTCTGGTCGTACTTCAATGCGAGTTGCATGGATGGCCTTGCGAAGGTACATTTTACCATTTGCAGTCCAGCAAAATTTGTAGGACATGGACCTCTTGCTAGAAAAAATTAGCAACGGTTTTTACTTGTCAAAGCTTCCGAGATAAAAATTGGTGTTTTTTGACCCACGATTCCTATATCGGATGAGGTAAGGCTACGTTCGGAATTCTGTTTCTTGGATGATTTTATCCCTTGGATGATGTCCTGTTTTAGTAAGACGGAAGCAAGTTCAGCAACTATTGTTCCTTTTCCAGACTTCGAATTTACATGAAAACAGCCCTTATGCCCGTCTCCTGTACGTTTACATTTAGAACCTTGCATGTTCTTTATACAACTTTACATAAATCTGTTTTTGGTTTCAATTTCTGAAGATATTGGTACATTTCTAAGCTCAATAGACGACGATTTTAGGTTTCTTTGAATGTCACCCAAAGATGTTTCAAGCAAGGTTATCTTCAACAAATGCTGCTTGCGTTCAACCTCCAACGCATCTATCTTTTTCAGCATGCCTTCGTATTTAGGCGTTAGTTAACCGAATGGGCGCTGTTGCTATCAAAATTGCACGGACATTTTCGCGCCTCCTTACCGAACTTGCGATGATAATAACAGTTAAGTGATTGTTCTGAATACTTGCGGTTGCTATTATCCTTGCTTGTTGAACGCGATCTTGAACGCCGTCTGTCGTATGATCTGTGTGATCTTGGCCTGGGTTCCTGCCTGTTCTTGAGTTCAGCTAGGTCCAGAGATAACTGCCTTATTTGTTCATGTAGGGCAGTCATACCGCTCGTGTGTGTAATCTGTTGCGACCTGGCTAGGTTGCGCGATACTGTCCGTGACAGTGTCTGCCACTTGCGACAACTTTTCTAGATCGGTTATGTCGCTTACGGTGAGAACAGCGCGTACTGAGGGTGGAAGTAGCTTGGTCCATAATGCGCAGTGTACCGACGGGTATTTTCTGTCCGGCTAGTTCCCGCATTTTTCGTAACAGCTGTGAGGGTTTCTGATCTCAGAGTTCCATCTCATCCATCAGCTTCTGCAGCTTCCGGCTCTCGGATTCCTCGTAGACGCTGATGAATCTGGCCTTCAGGGTTTCGTACTTGTTCTCAGTGGGCGGTTTAGCTTTAATGTTATTATAAACCTAAATAAATTCGAATTGAAAACTAAAATTAAGGACTGGCTCATTCAGCAGGACTACAATAACACTGAATCCCTATTGGAATACATCGCTTAACAATCACCGAATAACAAAACATTACTAAATTTGGAACTCGAAACACTACATATAACAATCAACACATAACACATACACTATCCAACAAAACTTACATTACACTTACGAACACACATACTTTCTCTACTCCAGACTCAAATAAACTGGGATTGAATGTTTATACCTATTTTTGTAATTAAACATGTAATAACTTTACTAACCTTAATTTACCTTTTTATTTCTATGATATATATATATATATATATATTTATTTGTTAAGATAGGATTTGAACTAACATCGATAATCGAAACCAAGGGCCCAATATGTATTGTACAGTTCAACTCAATCGGATCGAATTACTGTCTCCTAAGATACAGGTATTACCTAGTTTAGGAGGCAGGATTTATTTATTGTTTTGTTACATAGAAAATTACCTTTATTCTATTCTCTCTTCTTGTATCTATTGTTAGTTTCTTTAAGGCATGTACCTGCAAACTTTATCTATGTACGTTTTTTGCTCAATATGGTAATTATTATTATTCCTTTATTTTATTGTATATACATATAAATTACATTTTTAAATATTTCTACATAAAAAATACATAAAAAACATTTAAAAATATAAAAAATAGTAGCCCACCGGTATCGGGAACAGGGTCCAAGCTACCGGCGGTCAGGGCTCCAGAGAGAGGAACTTCCTGACGATGCGAGCCGTGTCCAGCAGTACCGCTTTCCCTTGATCCAGCTGCCTAACGAGAGCCTCCTGAGGTGTTGGTCGAGGCTCTTGGCAATTAAGCCATTGGCTGTCACGACTATCGGTACAATGATTGCTGAATCCACTTCTCACATGTCGACAACCTCGTGAGCCAAATCAAGATACTTGGTTTGTTTATCTTTCTCAGCTTTCACGAGGTTCTCATCATGTGGGATGGTTATGTCAACAATCATTGCACGCCGCTCTGATCGATCCACCAGCACTATATCAGGCTTATTGGCAATAATAGTCCTGTCAGTGATGATGGATCGATCCCAGTACAATGTGATATGGCCATTTTCGAGAACTGGGTCGGGCATATACCTGTAGTACGGCACCTCCGATTCCACAAGTTTGTATTTAAGAGCAAGTTGCTGGTGAATTATCCTGGCTACAAGGTTGTGTCTATGCAAGTACTCTCCGTTAGCTAGACGAGAACACCCGGAAATGATGTGTCTAATTGATTCTCCCGGCCGGTGACATGCCCGACAGATGTCAACTGTGCCGTCTTTCACAATGAATCTCCGGTAATTGTTCGTCATCATAACTTCGTCCATAATTGCAAAGACAAAACCTTCGGTTTCCCCAAAGAGGTCACCGAAACGTAGCCAGGCTACGGACGCTTGAAAATCTACATCGGGCCCGTGTAGGGCTCGGAAAAAGCGTCCGTGAAGCTCTTTGCTCTTCCATACCTCCATGCGATCATTTGTGTCAAGCACTACTGGTTTACGCCAGTTCTCTTTAGCCAAGGAGAGCGGAGTGAGGCCCTTGTCAGACGCGACCACATCTCGATGCATCCCCACGTTGGTTTCTAGGAAATAGTCCCTGAGACTGCATATCTCGCGATTGTGGAGATTCTTGGCGTTTAAAAAGCCACGACCCCCACATTTTCGCGGGATATACAGCCTCATAACCGATGACCGTGGGTGATGCAATCGATTTGCAGTCAGTAGCGTACGGACCCTCTGATCCAGGGCGTCAAGCTCAGTTTGAGTCCATTTGAGTATGCCGAAAGAGTACATCAATACCGGCATGACCCAACCGTTGAAAGCGCGCACCTTATTTCCGCCTGATAGAAGACTATTAAGTACTTTCTTCAGGCAGCCAAAGAAGCGTAAAGAACGCTTCTTTGGCCGCCTGAAGGTAGGTTTCGGATGCGGAGAGGGCTCTAAGGTTTATGGAACTCGTGAGTTGGGTTCCCACGGGTTCCATAATCTCTCCTCGCTTTACATGCATGACCGCACATTTGTCCACACCAAATTCCATCCTGATGGAGCTACTGAAAATTTCAGTAATTTTCAGTAGCTCGTTCAGTTGTGAGTTGTTGGGAGCAAAAAGTTTCAGGTCATCCATGTAGAGGAGGTGCGATATAACCTGACCACCTCTCCTCAACCGATAGCCTAGACCTGAATCCTCTAATAGTGTGCTTAGAGGATTCAATGCTAAGCAAAACCAAAGTGGACTCAAACTATCGCCCTGAAATATTCCTCGCTCGATCCTTATCGGTTCGCTATTCCTCTGAATATTTCGACATCCTGGATAGCGAAGGACTGTCCTCCATGTCCTCATACACGTCATCAGGAAGGTGCGCAGAGTTGCATCCACTTTATACAACTCCAGCACCCGCATGAGCCATGTATGTGGCACTGAGTCATAGGCCTTCTTATAATCTATCCAACATGTCGACAGATCCTTTCGGGAACGACGAACCTGTTGGCTAATGGCCATATCAATAAGGAGTAGCTCCTTAGTACCGCGGGACCCGCTCCTACATCCATTTTGAGAGGCAGACAAGATGGAGTTGCTGTCAATATGTTTGTTAATTTTAGTTTTCAAAATGGATGTAAGAACTTTATAGACCGTCGGTAAACAGGTGATCGGCCTATAATTTTTGGGTTCCGCGGTGCTACCTGATTTATGGAGCAGGTGGGTTATTCCAGTAGTTAGGAACTGAGGTAACGAACCAGACACTAAAGCAGTCTGGAATTGAGATGCCAAGCGAGCGTGCGACCTTGGAAACCATTTTATCCAAAAGTTATGCAGCCCGTCCGGTCCTGGAGACTTCCAGTTAGGTAACGGACGGACTGCATGAGCTACATCTTGGGGGCAGATGGTAATAGCCCCCATTTCAGGTATTGGATCGCAGGCTCTCTCGACATCCCGGGCCCAGTCACCTTCAGTGTGACTGACAGGTACCGACCAGATACTGCGCCAAAATGAACACATGGCATCATCATCCGGTAGGCACGTGTCAGTCACACCTTGTTCTGGTCGTTCCCAGTCCCTATAAACCCTCCTTTCATTGCTTTGGAAGGTGCGATTCTGGGTGTACCGTTCCACTCGTCGTTTATATCTTCTAATACGGTTCGCCCATGCATACACTTTCTGCTTCAGGAAGTCGATGCGCTCCGTGACACGGGCCATATAGTTTTGAGGGCTGGTATTTGTACCTGAGAATGCCCGCCTCACAAAGCGCATCACTCTAGGACGAGTATTTCCCTCCCTGAAGCAGATTAGTTTACCGATGAGTGCTCTGGCCCCACCAATACGACGTTCAATCCTGTGCTGCCAAGCTGGTACTACTGGTTTTGGTCGTGTAGCTCTAGAGTCACTAGGAAATTTGACATGAGCTACACGACAAGCTGCTACAGCTGCGCAGTACAGGATTGAATGAGTATCAGTGAGGTCCTCGCAGGTATCAAAATAATTTGATAACTGCTCATCCAGAGCAGCCATCAGTGCCCTATTTCGGTTATGCATGGGCAAACGTGGCAGGCGTGGTCTTAGCTCTGCCGAGATGGAACGATATTCCCGAATCGCAGCCTCCAAAGCATTTCTTAACTCCTCATTGCACTGGGTACTTACGTTTGTAGCCCTATCATTACTTCCCTCGTCAGCATAGTTAGTTGGCTGCGGTGGTTATTATTATTATTCCTTTATTTTATTGTATATACATATAAATTACATTTTTAAATATTTCTACATAAAAAATACATAAAAAACATTTAAAAATATAAAAAATAGTAGCCCACCGGTATCGGGAACAGGGTCCAAGCTACCGGCGGTCAGGGCTCCTGAGAGAGGAACTTCCTGACGATGCGAGCCGTGTCCAGCAGTACCGCTTTCTGAATCAAGCCCTTGATCCAGCTGCCTAACGAGAGCCTCCTGAGGTGTTGGTCGAGGCTCTTGGCTATTAAGCCATTGGCTGTCACGACTATCGGTACAATGATTGCTGAATCCACCTCCCACATGTCGACAACCTCGTGAGCCAAGTCAAGATACTTGATTTGTTTATCTTTCTCGGCTTTCACGAGGTTCTCATCATGCGGGATGGTTATGTCAACAATCATTGCACGCCGCTCTGATCGATCCACCATCACTATATCAGGCTTATTGGCAACAATAGTCCTGTCAGTGATGATGGATCGATCCCAGTACAATGTGATATAGCCATTTTCGAGAACTGGGTCGGGCGTATACCTGTAGTACGGCACCTCCGATTCCACAAGGTTGTATTTAAGAGCAAGTTGCTGATGAATGATCCTGGCTACAAGGTTGTGTCTATGCAAGTACTCTCCGTTAGCTAGACGAGAACACCCGGAGATAATATGCCTTATTGATTCCCCCGGCCGGTGACATGCCCGACAGATGTCAACTGTGCCGTCTTTCACAATAAATCTCCGGTAATTGTTCGTCATCATAACTTCGTCCATAATTGCAAAGACAAAACCTTCGGTTTCCCAAAGAGGTCACCGAAACGTAGCCAGGCTACGGACGCTTGTAAGTCTACATCGGGCCCGTGTAGGGCTCGGAAAAAGCGTCCGTGAAGCTCTTTGCTCTTCCATACCTCCATGCGATCATTTGTGTCAAGCACTACTGGTTTACGCCAGTTCTCTTTAGCCAAGGAGAGCGGAGTGAGGCCCTTGTCAGCCGCGACCACATCTCGATGCATCCCCACGTCGTTTACTAGGAAATAGTCCCTGAGACTGCATACCTCGCGATTGTGGAGGGTCTTGGCGTTTAAAAAGCCACGACCTCCACATTTTCGCGGGATATACAGCCTCATAACCGATGACCGTGGGTGATGCAATCGATTTGCAGTCAGCAGCGTACGGACCCTCTGATCCAGGGCGTCAAGTTCGGTTTGAGTCCATTTGAGTATGCCGAAAGAGTACATCAATACCGGCATGACCCAACCGTTGAAAGCGCGCACCTTGTTTCCGCCTGATAGAAGACTATTAAGTACTTTTTTCAGGCGGCCAAAGAAGCGTTCTTTCAACGATTTCTTCATGTCAGTAACATTGATACCCAACGCTTCCGACATACCCAAATACTTATAGGTTTCGGATGCGGAGAGGGCTCTAAGGTTTATGGAATCAGTGAGTTGGGTTCCCACGGATTCCATAATCTCTCCTCGCTTTACATGCATGACCGCACATTTGTCCACACCAAATTCCATCCTGATGGAGCTACTGAAAGTTTCAGTAATTTTCAGTAGCTCCCTCAGTTGTGAATTGTTGGGAGCAAAAAGTTTCAGGTCATCCATGTGGAGGAGGTGCGATATAACCTGACCACCTCTCCTCAACCGATAGCCTAGACCTGAATCCTCCAATAGTGTGCTTAGAGGATTCAATGCTAAGCAAAACCAAAGTGGACTCAAACTATAGCCCTGAAATATTCCTCGCTCGATCCGTATCGGTTCGCTATTCCTCTGAATATTTCGACATCCTGGATAGCGAAGGACTGTCCTCCATGTCTTCATACACGACATCAGGAAGGTGCGCAGAGTTGCATCCACTTTATACAACTCCAGCACCCGCATGAGCCATGTATGTGGGACTGAGTCATAGGCCTTCCTATAATCTATCCAACATGTCGACAGATCCTTTCGGGAACGACGAACCTGTTGGCTAATGGCCATATCAATGAGGAGTAGCTCCTTAGTACCGCGGGACCCGCTCCTACATCCATTTTGAGAGGCAGACATGATGGAGTTGCTGTCAATATGTTTGTTAATTTTAGTTTTCAAAATGGATGTAAGAACTTTATAGACCGTCGGTAAACAGGTGATCGGCCTATAATTTTTGGGTTCCGCGGTGCTACCTGATTTATGGAGCAGGTGGGTTATTCCAGTAGTTAGGAACTGAGGTAACGAACCAGACACCAAAGCAGTCTGGAATTGAGATGCCAAGCGAGCGTGCGACCTTGGAAACCATTTTATCCAAAAGTTATGCAGCCCGTCCGGTCCTGGAGACTTCCAGTTAGGTAACGGACGGACTGCGCAAGCTACATCTTGGGGGCAGATGGTAATAGCCCCCATTTCAGGTATTGGATCGCAGGCTCTCTCGACATCCCGGGCCCAGTCACCTTCAGTGTGACTGACAGGTACCGACCAGATACTGCGCCAAAATGAACACATGGCATCATCATCCGGTAGGCACGTGTCAGTCACACCTTGTTCTGGTCGTTCCCAGTCCCTATAAACCCACCTTTCATTGCTTTGGAAGGTGCGATTCTGGGTGTACCGTTCCACTCGTCGTTTGTATCTTCTGATACGGTTCGCCCATGCATACACTTTCTGCTTCAGGAAGTCGATGCGCTCCGTGACACGGGCCATATAATTTTGTGGGCTGATATTTGTACCTGCAAATGCCCGCCTCACAAAGCGCATCACTCTGGGACGAGTATTACCCTCCCTGAAGCAGATTAGTTTACCGATGAGTGCTCTGGCCCCACCAATACGACGTTCAATCCTGTGCTGCCAAGCTGGTACTACTGGTTTAGGTCGTGTAGCTCTAGAGTCACTGGGAAATTTGACATGAGCTACACGACAAGCTGCTACAGCTGCGCAGTACAGGATTGAATGAGTATCAGTAAGGTCCTCGCAGGTATCAAAATAATCTGATAACTGCGCATCCAGAGCAGCCATCAGTGCCCTATTTCTGTTATGCATGGGCAAACGTGGCAGGCGTGGTCTTAGTTCTGCCGGGGTGAAACGATATTCCCGAATCGCAGCCTCCAAAGCATTTATTAACTCCTCATTGCACTGGGTACTTACATTGGTAGCCCTATCATTACTCCCCTCGTCAGCATAGTTTGTGGGCTGCGGTGGTATCTCCGCAGTCTGCGACTGGTGAGCAATGATACGGCTACTCTGCATTTCGTTTCGCAGGCGATCAAGCACAGTATCATCCAACATATGATTACGCTGGATAACCCGTACCTGATCCGACAGTCGTTGCGCCGACACGTTGACAGCTGGCTCAAGCACCTGAAACAGAGAGAGCATTCGAAGACGGTACGCGGTCAGGTTGTTACCTCCCTCTGTAGCCCCATAGTATGAGCGCATGACGTTTTCATTAATGGATTGTGTCCATCTCATGCGCTGCACACTACCGCCGGGAGCTGGGACCCTGTCAGAAGCCGATGGGCCTCGAGGTCCTAAGCGGTCCGGCGGCCGGCGTCCTCCCCGTCGGCGTGCAGGTGGTGGCGTCGTCGGCGGAGAGAAGTACTCGTCGCTCGAGCTCGACGCAACTGCCGCGGCCGGGGTCGTCACAGCACTTACAGTGGCGCTGGAGGCCGGCGGCGGCGAGGCGGAGCTGAGCAACGAGTCCGGAGATGGTGGGCGTGCTCTTCGAGCGGCAGATCTTGTCAACATCGCACAATCATATTATTCACATATTTTTCTGGTTTGTATTTTCCGACATGACATGACAGATGTCATTTCCAACGGGCCGGTTTGGTTCGAGTAGAAAACTTCTCCATCGTGTATAGAAACTGTTTTTGTTGTTGAATTTTATTATTTTGGATTTGGGCTTGGGTTTTCTCTTGAAGATATCACAATATGGAAAAGAAAAACTGATATTATTATTATTATTATTCTCTTTATTTTTCTATATGTACATATTTTTTTACATTTTTAAATATTAATATATAAATAAATAAAAAAACATTTAAAAATATAAAAAAATAGTAGCCCACCGGTATCGGGAACAGGGTCCAAGCTACCGGCGGTCAGGGCTCCAGAGAGAGGAACTTCCTGACTATGCGAGCCGTGTCCAGCAATACCGCTTTCCCTTGATCCAGCTGCCTAACGAGAGCCTCCTGAGGTGTTGGTCGAGGCTCTTGGCTATTAAGCCATTGGCTGTCACGACTATCGGTACAATGATTGCTGAATCCACTTCCCACATGTCGACAACCTCGTGAGCCAAATCAAGATACTTGATTTGTTTATCTTTCTCAGCTTTCACGAGGTTCTCATCATGTGGAATGGTTATGTCAACAATCATTGCACGCCGCTCTGATCGATCCACCAGCACTATATCAGGCTTATTGGCAACAATAGTCCTGTCAGTGATGATGGATCGATCCCAGTACAATGTGATATGGCCATTTTCGAGAACTGGGTCGGGCATATACCTGTAGTACGGCACCTCCGATTCCACAAGTTTGTATTTAAGAGCAAGTTGCTGGTGAATTATCCTGGCTACAAGGTTGTGTCTATGCAAGTACTCTCCGTTAGCTAGACGAGAACACCCGGAAATAATGTGTCTAATTGATTCTCCCGGCCGGTGACATGCCCGACAGATGTCAACTGTGCCGTCTTTCACAATGAATCTCCGGTAATTGTTCGTCATCATAACTTCGTCCATAATTGCAAAGACAAAACCTTCGGTTTCCCCAAAGAGGTCACCGAAACGTAGCCAGGCGACGGACGCTTGAAAATCTACATCCGGCCCGTGTAGGGCTCGGAAGAAGCGTCCGTGAAGCTCTTTGCTCTTCCATACCTCCAAGCGATCATTTGTGTCAAGCACTACTGGTTTACGCCAGTTCTCTTTAGCCAAGGAGAGCGGAGTGAGGCCCTTGTCAGCCGCAACCACATCTCGATGCATCCCCACGTCGGTTTCTAGAAAATATTCCCTGAGACTGCATACCTCGCGATTGTGGAAGGTCTTGGCGTTTAAAAAGCCACGACCTCCACATTTTCGCGGGATATACAGCCTCATAACCGATGACCGTGGGTGATGCAATCGATTTGCAGTCAGCAGCGTACGGACCCTCTGATCCAGGGCGTCAAGTTCGGTTTGAGTCTATTTGAGTATGCCGAAAGAGTACATCAATACCGGCATGACCCAACCGTTGAAAGCGCGCACCTTGTTTCCGCCTGATAGAAGACTATTAAGTACTTTTTTCAGGCGGCCAAAGAAGCGTTCTTTCAACGATTGCTTCATGTCAGTAACATTGATACCCAACGCTTCCGACATACCCAAATACTTATAGGTTTCGGATGCGGAGAGGGCTCTAAGGTTTATGGAACCAGTGAGTTGGGTTCCCACGGATTCCATAATCTCTCCTCGCTTTACATGCATGACCGCACATTTGTCCACACCAAATTCCATCCTGATGGAGCTACTGAAAGTTTCAGTTTATTATTATTATTATTAATGTCACTTACTTGCTGTAGTGCGTCCAGGCCCAGTCGGGCGATTGCTGCTTGATAGCGCGCGTCATCACCTTGCTTCTGTGGCGCCATTACTGCTTCGAAATGCGTAAACCATAGTCTTGGATACGCTGGCCAAAAGTCAGACAGCCGTGTTTGCAGTGTGAGCGTGTCGACTCGTCCTCCTACCTGTGGTGCGTTGCTGGTCGCCACGCGCCATTCTGAGTAGACTCTGTTGCTGTAACGTTACAATACCGTGATTATAGCCTCTTGAAATCCTAGTGGTGAGACGCGCTTGTGTGAAGCCACTAGAATGTGTTAATCACGAGTATCCGTAGATCACGTCGGTCTTGAATCACGACGGTTTGAATCACGTCGGGGTCACCAATGTAGCGCGTAGGTCGTGTTACGTAATTAAAACTCAGATAGATAGAACGTTGTATATTGTACGTAAGTAAAGGAGTACAATGTATACTATGGCGTGTACAATGACGTGATGTAAGATAACTATTTACAAGAGTGTAGACGCGACTCGATATAAGAAAAGAATGTGTATATACACGAGTGAAGACAGGAATAGAATGTGTCTCTTACAGGCTATGCACTAACTTAAATAAACTAGCTCCAATTGTAGTTGGTTGCTCTGCACTCGAAGTTGTTGACGAGTATGTATACCTGGGACAAACAGTCCAACTAGGTAGGTTCAACTTCGAGAAAGAGGTGTCTCGGCGAATCCAGCTCGGTTGGGCAGCGTTCGGGAAGCTACGCTACATCTTCTCGTCGTCCAAGATACCACAGTGTCTCAAGACTAAAGTCTTTGACCAGTGTGTGTTGCCAGTGATGACTTACGGAACTGAAACGTGGTCGCTCACAATGGGCCTCATACGAAGGCTCAGAGTCACACAAAGGGCAATGGAAAGAGCTATGCTAGGAGTTTCTCTGCGTGATCGAATCAGAAATGAAGAGATCCGCAGAAGAACCAAAGTCACCGACATAGCTCTGCGAGTCGCTAAACTTAAGTGGCAGTGGGCAGGGCACATTGCTCGTAGGACCGATGGCCGATGGGGCAGTAAGGTTCTGGAGTGGCGGCCACGTACTGGGAGACGCAGCATAGGGAGGCCCCCAACAAGGTGGACCGATGACCTGGTGAAGGTCGCGGGAAGCCGATGGACGCAGGCAGCAGAAGACCGGTCAGCGTGGAGAGCCTTGGGGGAGGCCTTTGTCCAGCAGTGGACGTCTATAGGCTGAAGAAGAAGAAGAAATAAACTAGCTATCTCTAACCAATAGTGGGGTGACCAATAGGAAATCCGCTTGCTGTGCCGTAGAAATCCTCGGGGTCTCGCGTGCGTCCTCGATGTTGATTCGTTGATCGAGGGAGGCCGCGGCGTGTGATTGATCGGTGTAGAGAGCGCGCCAATTTCCAGTTCACGTGCACGACAGCTGGCTATGGTCCCATCGGCCCTTGGTCAACATGTGCTTCCGGAGTTCCGGGGTTAGATTTATAGTGTGTGGCTGCTACAACTTCATACTTTGCTCTATTTCATCATTAGTATGCTTTATTTCAGTATTCTGAGTTTTTATTTCAGCAACTTCTGATATAAGCTTATTCAAGAGACTGGAGACTTTTCCATTCATCTATCATATTCATTATATCATCCTTGAAGGAAAGCAGCGCTTCTTCACTCGATTGGCGCTGTCTTTTATTACGCTGGGATACAAATGATGGTGCAGAAGTTACAGATGCATTTGATACGTCAGAATCAGACCAGGTATGCTGAAGGCCACTTTCCCGAGTCAGTTTGGTCATTCTCGACATAACAACAGTTTTTTTAGTTTTTTGTCTATTTTTTGTAGTTCAGACTTACTGTGGTCGGTGCTGATGACGGTTGTTGTCTCGCTCAAACAGTGATACCGTCTCGCGCACACGTCCTCACTTAACTGCACGCCTAGTACTTTACTTTGATTTAGTGTTAAAAACAAATTAATATTATTCATTAGGCGCACACGTCTATGCTAAAATGCGGGCGATGAATTCAGTACATCCTGAAATATGACCATGTGAAAATAGCTTATTTTGGCACTGACTCACTGCCCGGTAATGAAAACCTTTAGGTCCTTTTAGGTCATTTCCAATTGTCCTTGCGTTATGAAATTTGACACACAGGTCGTGTGTTTTATGTAGATTAACAGAAAACTAAGAAATGAAATCACTGTATTTACTTTCCTGATGAATTTTATGTGCCTACATTTCTGTTCAATAAGATTTTATGATAACACCATGCAGATAATCGATCGATGTCTTCTTGTATTAGCTTCACGTCCTGTTGAGACCTAATGGCTCTTCAAATTTTCAAATCATCTGCAAAAAGAAATACAGGTACCAGTATTGCACAAGCACGATGAAACTAATTACGGATAATACTGGGCCCATATGAGAACCTTGGGGGACCCCAGAAGGAATACCTGCCTGACCGAAATCCATTGACTCTCACACGCACTGGCTGTATACTCGTAGGTACCGTTCATTGCAATATCCTTAACATGATTGCATTCTCTGTCTACGTCATAATGAAATCCTAAATCTATGGCCTACGTGTACTACAACCTCGAAGTCGTGGTGGCCTAGTGGTTACACGTCCATTTTAAGATGCGCCCTAAAAGATCACAATATTGTCGTCAACGGGAATAGCTACTTCAATAATTAAATTATTTGCAGTTTCAAAAAGTGTGTGGTGTTCGGTTTCTCTAGTCTCCGGGGTTCCCTCCGACTGCCGACTGGGGCCTGTATTATATTACCCCTCCTATCGCAATATTGTTACGCTACTGTCTAGGACATCTATTTTTTGAGGTATTTGCGGAAAACTGTCTCCAATCAAAGGATTATAAATAAAACATAGAAACATTTTCATATTTTATTTAGGTGTCCATTTTGATGTTAACAACTGAAAATTAACACAAGCTATTATAAACCCGTAGCAAAGCTAAAAATTTTGTAATCATCATTATCGGCTATTGAGGGAGTATTATTACTAGATCCTTACTGGGCAGGGCTTCATACATACATCATAGAAGAAAATAAAACATTTTGTGCGAAAACAAATAGACATTTATAGGAACTTACATAAAACAATTTGTTTAACTGATTAACAAGTGGCGCCCAACTTGGGACCACAAAATTAGGTAGGTAGTTAACAAATAATAATTATCTATTAACAAAATCGATCCAGGATTTACAATTATTACATATACATATGTGTACATAAATTTCTAGATAACAGTACATTTCTGATGGTGTTCCCGTATGTTTAGCCAAGTACTGAGAAAATGACCTTTCAAAAAAAAAAGGATTAAACCTTGAATAATATATCCTTTCCTTAGTAGGTAGCCTTTATATTTAGCAATATAGTTTCGACATCTGCTTATCCTGCTTACATGTGAAGGAATTTGCCAAACACTTATATGTAGGCCCTAGCAATTACAGATTCTGTGAACATTATTATATGCTGTAGAAGATGGTTTAATTACTTCCTGATGTCTGTTGGAGAAGACATTGACAATGAAGAAAATGTTAAAATGGAATATAATAATCTAATGAGTTCCTCTAAATATTATTTCTCTCAAGAATTATGTACTATTTTTTCAGTAGGCCCAATAGTATCAAAGTACTTAACTTCACATCAAGGAACAAAAACCTTTAAAAAATAAAGATGTGTTAGTTTGAACAAACTATTAATATTTTATGGAAGGATACGAGAATGGACTTCAATAGGAACTAAATTAAAAATATTACTTTTTAATTTTATATCATTCTACACAATTGAGTACATTTATTATAAAACAATGTTCTCAATAATTCCATACAAATCCATACATTTTTGCATGAGCTTTCAAATCAATGGGCATTTCTTTACATGGTTTTAGCACATCTTGTTTTATAGTAGGTTATAAATTTATTTAAGTAGTGTGACCATGTCTTACTTAAAGTGAGTGTCAAATTTATTACTTAGCTAGACTCTAGTCTAACTGGTTAAATAACACTAAAAAAAGTAAAACTATAAATAAAACTGAAATAATAAATAATACTGGGTAACTGGCTGAATGAAAATACACCATTGATAATTTTAGATCACTTTCAAAGGATATGATGTTAAGTAATAAAATTAATACTCAGTCCAAGCAATATTTAAAAAGAAGGTAATTAATAAGCTAAGCATAACAAGCCTTTTTGTGATAAAAACAACATTTACAAGTACCCTGTCTCTACGAAATTCCTCTGAAATCATTTAATTAAAATATAGATTTATGTTTAAACATTCTAATAAATTAATATAACAATGACAATTGTATATTTATTTAAATAATAGAACCTATATTACACTTTCATTTTAATATTTGAATAATTAAATATATTCATTGTTTCACACATTTTATATGTATAATGATTTCTTTACACTTGATGACACATTTGCAAATGTTTGGAGGATAGAAAAAGGATCAATGAAAAAAAAAATACTACACAATATAGGCAAGCCATGTGCAAAACTGCCCCCTAATCGGCGAACACATATTTGTCAAATGATTGCGACTAGTTGGGATCGTTTGGACCGAACGCACCAATGGGCTGTCCAAACGATCCCAACTAGTCACAATCATTTGACAAATATGTGTTCGCCGATTAGGGGGCAGGTATTACTGAAAGAAAGAGACATAAGATAGCCTTTCTCTTTCAAAGTTATGTATAAGTTACTGGGTATATTTTTTGTGGTTTTGCCTTACTCTGCGAATCAATGAGTTATGTAGGCATAATCTAACAATCCCTGTTTTGACATAAGCAGAACCACTTCACAAATAATTATCTAAAAGGAACTAATGAATGATGGCCCGCAATGGACCGCAATGCAATGTTTTTTACATATTTCAACACTATCCTTAATTTATAACTACATTTTTATGCCAGGAACTTCCATATTGTTAATTTCTAAAATCAACTTAGGTTTATGCCATTGAAAAGTTTTGGTTAATTTAAAAACTTTCTAAGAATGTTAGCCAATCTGTAAATATGAGACTTCTCACTGTCAATATCATATTTTTAATGTAAAAATAGTTAAGACAGGATACGAAGTCATACAATTGGAATTTATTCTTTATATAAAACCTAATAACATAGGCTCCTAATCAAATACTATCATAACATTTAAATACAAAGTTACATGTGAAAGTCAACCTTATTTGGTGGAATTTAAAGTGTAATATAGGTTTAAACATAAAATCTAAAAATCAGATCGTCCAAAGCATTTATCCCTGACCCTTTTAATAATGCTATCATCTGGAGTTAATTTCCACTCTACAGATTTAGATTCTTGAGATTGAGACTCAAACAAGTCTCTGGAATGGTGCCGGGGCCTTTCGGGTCTGTATTCTCGCTTCAGCTTGTCATTTTGTCTCAAATCATGTTTTTCTATTTGCTCCCTTCGTGGCTTTGGCGTTTTCCACGCAGGCTCTTCTTGGGTACGTTTTAGTAACACATTAGGCGGCGAGAAATATGAAAAGAACGGGCTAGATGATTTTGGTTCCTTTTTCTCTTCGTTGTCAAGGAATGAGAAGGTGTAGTCTGCGTCATAAACTTGTTCGCGTACGTATGACGTTATCAGACGACGATTGGCAGAGTTTTCTATTTTACGCTGCGGTTCGGCCAGTTTTGTTTGTGATTTCTTAATAAACATAATAAAATCGTAATACCTTTCGACGTTTTCGGCACATCTATAGCAAATCGTCTTTAGATAATCGGCCTCTTCAATCACTATTTTAAGACAACCTAGGATTTTGTCAACCATGTTCGTTCTACGGCCGTAAGTACCGTATAAAGATACGTTGAATTCGGTCTCCGTTAGACACAAACGACAAGATTTTCGAGATATTTCCATTTTAGTTAAGACTATTAAAATTCCACTAAATATTTATTTTATTTTTATTCAGATTCCCTCCAAAATCTAATGACATTAGTGGCAAGCACTGTGATTGGCTTAGTTATTTTTAGATGCGTTCAGGATTCTTATTTCGAAAACTGTATTGATAACACAACTTAATTTTCGCCAATAAACACTACATGGACGGCTTTCAATTATATTATGATTGTATACTTTGCCCTTGTTTATTGAGTTATATTTAGAAATATTATTCATTGCATCCCTTTTTTCATCCCATTTATTAGAAATGAATTAACTGTAGGTAGTGGACTTGACAAAAATAGTACTATTTGATTTTCGAACGAATAATTTTAGAACGAGAACGTAAATAATCTCGTTTATAATTAAAATTAAAGAATTTATACACACTGGGGCTAGCTTCGCACGTAAAGCTGTAGAAACGAGAGATCTATAGAAAATAATTTCACGAAATATGTACTAAAGCTTAACGTTATTTAATTTTTACCTACTTTTTAACAATAACATTAAAATAACTTAAAACAGGATAGTAAATTGGAAAGCAAAAGTGTTCTGATTTTGAAGATTCAAAAAGATTATTTTGAGTCTTTTAATATAAGTATTGAAGTTGAGAATCTGTCATTCGTCGTTTTAATTATAGTCAACCGGGGCAATTGCGTCTTTGGGGCAATTGCGTCTAATCGAAGTTATCTTAAATCTATTTGAAAACCCACTCTCCTGCCATCTTGTTTTGTTTACTTTGAATAAAATACTATAACGTATAGATGGCAGGAGAGTAGGTTTTCAAACAGATTTAAAATTATTTCGATTAGACGCAATTGCCCCCAAAGACGCAATTGCCCCGGTTGACTATACAATAAATTAATTAAATAAATCGCAATATTAAATAAATACGATAATTAATAACTAGTCGTCACCATTACTACTATCACAAGCCACCACACTCCTATTAAATAGACAGTGATTTAATTATGATAATAAATATCAAATAATAATAAATACGTATTATTACAGTCGTCGTTATAAGCGAAGCCTTTTTCATATTTTTATTCCATTTTAAACACTGCGTTTAATTTTCCCTACTTTTATTGATTTTCGACTTTTCCTACTGAGAATTGTGACTCTTTGGAATCAGAATTTGCTAGATCGTTAAGATCGATCGTAAGCTTTAATAATTTAATTAACATTTATTTGTATCATGACAACTACTGAATACTAAGGAGCAATAATTATTGTATCCTGTGATACAACTAAACGCCATTTTTCTTGGTTTTCCATTCAGCCACAATTAACAGTGAAAACCGAATCTAACTTCGGAACGACTAAACGTTGTCCTCTTCCTTTTTGCCCCAGAACTTATCAAACCTCGTGCGGGCTCTGTCTAATATTTCAGAGGCAGTTAGGCCGCCAGTATTTGGAGTGTCATTAACCACATTAGTATCAACCACTCCAGGAGCTATCTGGGTAGCTTCAGTCGACTTCTTGATCAGTTCCTTTTCTTGAATTGGTTCCTCGGTAAGGGTTTCAGGCGTAATATCATTGCTGTTTACACCGTTGACTCCGTTAACTCCATTCACTCCATTGATTCCGTTAACTTTGTTCATGTCCAGGGCCTTTGTCTCATCGATCGGGGTAAGGCTAATCGGAGTGGTGGGCGTCTTGTCTGTGCGCTTGCTCAGACTGGTAGGCGATTCGCTCTTTTTCAGCGAACGTATTGGTGACATTTGCTGGTGATGGATTGGAGCGATTTCTGGAACAGTTTTGATTATTTTTATTATTTGACCCTGTCTAAGATTTTTGGGAGCTGCAAAAGTAGTGTTTTTTTTTCTAATAGTTACATTACATAAACTAAGTAAATTAATTACTTACTGAGTTAATTTAAGTTTGTTAGTAAAGAAAATACTTTTTGAAACTCCCGTTGTACACCAATTAAGCACATACAAGTTATCTTTCATACCCCTTTTTCCCAAATTAAAATTAACTGAATTTAATAATACAAATATATAGAAAATGGCGTTCATTATACTTTTAAAAAGGGGGATGTTAGATGGACAGGTTGAGATGTCCCCTAGCCTGTTATTGTAGGGTGCTCAACTTATATATTCGGCATCTATTTATTTTTACTCACCTACGTTCCTTAAGGGACAGCAATTAATCCTAATTTATTAGACATTTAGAATAGTATAATATTCTCGACTGGTTTTTCTCCAGACTGTAATATTTACTTCTTTACTTCACTCATACATGCTCCCGTCTAATATTTGAGTACCCTAACAAGAGATCATGCGTATTGCTTTTCTAAACTTTGAAACGCTAATAAATAACTCGACTAATTCCGTTATATACGAAGAATACATGCAAACTATTATTTTTAATAAAAATCTTCATGAATATGCAGTAACGATTATAATGCTTAGAAGAATATACATAAGTATATTAAAGTAAGTACATAAGACCTACATCTCCTAATTAACTAGCTTATTAACTTTTTAACGTACAATTATAGGCCATTATGGGACTAACGAGGCTACACTCATGAAATGGAAGCATACACCGAAATTTCCCATAGACAGGACAGGCATCATGCAAAAGTGAACGATTATAATGACATGGGAAAACAATAAGAATTCTGGTGCCATATAGTGACAGTGTACGCAAACATCGAAACAGACACACACAGACAAGTGGATACATACGTGGTCGACGCCTCAGCGGAGTACGGTCAAAATAAATAAAAGCATCTCAATTATTGGAGTAACACAATTTAATCATGAACTATTCAATAGATATAATATAAAACAGATTATATATTTTTCTGGTGTCGATCGTGTGTCGTGCTTATGTGATAGTGAACTCTATTTGTTAGTAGATAGAGTTCACTTTCGCATCGTCTGTCACACTCATTAAAACGTGTATGGTCGATGGTCTAGGCGATGGCTGTGTTCGTCGTACCTGCCGGCTTCACGGTGACTTCTTCGGCAACGGAGCCACCCTTAAACTCAGAGCTAGGGCGCTTAATGCTCTCATCTGAAATGGTGAGCGAGTTGTATGGTCGGATGAAGTGAACTAACGTTACGTTCTATGTCCACCGAGAGTGACAGTAGGTAACTTTTTTTTGTTTTTTTTTCTTTGGCTTAGTAAGTATCTTTATATTTTAAAATAAATTTATTACCTCTCTGTTTCACAAGTTGTCGATTTCAGTGGATTTAGAACAGTAATCAAATAAAACACTTTTTGTGTACGAACAAAAGATGTGAAATGTACAATGATCAGAATTTTAATGAGTGTTGTCCACTATTTTGTACGCACATGATTTTATTGTGTTCAGTTGTGTCAGTGTTGCAAGCTCTACTTGTTCCGTACTAGGGTGGTCACACTTCAAAAATGGTTGAATGATCATGATTACTTTTTTCTACCAGTGTCGTGATAATGACAGTGTGATGGCTTATATTGATTTTCAAAGTTATTTCCTAGATCTTACCTACAATATTATAACAAGTCAATGATCTTATATTTAAGTTTAAAATACTGTTCATTCGAAGAGTATCTTATTCATAAAAGGTTGCTAGAATCGAAAACGAAGTGCGATTTTTTACATGGCAACACCATCACCATAAGTATGTCCAATCTAAAAATCCTACAAAGAGAAAAAGATACTCCTTTTTACATTATAAAGTGGAACTAATCTTACGAAGGGAATTGGTTTTTATAGCTATTCATTTTCTATCTCAGTCATTCCGATAGCATTCCTACGATATTATATAAAAAAAAACAAAGGAGTTTGAAGAATTTTGTATGGAGCTATGCCTAGTTGTCCGTCATTTGGTTAATTATTTCAAAACAGCTACCACATCTGTAACCTATATAGATCTATCAATGTGAACAGAAAACCCTGGGAGCAAGCCTCGTAAATTGACATTACCGTGAATTAATTTATTTCAAAATCGTGACTCGGAAACATGACACTTTACTGAGGTTTTTGTTTGCATTGAGCTATCGATATTTTTTTCTTTCTTTTTTGGCTTCGCACGGTTTGTATATTTAGCCAATGTCACGTAATGAATTATTCATGTCGAAAAAGATTGCTGCGTGAACCGTCTTACGAGGGAGGTATAAGACAAAGTTATGGTGTGGCCACTATGCTGTGATATTTCACTGTTTTTTTATATATTATTCACTGAATGTACTTTTTACTACATAAATCACGCACTTTTATTTAGTAAACAACACTATGAATAATTTTAAAAGTCCAATGAAAAATAAGCTTGACACTCAGCTTAAATTTCCCGCCAAAACTCCTATCGATTTTTATATTATAAAGGTTACATGTGCGGCCGTCATTTTGATAAAAAAAAAAAACATAATGGAAGACAGTTAGGTGAGTCATGGACCTTCAAAGCCTTTTTTAGTTTGAACATGTATCTAATGTTTTAGTAGCTTCATATTATATAACCCGTCAATGATAAAAAAAAAATACTCCTCCTGATGTCACAAAATTAAAAAAAAAAAAACTGACACTGAGGAAAAACTGTAGCCAGTAGCAAAAACTGTCTAAAGTCTTCATAAAATCGGTTCCACCAACTTAACTCCTAATTAATCTAACTACACTTTCCGCCCAATCTGAGGAGAGTCCTACACTCACCGCTTTTCACATTCTGGGTGACAGTAAATGTCTTCCCGGTGTCCAGGGGCACAGTCCAGTTGACAGGATCCGGAGAACGCATGTTCATTTGCTCGGGTGACTTGACCCTAGTCGGTTCAGGGGGCGACTTGACGATTGGAGAGTCGTCGAAGAAATGGTCCTTCGCGACGGAGGCGCTGCGGTGCGAAGGGATCTCGTCGTCTGGAAAGTTAAGTTCGTTAAGGTTTTATTGGTGATAGTAGGAGCTGGTGACAAGTATCGTTACAGACGCCTTGGGATGTAAACGCGTCGCACAAGAAATAAAGGATGGGCGAGTACGATACCTGTATGTTTTTGTATAATTTTTCATAATTCTACTTTTGTTTAAAACTTTCTGTTTTTTTTTTGCTAGTACATATTAATATATTTATTTTAAGTAGGTATTAATATTGTTTATCTTATTATTTTCAGTAACTTATTTCGATTTTAATATATTATTTGATCGTCTCATGGCTATACGCCTAACCAATAAAGTTTTTTTTATGGCCCTAAGTAGATATGGCAGCGGTATGTGCGACACGTTTTTATATTACAGATGGCAACCCGATACGTTCGATTTACCATAGAGCACGGATGGATTTACTTGTCCGGAGTAAATATTAGGTAAAAGAGAACCGCGAAAGGCAGTAACATTTAAAGCGTCGAACACTAAAATCTTTTGTTAATGTTTCATAAAAGAAGTAGCTGAAAGCGATAGCTTCACTCAAAAATATGGTAAAAATTAGGACTTACATATTTAGGCCTCCGTAACGATACATAGCACAGGACATTAAAACGAGTGCCTATCAAACCATTGCAGTGATAACATTTAAACTAAATAATTGTATATCATACATGACATCTTAGAATGCATTTATTGAGACGAAAGCGTCAGGGTAGCGCGCGAAATTCAAATATTTTTAAGTTTTTTGCTATTGACAGGTCATTATCAGTTTGCATGTTGATTTAAATATGGTTCGCAGACGTAACAAATGTTAAATAAATGTAATCCTAAAAATCTGACTCTTAAGGATCATATTACCCTATAGCAAATATTCTATATAAATAATAAGTAGTCTTCTTATTTTATCCAAATCATGACGTTTGTGGCAAGTTTTATTAAAACTCATGGAGATGTATTGCTGATTCTTATGTTTTTTTTTTATTAGTTATAAACTAGTGCTTCACTGCAATCCCGTCTGATGGTAAGCAGTGATGCAATCGTTGATGGTAAAACGCACTAGCTTATTAAGCCTATTCACTTAAAAAAAACTGAGTGAATAGGAAGGAAGACGGCAGTTGAGCGAGGTGATGCAATGTTTAACCCAACAACACGACCAACGATGCTGCGCCAGAGGATGATCTGGAGACCCTCCTCGACCAAACTCCCGACACAACAACATTAGGCACAACGTACCCGGTACACATCGCAACACAACTGCTCAGACCCGTCCTCCGTACGGCTTCACCAGACATCATGCCGGAACACGACGAATTAAACTTGAATCAACGTATAACCTAATACTGGCTCTAATTTCGTTGTTCAGAAACTAAACTTATTTCAGTTCAGTGCATATTTTTTTCTATTTCGTTGAGAAAAGGATAGAAGACAAGTATTAGTTTAGTCCTATCAAATTAGTCCGCGCCTGACGTAAGTCGAAGTAATTTTAATCACCATGTTTAAAATTTGCCAGCGGCGGTGTTTCCGTCGGACTACAATTTGAGTGTCTTCAAGGCTAGAGTGAATAGGCTCTTAATAAACTAGTGCGCTTTACCATCAACGATTGCGTCACTGCTTGCCATCAGGCAGGATTGCGGTCAAGCGCTAGTTTATAATATACAGTATGTTAACTAACAGCACACCCGAACTAGTATAGCATACATACATGCTAAAAAAAATATTTCCATTCGAAAACAAAATGTTTAAAAATTTTTTCCAATATGAAAATATTCAATAAAAATTTTAAATTGACATGTAAAAGAAACACACTGTACACGCGAATTTGAAAGACGGCAACGTCGCAATTTATTTATACATGACGACTACTATTTTGATTTAAAACAGGAGGTTTCAAATTTATTTTCAATTATAATTTTTTTTTATTCGGATTTTTTTATGCTTATTTTTCTATGCTGATATTTTTATTTTAATCTATTAATGATATATATTAACGAGTTTAAGGGAACTCCCTCTGTTATTTAACATACTGTATATATTAAAAAAATGTTTTTAATCACGTCTAAACTGTCTATCTATCTAAAATTAGTTTAGTTTATGAATAAGAGAAACGGCATCATAGACTTGCGATTTGCAAAAATGTAAGCAAATTTGAATTGCGCTGGCTAACTTGTCGCATTCTATTTATACTAAAATATTCGGTGTAGGTACGTTAAAATGGAATGTTCCATTCATTAGGAAAAGGTAAGGATGGTAAAAGGTGGCTACAACTACGGTATATACCTCTTCTATACCTACTTGTAAATAATTATATATAGTTATTTCTTCTGGTGAGTTTTTCTCTTACTCTATGCTTATTAAAATAATTATTGCGGAATGCGACTGCAGTATAAGTCTAATAATTTTGTCGTGCTGGAAATTATTGCAGAATTATCTTGCGGGTGTAAAAATGTTGCCCGTTCTGTCCAGTACGATATTTTTAGGTACCGTTTATGGAATGGAATTTATAGAAATGTACTTTGGTTTATTGTAATTTGGTTACTCTACAGTTTTATAAATATAAAATTTATTTTATTTTTTCTAATTTAGAATCGATCAGTGTTTAAAAATAAAGTTATTTGAACAATAATATTATAAATTCATAAATAAACTTAAAAAATATAAAAAAATTATAGACATAATATCTTGAATCAAGGTACAAAAACTAATCTAACATAGGTACATTCAGAAAGTTGCCAATCAGCTGAATCTAAGTAAACGTACACATTGCATGCAAATTAAAACTTTTAGAAAACAACAACACTATTTTTTTTGTGAAATAAACATCTAAGAAAATACACCACGCTAATACATTCACAATAAACATCAATTTTTGCTCCTAATTTATTACTAAAATCACTGATTATTAACTAACTTGTTTAAACTAAGTTTTATCATTTTTCTGAATAAGCTTACAAGTTACAATAATAAAAACGGTTTGATATTCCCACTATCAAACATAAGCTAAGGATTTATTTAGCCTGAATTTGTAGTGCTTCTAAATTTCGGGACATGAATCCCAACTGGTCCCCAACTTACCATGTAGGACCAACACTTGACCACGAATTGGCATAAATTTACTACAATTTTTGTTTTCTTAAATAAGAATATCCTTTTAGACTTGCATGTCCCAACAGCCTTAAAATGATTTTGAAGGGCTGGAATCGAGACATATTAGGGAAAATCAGTACTGCTAATAAGGATAACTTTTACTAAAGCACACTGGACTTGCATGAGAGATTACGGTCTACTTCCTCTCATGTAGAAGAAGCCAGTGTATTTCTAATATTGCTATTGATTCTAATTTGAAAACTTGTACTTGTCTTGTGTTGCTAATGGTGGGTGTGCAGGGTGACCACACGGACGATACGGACATACAACCACACCTTGTGACGTGTCAAGCCATTCCCATTGTCGGTGCCAATGCGTTCTTCAGTGATCAGACGTTGCGTAGACGCACTAACCAAATAACATACAAAATAAAGCTCACAGAACACACGGAAGCTTCAATCCACGTAGTTTGAAACATACTTCAGACTTTTTATGCGGCATTTTGGGCAACATTTGCCTGCTTTGCATCAGCGGGCAAGTGTTGCCAGCTGGACTGCTGATAGTTGAACATGTGCTGATATTGACCACACAAAATGTAGAATTATGTTTTAAACTCTTAAAAAATCAAATTCAATGCTTTTTGCTATCTCTTTACCAATTGAAAAAAATGTAAAAAAAAAATATGTGTTTAAAACACAGAAACAACATTTCAATGAAATAAGAGACAGCAAAACCAGCCAAAACACCAGTTTTCAAAGACACAGTAGGCCACAGTTGTAATGACCTATTGTGGCTTTGAGAATTGATATAGAATAGCCAATTGTAACAGACCAAGACAGAAGCATCAGGGGCTATAAGCATCATTTTAGAACATAGAGCGTCGACGCAACTTAACTGTCACCTGTATGTTACGCACCCAACTTTATGCCAACTTTGGACACGCTTCGACTGCGGCGGCCTCGGCCTGGAATCCCGTTTGCCCCCGTCGCCCCAGTCGCCCCAGTTGTCCCAGTTGCCCCAGTTTTGCTCGGCGCTGACGGTGAACGTCCACCCCTTGATGTCGACCTAACTCTATTACTACTCCCTCTACTCAACTGCAAACCTACAGGAGAAAGTTTTTGTTTCTACTATTTTTGGCTAGAGAGAATGGGCTCTTGGTATTTTAATTGTAAACGCCAAACAGTACAGAAATTTATAATAAATTGTTTTTTTTTTATTTATTTGTCAATTTGTATTTCTTTTTTTGCATTCGGGATTCATTAGATACCGAAAATGACGCAAAAGCCGTTAGGTCTTTCCGCCATTTGCCAGGAGGAATTATTTTTAACGAAAAAGCGTTTAGAAGAAGTTAGTTTATGAAGAAGCGTTTAGAGCCATATTCTCACAAGTTAGCCACACAGGAAGGGGACAGGCATCAGGCAGGAATACAACAGATTAGTACACACATCGATTAGCTCATAATAATCTAGAGTTCTAGACACAGAATCTAGAAGAAAAGAGAGACAGAAAGATTCTACATAGTGGCCTCATAAGATGAACATAGCATCAAGAGTTTTAGACTATTACTAAATTGTGTAGCTAAAAATGACATGTTATAAATAGTCGGCAAACTCTAAGGTTACTTAGTCAGAGCTTCTGATATCCTATTATTAGGAATAATTTAACTATTTATTCTGTTTGGAGTACCAAGATGATTAGCACTTTCATTCTGGCATGTGATGAAGTATAATGAATTGCCAGCAGCTTGAATCCTGAACCGGTTTGTTTTCATGTAAATGCTGTAATTGTCAGGTGTAGTCCTGTGCTTTGATGTTTAGTTAACAATCAAAACCAGCAAGTCTGGTTTATGAAAGGTGCATTTGCTATCTTATCACTTGAATACCAGAATGTCTCGTGACATTTATTGGATCCAGTATGTGGATTTCAGCAGATGACTATAGTGGATCAAAAATCATAGGTAACATCTATATTGCCTATTTTCAGATTCAAGGTAGCTTTGTCTTGTATATTTGAAATGTTTTAGACTATTAGCACTACCATAGAAGCTTTTAAAGACCACTGAGCATTAAGTAGCGCGTCGTCGAAATTTTAAGCTTTTCTCTAAGAGGAATCCTCTTTGACATTTTTGAAATTTGTTGACGGCAAAAGGTAGAACTAGCAATGCCTCCTTACCGGTAGGCTTAACAGGCGCTGGGTGAGGCTCATGCCCATTGGCAAGAAGCTTAATATGCGCTGCAGCCGGTGCTGGATCAGCTGAGCGAGGCCGCCGCCGGGGAGACCTGAAGGCCGCATTGTCTCCGGTCTTCGCACCTGAAGAATAAATATTGATAATTGAGATATATTCCAGCGATTTTATTGGAGAAGGAGGAAGGAACGGGGGAGAACTTTGCACAGGAATAAGGTGCAATGCGGATTTATAAACAAAAATTCATGAAGTTTGTAGAAAAAGCAAGTACTTTGACGCGTAGATTTAAATAATATCTTTTTTTAGTATTCTTGGTATTAACAGCATATACATAATTTATGTGTGTGGTATGTGTATGTATGTATGACCAGCATGAATCAACATAGACTCTTCCAAGTTGATTCATGTTGATTGCAATAAAATTTATGTTTGGAAACAGACTGCTCATAAAACTCATTTGGACATTGCGTTCATCCTCTAAAGTCTGACTTACCATCCTGGGTAGCACCTTCATCGAAGCTATGTCCCTGCAGCTTCTTCCTCTGCTTCTGGGGCGAAGTCTTATGAGGCGAGCGTTCTAGCGCCTTCGTCTCTTGCAGCTTCGCATGGATTGACTGGTGAGGCGCAGACCTGAACGACCTGAACTTCTTCGGGGAGTGGCCCTTTGATTCCTTTCCATCCTTCTCATCACGAGGCAGAGCCCTGAAAAGGAAATAGTGTGATTTGAGACGAGGCATTGGCTAAATATGAACCAATTGATATAATTTTGATCAAAATTGTACCAATTATTATTTTATGGTTATCATGATGATATCAAATCCTAATTATTTATTGATGGATATCGTGTTCATCTGTATAGTTGCTGCTGTGCAATATTCACACTTGCAGTTGCTCATTGTATGCATGTGTAGAACTCTTCATAGCACAAATTTCCTTATTATTACCCTCTTAACTTACCAAGTCTAGGGCTAGAAACGTTCTCACCGCTCACTTCTCTAAAATAAAACTGACAGGCTGATGATATCTACGCTACGATTAGCATGGTATATCATGGCTTCCGTCTGCCATTCAAGCCATTCTTTGATTGCATCAGCCTTATTGCCACTAAGTATACTTATGATTAGATAAAAGCTGATTGATTCATCCGTCTCGAAGGACCAGAATTTGCATATACATATATAATTATGTAACTCAAGCTTTGTGTGTTTTGGACCAATTTTTTACATCAAGCCAAATTCTTTCACGTGCCCATTGCTAGGATATCTATATGTTCTTGTAGGGATCTGAAAATATGTATTGTACACACTACACATATTAAAAGTACTGTTAGGCAAAGTTTCATTGATATAATGTTCCTTAAAACCCTAACTATTGGGGAAATATCGAGATGACACACTACATACTTCAAACCCAAACCGAATGTACATTTTTATACATATGCCTAAGTCTAGTACTGTTAATTTGGAATGTCCTCCTTCAGAATTGGTCCTTCGAGCCGTACAAGCCAATTGCTTAGTGCATCACTTACTTGTGATTTGTGGAAGCTAGTGATAAGGCCGACAGCGAGGATCGGCGGGACACTTGGTACCAGAGTTCGATCTGCTTATTGTAAAGCTGAGTGATGTGTTCTGGCGCCATTTCTGTCCCCCAGCCGCGGTACTGTCGAAATATTGCCAATATTGAATACCAAGCATGATCATGGTAAAGCATTTGATACGATTGTGTTTGAATTTCATGATTTGATTTTCATGATACTGATTGACCTACCTAGTTTAGGACTAAGTTTTGAATTATTGTTTTTAGTTATAATTTTATTATATATTTTATTTTGGGAGTATAGGGACATAGGACAGAGAAATTTTAGGAGGTATTTTATTATTTAATACTATTTATATTACTTTTTAATAATTGCTATGTTACCGAAAAAAGAAGGTTCATGTGTAGGTACGTACGTTTACTTGCATCAAACCTGAACTGTGGTTTCCTGCTCGATAGAAAACTTCTCTGTTCTGTGTCCATTATCGTTCCAATCACAATTTGGTTTGATTTTATCTCGGGACCTATTCTCAGGTATTAGGTAATTATCAGGCGCAGACCTTATACTCGCCGGCGCGCTTGCGTAAGTCCAGCACCTCTCGGTACCAGGAGTCGCCCTGGGCCAGACCCAGCGGCTGCAGGCCGGCCGCGCGCAGTGTTGTGGCGCTGTCCTCGCCCGTGTCTCCCGCCCCCGCACCCGCTACCCCACCCGAACCCCCTCCCGCCCTCGCGCTTGCCCCCGCGCTCGCCCCCGAGACTCCTTGCCCCGCATCCCCCAGCATCCTCTCGCTCGCCTCTTCATTTGCCTTCCCTTTCCCCCTGCATTTTGTAAATGTCCCTTTAGACGCCTCGTACACGTATTGAGAGAACGGTCTAAATTTCTTTTTGTACTCGCTTTTGTAACGTTTCCTATTATCTTTGTTACGATCCTCCCCGTTGGATATGAGGGCCGATAGCGCGTTACGGAACGTCGATTTTCTGGAAAATTCCATTTAGTCTTAGACGCCTGATGTTGTTGTCTGTGATGATGATGTGGCAACAGAAACGACTCGCGCCGAGCCGGGTTAGTAGTACAGACATGCTTCAAATAATTGTCAAGCTCGCAATGGTGAGGTTAGGATGTCGAAACCTAGAAGAGTCTAGAAGGACCGACAGAGTGCGGGCTGCCGCCCTGTGCCCTCTCACAAACTAACTTCAGTGTTCAAGTGTGGTGATACATCGACATACAGGTTCTAATAAAAACATTATCAATGAACGTTCACATCGACAAAAGTGCAGGACACATTGAGTAATTAAAAAATCTAGCTGTCATTCCGTACTAATTAATGTTAGTAGTAGTTGATCTAAATCTACTCGGCCTAGACACCGCCACCGTGAGGAATTATCTTAAGCAAATATCAAAAACGAAATTTAGACTTTGTTCTGCTTTTAAAGGCTTTGAGTAAAGAATTGGGGCAGAACACGGTCGTGAAGGAATCTCTTGTCTGTTTGAGTTCAAAGAGTATGCATTTGCATAGATAATTTTAAGGGCTTTTAAAAGTCTGCAAAATGCTTAAATTTTGATCAACAATATATCATTTCAGTTAATAATGCCGCAAAACATATATTTACACTAATTGAATTTATGTAAATAGACATTATTTTAGATTCAATGTCATAATATTGATGTAGTAGAAGCAAAAACAGTGGATATATTCAGAATTTTGGGTATTCCTCAATAAATTTGAAGGTGCTTAAAATTTGCCAATAAAAGAAATAGTGTATGTTTCTAAGGTTAAGTGTGGTGCTTGTGCATACAAGTATAGTTTTGTTAGTGAAGGTAGTTGAAACGTAGAAGCAAAATCTTTTGAGGATAATCTTAGAGCCCATTATAGTAAAATAGCTGATAGTAATCCAAGAACATTAAAAGAAAAAGTTTCCTCCATGACCAGGTTAGTTACACAAAGCTAAACACATAGAAATTTGAAAGCTATAGCAATTTTAGAAAATTAAAATTATCAAAAATTGGCTTCACCTGAAAAAGTTTTGAGATTATTTCATTTACATTTTTATATAATTAAAAGATATGTACAAGAACTAATAGTTGATAATAATATAGTTATGTGTTGAGTGTACTTGTCCGGATTCTCACGGATTTTAAGGAAACAATTTACATTGTGATTGTGTGTTAATTTTGATCCAGTGTATTCAATGTTAACGGTGAAGGTGTTATTTCGAAACTCAATAATTCTGATGTTCTTGTTAATGACTTAATTTGATAAGAAGCTGCTGCTTTAGCGAAAGCAAAGCATTTTCATGACAATGAACACATCGTCATAATAGATGTATACAGATTGTTTCTCGATGATTTTACTGTTGAGTGTCAAATTACAAAGCATGCGGATAACAATATAAAATATAATTAAAATAATAAAATATGAAACAATCTATAAGTAGACTAGAAGACATGGGAAGCTTTGGTTGTTATGGATATGTGAGAAGCTAAAGCTTGTAAAGGAGTTGTTTTTACAGAATTTCGATGTATTTTCAAATTCTGTAAAAACAATTCAAATGTTAATGTTATACTAAGATATTCATCTACTTGTAAGGTAAAGTTGGTTATCTCGTACGGTATCTTGAATGGTATCTTAAACACTAAAATTAAATCAAAACTTAACAAAAATTTCGGCATTATCATAACTTCATCGAGATAAACCAACATCCCAAAAAGTAGACAATTCTATACAAGATATAGAAATCATTTGGACACCCACCTCTGGACTCCAGGCTTCTGTCCATTCCAGAGATAATCCTCGATGTATCGCTTATGGTCATCATGGTCACCATCCACATGGTTCATGAGCGGTTCCGCTTCTACTAGCCCTGAAAATTTTCGGATGGAAGGATCAATATGGGACAGCAAAATATAAAGCTGAAAATGGTATTGACACGAACGTTTAGATACGTGATGAAGTTATGCTTCTGTATATGTCATCTCGGTAATCGCAATGTATTTTATTATGGATATGATATTGTATAGTGCTATTATAATACACAGGTAGGTTTTGGGCCTTGAATCGCCGTCAAAACGCCAACTAAATGAGTTCTGCGTTTCCTATCTGGCTACTTTAAGAAGAAAAGCCGAAATAAACTCATAGACAAATCAAAAGTCATATATTCAAATTAGGCTGAGACTCAGCACTTTTAGAAGGCCAATATTACATAAGATAGTCCCCCAAAAGGCCCGCCCTTCGCCACTTCCTAGTGCTTTCGCTGGGTAGAAGAAGTAGCGGAACAAAGTTCCCAGCAGCACAGCAGTCTGTTCATTTAAAAAAAAGCACATGACTTTATACAATACTATGCAGGTTTAGTAATGAATACAATAAACACAACAACTATGAAAATTTTTACCATATGCCACGCGAAAATACCAGCAAGGCAAAAACATAAAAGTAAATATCATTAAAATGGAAATGTAAATACCTAAGTAAAAACTTATTATACAATATGTAAAGAAAACCCTGTCCGATCCGTGAAGGTATTGTTAGGTATCGATAACTGATTCTACTAATGCCCACAAAGACAGGCTAAACTTTAAAAAAAAATCCCCCTAAAAAAATAAATATTATTTCGCAAAAAGGGGTAACTTAATACATGTGCAGTAAACAACCCCGTTCCGCGGGCGGCGGGGGGCAGGGCACGCGGCTCCTCTGACGTGGTCGCGTCGCTATTCGCTTATAATAATACCAGTGTTGTCACTTTTTTTAAAATTACCAAACTTCGGGGAAATTGGAATTAATTCCCGGGAAAAAAGGATTATTTCAAAATTCATTAGTATTGTTACTATGATGATTATGTAAAATTTTATATTATATTTGGTCAAGTGTTTACCTAACCTTTATTATCCTTATGGGTCGGACAGGGTTTTCTTTACTTATTGTATAAATAAAGGCCCCAGGTATAAAGGGCGTGACAGCTCACATATTTATACATTAAAAACCACTATGTATAGTTTTCTATAGGTCTCATTGTGGTTTACTCTGCATTTCAACAATATTATTGTTGTTAGCCGTTTAAACGTAGAAAATAAAAGTAATTCAGTCGTGCCTTTCATAAAACTTAACTGACTTACAAATCTGTCTGAATCTACATTGAAAATACAAAATCTCGTCTGAATGGCCTCGTTGCAGCAATATCTCTAAAACCGGCGCAAGAGTTGCATTATCTCGGGTCTTTGACATTGATCTGTATTTGAAAACGGAACTAGCCGAGAGAGAAAAAAATGAATGAAAACATTCTGTTTTTGTTAACTTGTTTCACGGCATATTAAAAAAATTTAATCTATTATTTTATCTGGGTTTTGAAATGATAATACTAGTGTTGCAGAAAAACCGTTTTTTTCTAATGTTAAAAAAAAAACTTGAATATAATCCTGAAAAAAAAAAGCTGTTACAAGAGCATGAAATCTTAAATTGTTATGGCATTCACCGTTAAATAATTAATACTTAAGAGTACCAGAGATGCGATTTATTTGAAATACTTCTATTTAAAATGCAAATACAAAATGCAAAATAGCTATTTTGTATTTTGTATTTAAATGGTTTTTAGTAAAAAGCATTTTGTATTTTATTTGAAATACCTTTCGAGATATATTTTGTATTTTTAATATTCATTTCAAAATACAAAATACTTTGTGATAAAGTTTAGCCAATATTACGAGTAAAACAAAATGAAATTTATGAGCGAATGACGTCTGTATTGCCATTATTCCATATTTTTACTTCTTCTCCTTCTTCTTTACGATCAAGTATTGAATACTACTTCAACTCTTGATCAATGGCCCCTGTAGAATAGTTACCACAATTTTGCCAATAACACGTGTAACGAATTATAGAATTTTTTTGAAAATTTGTTTTCACAATAATGGCGGATATCGCCAATGACAGTGGAAAAAAAAAACATTTTTTACTTCTTTGGTCAGGTTTTTTGGCGGGAAAGTCAAGCAGAGTGTCACGCTCATTTTTCATTGGACTTTTAAAATTATTTATAGTGTTGTTTACTAAATAAAAGCGCGTGATTTATATAGTAAAAAGTGCAATCAGTGAATAATTTATAAAGAACATTGAAATATTGCAGCATAGTGGCCACATCATGACTTTACCAGTTTACCCCAAACCCCTCCTATAGTGGGATTTTTAATTCGAGTCAGAAAAATGACAAGGGCAAGTGTCACTGATATGAATAAGGGTGACCCGCTACAATAGTGATGTTCGGCAATCAATAGACTTAGACATTTCTTCTTCTTCAGCCTATAGATGACCACTGCTGAACAAAGGCCTCCCCCGAGGCTTTCCACGATAACCGGTCTTGTGCTGCCCGCATCCATCGGCTTCCCGCGACCTTCACCAGGTCATCGGTCCACCTTATTGTTAGACATTTCATCATCAACCTTTTATCGTCCCACTGCTGGGCACAGGTCTCCTCTCATACAGAGAAGGATTGAGCATAATCACCACGCTTGCTCAATGCGGGTTGGCGATTTCAGACTTAAAGTCCAGGTTTTCTTAAGATGTTTTCCTTCACCTTCAGTCATTGGTGTTAGTCATTGGTATATACTTAGAAAGTACATATAACTATAGAAAAGTTACATTGGTACTTGCCTGACCTGGAATCGAACCCGCGCACTCATACTTGAGAGGCTGGTGTTTTAACCACTAGGCCACCACGACATTTTTACATTTAGTCTTGCATTATTTCATTAGGTATCAAAGCGGTTTTTTATTGTAAATATGTAATACATACCGTATTTAACAATATGATTTTAGAAATATGGGCCTTACCAGCTTAGTAAACTCACTACAACATTATTTCAAGAGCTGGGGAAAAAATGTTTAAAGAGATTCAGAGCAATTAAGAAATAATACAAATCATTTTATACGTTTTTATTCGTTACTTTTTTATTGATTACCACTCGAATCAGAATCGGTTACATTTATAAATTATGAATCCGCACATTCATCCATGATGTGGTCGAGTTGACACATTTCATCTTCAACTTTTATGGCATGATTGATGCACTTCTCCAATTTTCCGGTGTCAAGTTTTGTTTTTCCTGGCGACGTACTCCTTTGCTTGAGCCCAAACTAAGGTCCGTATTACAGAACGTCACTCAAAACTCAAGCTTTACTTAAGTCTCGATTCAAGCCACTTGATTGGTTAAAACTAGTTTTAAGTAATGTTTAAGCAGAGATCAATGCTTGAGTTTCCTTTTGGAATACGCACCTAACTTTATTAGGTTGAGCTCACAGTGATAGGGGGGCAGACGCAGGATTGTGGCACCGCGATTCAGCGGCCAATTCTTCCACAACATAGCGTTCGTAATTAGTTTTTGTTACAATAAACAGTTTTAATCTACCTACTGAAATTATTTATTTTATCATTAGTTCAAATATAAACCGACTTTTGTTCCACCCTGTATTTTTACTTATATACATATACGCAATTTGAATTAAAAAGTGCAATCTAGACTAAGTTTTAAGTGTAAAATCTCGATTTACCACATCACTATTTATTTGGGACAAAAAACCTGCAACACTGGAGTTGTCATTTATCTGACTCGAATTAAAAATCATAATGTAGTCGGCTCACGCGGGAAACGAAAGGAGGTAGGTTAGTTAAGTCAGGTTAAGAAGATATATAAAGGAAAAAATAGAAAAGGATAAACTTCCTCAAGTCCAGACTGTATGGCGTACCATGCCTTTGCCTTTTCCGTTTAGAAGTACGGAAAGAAGTGAACCAAAAAAAAAATCAACCAAAACGACGAACATTCATTATATCTATAGATAAGAAACTATTTTATTATGAAAAAAGTATTTTGAAAATACCTATTTTGCATTTAGCATTTCAAATACAAAACGCAAAGCTATTTTTGGTATTTTGTATTTGAAATAGTAAATCTGAAAAGTATTTTGCATTTTGTATTTAAATGCTTTTTTAAAACCATTTTGTACATCTCTGAAGAGTACATAATAGAGTACTAGGTTTATTCTTGAACCTGCGGTACTTTTCTGATAAAATAGTACCAAAATTTCTAAAAATATTGGCAACATTCATTGATACACAACAACAATTGAAAAAAAAAAATATTGAGTTGTGATTTGTAATTTATTGTTGGAAGTAGTGAATTATGAATAAATAATATGTTGATTTATTATACAATTTACAAATTTAATTTATATTTGAACTAAAACATAGGCTGAAAAAAAAAAAAACAAATTTAGAAAAAAAAAACGACGCTAAGTTTTTTTTCATTTAACATCACTAGATAATACTTTTTGTTGGAGTTTTATTTAAGGCTTACAGGAATATTCTGCTCCGTACTTGCGTAATTACTATCAGTTGTAACTCAATAGCAATAAATTTCAATTTTAAACTTATTGCATATTTCTTATACTTTTATTAAACTTATTCAATTTGCCATACCTTGCACCAAACACCCCACAGTAAACGAAGTAATGGATCAAATATCGACGAAAGACAGCCGGAATCAACGAACGAGGTACGGGCAGGCCTTGGAATTTAAAAATGGTCACCCATCCACAGACTAGCCGTGACAAGTGTAGCTTAACTTGATCGATCGAAACGTGTGACTGTTATTACTTGGCCAAATTCTCACAATGGCGCCTATTCCCTTATACAGAAAATAAACTACAAAATAGACAATTGAGTATAGTATCCCATAACACCAGGACGTGATTTCGCAGAAGGAAGCTGCGGAACGGGAGAGGGAGATCTCAACTCCCTTCCCGCAGAAGACGCATCGGGCGCCGAGGAAGGGCGGATAATGCCCTCTTCCGCCCCCCATGAATGGGTCCAGGGGCGAGGGACATGGGCAAGTCCCCGCAGGATTCCGAGGCGGAGGCGCGCGCGAGTGTCGGCGCGCGCCTCTGAGGCGATGCAGGGGGTAGTTTAACACCCCACTACCCTGTGCAGGAGACGAGGCCTGGACAGACCGGGCCAGCACGACAGTGTGGGGCCGTAGAAGAATTTAGACTCCCGCGGCCCCACGCGCGCTCGTGATGGAAGAGACACCGGGGTAGTTTTAGTCAGTAAAAGTCTGACAGACCCCGTCGCTCACCCCAGGGCGGTGGACATGAGAAATTCCACCCCCGTAATACAAGTCTCGATTTCTCGAACTTACTTTGGAGCTAGCTCAATCTGTGTGATTTGACGCAAGATTCTTTGTAGGGTTCCGTACCCAAAAAGTAAAAGCGGAACCCTACTACCAAAACTCCACTAACCAGCCGTCTGTCACAATATTTATTTTTAAATTAGTGTACAGACAACAGCACATCAACCTACTACAATATGTCAGATTTCATTATTAAATTTTCAGCTTTATCTCTAAAGAATTAAGGCTCAAGGTTGATTGGGAATAGCTTGACCTGCTGTCATCCGCATATATTTAAGGTACAAATCTTCGGGGATGAAGAAGTATGGAAGAAAAAGACATATTGCGTCGACCCTGGATAGATTGGGACCAGGGCAGGAGATTGAATGAATGAATAAAAGATACAAAGCATTCCTTACCTTCAGCCACAGCTGCCTTCTTTAGGGCCCCCATGGAGATGCTCTTCCTGGGCGCGTCAGTGGTGTCCTTGGGCCAGGCGAACTGGTTCCGATACTCCGTGCTCACTATCTCCGGCTCCTTGGCGGCTATCACATCTCCCAATGCGGTAGTTGCCTGGAGTAAGAATGGGGTAACATGGTTAGAAATGACGTTTTATAAGTAGCCATTTTGGATTATTTTTACTAATATTATAAATCCGAAAGTGAGTTTGTTTGTTCGGCTTTCACGCCGTAACTACTGAATAGATTGCTTTGAAATTTTGCAGACGTAAAGTTAGAAGTCGGTACTTTTATCCCGGAAAAAATTGATATTCCCGAGGGAAATCTAAAAAGCGCGATATAACCCGAAGTTCACGCGGGCGAAGCCGCGGGCGAAAAGCTAGTGTAAAATAAAGTTGTTTTCATAATCATCATCAATCTTTTTATCGTTCCCCTATTGGGCACAGGTTTCTTCTCAAAGAGAGAAGGACTGAGCGTAATCACCACGCTTGCTCAATACGGGTTTCAGACTTAAAGTCCAGGTTTCCTCAATATGTTTTCCTTCACCTTGTAAACAGTCATTGGTGTCCAAGAGATACTTAGAAAGTACATATAACTTAGAAAAGTTACATTGGTACTTGCCTGACCTGGAATCGAACCTGCTCATTCATACTTAAGAGGCTGGTGTTCTCACCACTAGGCCACCACGACTTATAATTTATTGTTTTTATAATATGGCTTCCAAACAGGCTAATTACTATAAATATATAAAAAAATATATATAATTTCGGAAGTACAAAACCAAAGACAAAATTTTTATTTTGAGAGGTAGTCGCTCTTTGTAATATCTCTGGTACTCAGCTGGATCCGGTCAGACTGGATGCCAACCCTTACATAGTTGGAAAAAGTCTTGGCAGATGATGAGTTGTGAAAAGACAGTCGAATTGAGAATCTCCCCTTTTAAAAGAATCATCGAAATCGGTTGGCGTCATATTGAGTTATTTGTCAATTTTTCGCGCATAAACTTAATGAAATTTTAAGAGTTATCTGGTTTTCTTATGGATACCAGTGTTAGAATGGACCAAAGTCCACACGAGTCCAGCGCTTTCCAGAGTTATCAAATGAAAAAAGAATCATCAAAATCCGTTCAACCACCAGCCCAATAGAATAGTATAGTAATAGCCCAGCTAATAGAATTTAATATAAGTCGAATGGACCTCCTCAATTTTGAAGTCTGTTAAAGTAACCCTAGCTCCCAGTTTTTATTTCCCACACTAGGAATTTCTCCTGCATCATGGGTCTGTTTACAAACATTTAAATTCACATACAAAAACAACCAGACCCAAAACAACTACCTGTAGGCCATACAAATATTTTATCCGAGTGGGAATCGAACTCGCAACACGCAATACAGCAGTCTATCGCTCAGCCACTGCGCTGACCGTGTCTTAGAATAATACCGTGTATTTGCTAGTTGCGCGGTAAACTTTGCTTGCGAGATGTAGGATTGTACGTGACGTCATTATTATGCGGACAGTCACCTTAGGCTGTGCGTTCACTGACAGGACAGGGGATCTAAGACTTTTGTCAAAAAATACTTGTACAGGAAGTTCATAAAACTAAACTAAGTTAAACACAATTAAACATAAAAACAAGTTAAGTACATAGATAATAAAAGTAACAAAAAATCAGAAAGTCCCTTACGAAGCCAAAAGGCTCGTATCTAAGCATAATTCTTCGACATTTAAAAAGTAAATATCGCACCGCTGGTATTCTGATATGGCCTGGTGTGTATATCTCGGACTTCCTTATTCCATTCACCAAAAGAAGCAAGCAACAGGAACAAGCATCATCTCGTTATAATTAATTACAAAACGCTTCTAGCTTGCATGCTGATTGATTGATGATAGCACCTGATGGCTATCTTTATGTCAGCTCGACGTTCGTTATGATTGATAAATTAATTATTTTATAATTAAGTGCATACACGGTTGTATTCTTTTACCAGGTAATTCTGTTGCTTACCGGAACAGACTTGTCTTGTATGACGTATTAATTAATTTTAGCGTATTGCTTGAATAAATTGATTAGTATATTTCATTAAAAACTATGGCTATTATGACAAGTTGTTATAAGTTTCATAAAACTGTATGACCCGCTTTTGGCTAAGAAATAATAGCATATTTGTTTCAACGGTCTCCAAAGCCTGGAGCACAGGCGAAGAGTAGCCAGCCTCTCGGTGTTCGGATGGATTTTGGAGAGAGTGTACGGGAATCACATGACTTAATTCCCCCATCTCCGTTCCATCATGGGACGACCCGTCGTACGGCGAGTACCCACCCTTACTTTGTTAACACCACTACGACCCGGATGAAGCGTTTCGCCTCGTATTTTATATCGCGTAGGTCAAGGGACTGGAACAATTTTCCAGCGGCGGTGCTTCCGTCTGACTATAATTTAAATCATTTTCAAGCACATTACTTACCCATTTTTTTTTTAATAATTTAAACTAGTGCTTGACTGCAATCCCGGCTGATGGTAAGCAGTGATGCAATCGTTGATGGTAAAGCGCACTAGTTTATTAAGCCTATTCGCTTAAAAAACTTGGGAATAGGAAGGATGACGCCAGTTGAGCGAGGTGATGCAATCTTAAACCCAAGACCAACACGACCAAATAATGCTGCGCTAGAGGGAGATTGATCTGGAGAGTCTCCGCGACCAAACTCCCGAGACAACAACATTTGGCACATCGTACCCGCCACACATAGCAACACAACTGCTCAGTCCCGTCCTCCGTACGGCTTCACCAGACATCATGCAGGAACACGACGAACCACTTGGCGGCAAGACTTTGTCTGGTGGGTGGTAACTTCTGCCGGCAGCCGATGTTATGGCCTACCACCGAGTAAACCCATTGCTCCACATTTTCGGAAAATGTGTCTGCTCAACTGTTGTTGTGAATGTTGTTGAACTGTCAAAACTGAAACCCATTGCTGCTGATAGTGTGTTACCAGACAATATCTTGCTACCAAGCGATTCGTCGTGTTCCGGCATGATGTCTGGTGAAGCCGTACGGAGGACGGGTCTGAGCAGTTGTGTTGTGATGTGTGCCAAGTATGCCGCGCCAAATGTTATTGTGTTGGGAGTTTGGTCACGCAGGGTCTCCACTTCTCCAGATCAATCTCCCTCTAGCTCAACTTCGTTGGTCGTATTGTTGGGTTTAACATTTCATCACCTCGCTCAACTGCCGTCTTCCTTCCTATTCAGTCAGTTTTTTTTTTGAGTTAATTGACTCTTAATAAACTTGCGCGCTTTACCATCAACGGTTGCATCACCACTAATCAAGGCGGGATTGCGGTCAAGTATCAGCTTATTCTACGTTTGTGGGACCATCTTTAAATATTAAGATCCTTCTCCTCGGAAAGCACGTTAAGCAGTTGGCCCCGATTGCTATCCGTAGATCTTTGGCAGTTGTTACGAGTAACCAGGAGCTCGAAGGTCTGACAACCAGCCTTACCAAGGGGTGTCTTATTACCCAGTAGAGGAGCTGTGGAGGTCATACAATATGTAAAGAAAACCCTGTCCGATCCGTGAAAGTATTGTTAGGTATCGATAACTGATTCTACTTATGCCTACAAGCCGGGCTAAGGTTAAAAAAAAAACCCCTAATAAATATTATTTCGTAAAGGATGTAAATTAATACATATGCGGTAGGCAATACAAGCGCGGGTGGAAGGGGACAGGACACGCGGCACGCGGTCGCATCGCTCATAATAATACTTCGAAAATGGTGTTGTCACTCATTAAAAAATTACTAAATTTTGGGAAAGGTGGAGTTAATTCTCGAAAAAAAAAGATTATTTCAAAATTCATTAGTATTGTTACTATGATGATTATGTAAAATTTCATATTTTATTTGGTCATGTGTTTATCTAACCTTTATTATCATCGGGATAGACCATCGGAATAGAAGTTGCCAGCCACCAGACAAAGTCTTGCCGCCAAGCGATTCGTCGTGTTCCCGGCATAATGTCTGGTGAAGCCGTACGGAGAACGGGTCTGAGCAGTTGTGTAGCGATGTGTGCCGGGTACGATGCGCCAAATGTTGTTGTGTCGGGAGTTTGGTCGTGGAGAGTCTCCAGATTAATCTCCCTCTGGCGCAGCATCAGTGGTCGTGTTGTTGGGTTTAATATTGCATCATCTCGCTCAACGCCGTCGTCATTCCTATTCACTTAGTTCTTTTTTTGAGTGAATAGGCTCTTAATAAACTAGCGCGCTTTACCATTAGGGATTGCATCACTGCTTACCATCAGGCGGAATTGCGGCCAAGCGCTAGTTTATAGTTATAAAAAAACAGCATTCAACATATTTGGCAAAAGACTAAGCTGATGATAAGGCTGTACCTATACAAAGGTTGATCCATCATCAAAGAGAAAGAAGTAAAATGTCTGTTGGCGCCATCTATTGGCGTTTATAAATGGAACTGTCGCGCAGAATCTCTTAGCTAACCCTTGTACCCGTAACCTACATCACGTCATGCACCCGCTGCCCGTGAGATGGCGCTGTTTCGTTATTGATCGAAAGCGCGTAGATCATACGAGAAAAACACAGTTTAGTATCCATTGGAGCTCGAGCGGGAGCGGATCCCATCCGCTCCCGCTGTCGCCGTAATAGTAGCCGTTTGGTACTCGACCGCTAACCGCGTTTCGCACCGCTCTGCGGTGTGATCCTATCCGCTTTCCGCTGTCGCCGCATAAAAGTATCCAGTTGGTGCTCAATCGCTAAACCCGCGTTTCGCATTGCTTTGCGGTGTGATCCTACCGCTCCCGCTGTCACCGTAATAGTATCGCTTCCGCTCCCGCGAGTCGCATGGCTTTTGCTGTGTGAATCCCTTTCGCTAAAGGATATAATCAAGCGATTATAAGTTATATCCAACCGCTCAATTGGAGACGTGTCTTTGTGGCTTCAAGAAAAGAAACCAAAGCTGTTAGCGGAGAACTTGATAACCACGTGTGTTTTGTTGAGCTTGTGCCGAACTGCGAGGGTGAAGAACCGTCGAAGACAGAGTAGACTGATCGAACTCCTACGAGACGACGGAACAGCCCGTGAAGAGAGGTAAGGTGCATGATATTCTATAACCCATTCCTAGGTTAAGAATTTACAGCGCGACAGTGACGCCATTTTTCTTTTCAACTATTTTGCAAATTACAGTCCAGATTGAAGGAAGGTATATTAAATCTTGCGAAGCCACTTGGCCCCTCCAATGTCTCTCTCTTGTTCTTCTTCTCAGCTTATAGAGGCCCACTGCTGGACAAAGGCCTCCTCCCCCAAGGCTTTCCACAATGACAGGTCTTGTGCTGCCCGCATCAATCGGCTACTCGGATAATGTTTCTCTCTTGTCCCATCCATAAAAGGCACCGACGTAAATAGGACTTGAATCGGCCATTTATGTCAAAACATTATTGCCTCGTAACTAACAGTATCAGTTATTCTGGAGCGGTAAATGTTTGGCACTAAATGCAGCCATATTCTGTACTTGGGTCTTGCCCAAAAGAGAACAACAATTTTGGCACGAATATCCTATCTGCGAGATTGCCCAAATACAGTTTTGCGTGGACCGCGCCCCACTCCGTAACTTTTGATCGGACTTTTACCTTATATAAACAAGTTTATTTTTGACCGTAAGAAAGGCTTATTAATTCATTTTTTTGAGAGCAGTTACGGCCCAATGGTTTCATACACGATGATGTTCTAGAATCTAGAAAGTACGTGGTGGCCTAGTGGATAAAACATCAGCCTCTCAAGTATGAGAATCAATCAATAAATTAGATTGTATTAACTTGATTAATCAAATTGGAATAAAAGTCCCCAATAGAATACCCAGATATCCCATTACCCATTTATTCCACACTAAAGCTTCCAACACAAATATAGGAGAAAATTCACCTCTCAATAGGCTCAGCAAAGAGATAAATTGCTTGATAAAATCAAACCCAGATGTTGACATAAACCACAACACTATGAAAACCTTCAAGCGTTTTATTTTAAGTCAAAAAGTTCTTAAATAATAGTTTTGTCTGTTTGTTCCTATACATTTGCAATCTTTTTCTTGTATATTTTAAGTTATTCTCTGTATTTAATTTTGTAAGTTTCTTAGTCTAAGTTTTTTAAGTTTTATTCTAATTTTTGATCTCATATTTAATTTTAGCTTTGTATTCCTTTTTTTTTTTTTACTTAGATACAAGTCTAACCTTGTTATTGTCTTTGTATAGTTTATATCCAGTTAATATTAGTATTTACATTTATCTAGTTTAAGTTATCACTCATGTTGGTGAATGTTGGTTCACCTGTTATTGGCAACTGTATAAGCCTTTTACTCATATCTACTCTATTTGTTAATTTTTATACAGAAGCTGTTGGTGTACCTTTATCAATAAATAAATAAATAAATAAATGAGTGTGCGGGTTCGATTCCAGGTCAGGCAAGTACCAATGTAACTTTTCTAAAGTTATATGTACTTTCTAAGTACCTATATCTTGGACACCAATTACTGAAGGTGAAGAAAAACATCTTGAGGAAACCTGGACTTTATAAATCTGAAATCGCCAACCCGTATTGAGCAAGGGTGGTGATTACGCTCAATCCTTCTCTGTATGAGAGGAGAGCTGTGTCCAGCAGTGGGACGATAAAAGGTTGATGATGATGATGGTGATGATGTTCTAGAACCAAAACATTCGAAGACATGTGACATCTAACTTATAAACCACGAGGAATTAAATTATCTCACCTATCTGATTTTTTGACAGATTTTGACATTAATTGATACATGTACGGTATTATAATGTCTGTAGCTACCGACTACTCCATCCCGATATTTTTATAGTCACACGATTAATCAAATTTTAAAATTGCACCAGAACCGGAGGTATTTTTTTTTTTGGGACAAAACTCTCCACACTGTTCCCTACGCACTGCAACTCCTGAAAGCCAGAATCAACAGTGGAGACCGCCAGAAAAACGCCGAGCAATGAAGCTCGACGAGTCCCGGAGAAACGATTCAACTGTCTTGGGTCCCGCAACGAAATTAATCAGAAAAGAATAGCGGAGGAGTAAGAAAAAAGATATTTTTTCCACTTCCCTCCATAATAAGTAGGAGACAGAACGGAACTAGGCCAATCGGCACAAAGGGACATTATTGCAACTGGGAGAAGCCCAGATTGCCAAGCACCACGGAATAACATTTGATTAAGTTAATGGGTCCTAAGTAGGTATTTGCTGTTACAATTGATTCCAATAATAGGTATGGCAAAAGCGCCTGAACGCACGGAAATTAGTTCTAGTTTCTACAAGGTCCGTATAATAAACAACTCCGGATGTAACTTGCACACTATCCAACATAATATTGCGTTCATTCTGCCAAAGAATACACTCCCACAAGATGTGATGTGCGGACTGTTCAAATTCACAGTTCGATGTAGAACACTGACACAAAGGCGAAGGAACAAGTTTAAAAGAATACAGTTTACTTTTAAAGTTGCCATGACCTGTGAGAAATTGGGCAACGCAGTGGTCAACCTCCAGCCATGTCTTAGCCAGCCGATCGCCAACGGATGGAAAGAACAGATGGAGGTAATTCCCTCGATGGAATTATCCCACCTACTTTGCCATTCGGATAAGAGGTCCTCCCAGACGTCAGTCTGAGGTTTAAATAATCTAGAAATTCTATTGAGGTCGTGTTGTGTAACAAAGTTAGTGTCCATGGCCTCCCCCCTCGCGGAGTAGTACATTGAAGCACGTCGCTGTACTTCAAGATCGACTGGAGGTACACCTGCCAGAACGGGTAAGGCACCTGGCAGAGCCGGAGGTAGTGAAAGGTTGAATGCAGTAGTGTTTGACTGTACGCGTGTATTAAATGAATTAAATCCGCCGTCACCGTTCCATTATCAGATGCCCCGCCGTAAGGCGTTACGTTATTGCCACCCCTATGATCAGGATGTTTCGCCTCGTTTTGTATGTATACATACATCGAGTACATCGAAGTACTGGAACAATTTGCCTGTAGCGGTCTTCCCATCATCCATACTAATCCATACTAATATTATAAATGCGAAAGTAACTCTGTCTGTCTGTCTGTCTGTCTGTCTGTCTGTCTGTCTGTCTGTCTGTTACGCTTTCCCGCTTAAACCTCTCAACCGATTTTGATGAAATTTGGCACAGACAATCTTTGGACCATGAGAAAGAACATAGGCTACCTTTTATCCCGGAAAAATATGATGTTCCCGAGGGAAATCTAAAAAGCGCGATATAACCGACCTCCACGCGGGCGAAGCCGCGGGCGGAAAGCTAGTAAAGAATAAAACATCTTATCTAAACAGTTTATTTATGTTTAGATATTTATGATTTGCATAGAACGCTTAACCGATTTAAATGAAATATTAATAATTCATTTATAACAAGCTAATTTCCTAATAGGTTATTTTTTTTTATACATATACAATATGTAAAGAAAACCCTGTCCGACCCATAAGGATAATAAAGGTTAGGTAAACACTTGACCAAATAGGATATAAAATTTTACATAATCATCATAGTAACAATACTAATGAATTTTGAAATAATCCTTTTTTCCCGGGAATTAATTCTAATTTCCCCGAAATTTGTTAATTTTTAAAAAAGTGACATCACCGGTATTATTATAAGCGAATAGCGATGCGACTACGTCATAGGTGTCGTGTGTCCTGTCCCCCGCCGCCCGCGGAAGGGGTTGCTTACCGTATATGTATTAAGTTACCTCTTTTTACGAAATAATATTTACTTATTTAGGCGGATTTTTTTTTTAAGTTTAGCCTGTCTTTGTGGGCATTAGTAGAATCAGTTATCGATGCTTAACAATACCTTCACGGATCGGATAGGGTTTTCTTTAGATATTGTATATTACAATGCATGTGTTATGTAGTTGATTTCAAAGTAATTAAAATACGCAAAATTGTATTGACAATTGCCTCATCTTTATTCATTGATTGAATTCCACAAAATGTGTTTAATACCTGGATTTCATCCATCTTCCTTTTTTTGTAGGGCTATCACGTAAAATTAATGTCGACTTTTTAATGGTTTTTCGAAATACCAAGTTATTTTGCATGTTATTTTAGTGATTCTATTGAAATCTGCTGCAGTAGGAATTGTTAATAAACAGTTAGCATGTAAAAGTCGATAATCATGTAAATAACAGGAGATTTGTAAAACGTGAGTTGTGATAAACCTAAATTGGTTTGTTTACCTCTATTATTTATGGAGCTAGGCGATGGTATAGTGCGCTTTACCATCAAAGATTGCATCACTGCTTACCATCAGGCGGGATTGCGGTCAAGCACTAGTTTATAATTCACAAAAATAAAAAGATGCCTGCGCCACCCTCACCCTGATTGCGAAACACACTCACGTAACAATCCATACTATCCATACTAATATTATAAATGCGAAAGTAACTCTGTCTGTCTGTCTGTCTGTCTGTTACGCTTTCCCGCTTAAACCTCTGAACCGATTTTGATGAAATTTGGCACAGACAATCTTTAGACCCTGAGAAAGAACATAGGCTACATTTTATCCCGAAAAAATTTGATGTTCCCGAGGGAAATCTAAAAAGCGCGATATAAGATGCTTTCTCGGTTAGAAGTTTTCTCGGTGGTAGGCAACAACATCAGCCGCCGGCATAAGTTACCACCCACCAGACAAAGTCTTGCCGCCAAGCGATTCGTCGTGTTCCGGCATGATGTCTGGTGAAGCCGTACGGAGAACGGGTCTGAGCAGTTGTGTTGCGATTAAAGATGGGCGGGTGGGTAAAAAATGGGTGGGTAAAAATTGGTAAAAAAGGGTAGAATAGGTAAAAATTAAAAAATACCCATTTTTACCGGGTATTTATAATAAATACCGGGTATAAAATAAATTGTTATTTAATTGGCTTCGTCATCAATACTACGATCAGGTACTGGAGTGCTTTGGGGTCCTACCACCATCTTTGGGACCCAAGTTAACCCCACCTGCCTGACGGTGCACCCGCTGACTTACGGATGGGGTGCTGACGCCAGTTTTCCCTTCGGAGCTGAGTGGTCTGACAACAGTCGCACTCGTAAAAGCAAAACAAGTCAAACTATTATGAATAGGAAAGGAAGAAATGCACGTGACACAGTTAGGGTGCCGCCGCAAACGGCGCGCAGGAGCTACGCCCGACTCCTGTGACCTGTGGGCTAGGTCTAACGTGTCAGAGGCGGATACGGCTGAAGAAGCGAGCCAAAACCAGGAAAATCCGTTGTGCTTTTCCTGGTGTGGTGACGCTGAAAGTATGTTGGTCTGGATCCAGCTCGAAGGAAAGTTTCACGGGATACCGTTATCCCAGCGAGTGTTTCTGGGTGGTGATTTGAACAGTCATGTGGGTGAGAAGAGTGTCGGGCTTGAGCGTGTTCACGGCGGCTTTGGGTACGGCGGCCGCACCGCAGAAGGAAACAATATTCTCCAAACGTGTGCAGCCGCTAACCTTGCAATCGTGAACACCTACTTCAAGAAGAAGCAGGGGCACATTGTCACCTTTCGCAGCGGGCGAAGCGCTACCCGAATAGACTTTCTACCGACTAGGAGACACCACATCGGCAAAGCAGCCAACTGCAAAGTCATAGCCGGTGAGAGTCTCACTGGACAATACCGCCTCCTTGTACTAGATCTCTGCGTAACGGCCCATCGTAGACGTGTAGAGCACTGCCGGCACCAGATTTGGTGGCGGCTGCTTGATGAAATAAGTCCTAGGAGTTCGCATCGGTTATTAGAGACAAGTGCGCTGGACCGATGAAGAATATGTCCAAGACCATTGGGGCAGGATCCAGGCAGCTATTATTGGGGCGGCGCGGGTGGTGCTCGGAGTCTCTAAGGGCGGCCGCAAACGTGAAAAGGAGACCTGGTGGTGGGATGACACAGTCCAGAGGAAGACTAGGGTGAAGAAAGCCCTCTTTAAAACGTGGCATCCAGATCGCGACGCATATAAGGTTGTCAAACGTGCCACTAAAAGAGTTGTAGCCAGAGCCAGAGCCAGACCACTTTCAAGCGCTTTACGAGAAGTAGGAATCATTTGAGGGGCAAAAGATCTTTTCCAAATTGGCATGTTCCAGGGTCAAAGCGGCATAGGATATATCCAAGTGCCGTTGTGTAAAAGACCCTACTGGCAACCTGCTATGCAAAGATCTCACAGTGAAGGAGAGATGGCGCTTGTACTTCCACGAGCTGCTGAATAAGCAGCACCAAGAGGTGCAGAAACCGAAATTCATTCCAAATCTTGAATTAGTGCCCCCGATAACGCCCGAGGAAGTCCAAACGACTTTTCGGCAAATCGGAAAGCTGTCGGAACTGACGGAGTCCCCATTGAGGCCTGGAAGGCGATGGGTCCTCGCGATGCGGGCATGCTAACTAACGTTCGGAACCGCGTGTTCCTGATCGGCAAAATTTCAAGCCAATGGGGACTAAGTATTATTACTCCAGTCTTCAAAGGCGACAGCCTCCGTGGCGTAGCGGTAGCGGACGCGGCCGCTGCGCAAGGTGGCGCGGGTTCGATCCCCGCACAGTGCAAATATTTGTATGCATGAATATGAATATTTGCACTGGTCTGGTCGTGCCTCGGAAAGCACGTTAAGCCGTTGGTCCCGGTTGCCATACGAACATCTAGTGGCAGTCGTTACGGGTTGTTGGAGCCCTCAAAAATCCAACAATTGGTCTAACTGCAATGCTTCGATGTCGCCTTCGGGTTGTGGAGGTCAGACGGCAGTCGCTTCACGGAAAATGTCGAAGTTTAGCCATATCCGCAGTTTGACTGGTAAAGCGGACCCCAGACTCCAAAGCTGAAAAGGCTTCGGAATTTTGAGAGGATTATAGACTCTCAGATTCGGCAGGAGTATGCTGTCTTGGGAGTGTCAATATGGGTTTCGTCCAGGGTACGGAACCATGGATTCTATATTAACACTAAGGTTCACCATGGAGAGATACAGATTGAAGAACACGCCTCTATATAATGCTCTTTCTATGTAGAAAGAGCATATGCAGTCCCCGTACAGGCCTCAGCATCCATGATCCACCTCCCTGGTTGCTCATGTATGCTGTTGGATGACAGTTGGAGCGGCGTGTGAATTAGGCGGCTGACCTGTCCCACCGGACCGGACCGACAGTGGCGGGCCAGCATCAATGGGGGATTGCGGAAGCAGTTTTCGTTCTCGCAACCCCCGGTGTAGGTGTGAGATGAAACACTTTTCAATCATTAAGAGTCCGACAGACCCGTCGCCTGCCCCAGGGCGACGGACATCGCATAAGGATGTTCCACCCCGGAAACAAAAATAAAAGGATTTCGGGGCGGCGCCGGCAGCGGCGCGGGAGCCGGGCGGGCATCGAAGACCCGTTCTCGAAACTAGCGGGCAGATCGCGCGTCACTATAGCCGCGTAGTATTGTGTTCACGATTGTGTCGACGAGATATTTGTTTTTATTCGCGAAAGAAATGTTTGAACAATAGCGGCAAGAACTTTTTGATTCAAATTTATTCCTAACGCTCGATCACCGCTTGACTTTAAGTACACCGCTCGCTGCCCGCCCGCTGCCCGCAAGATTCGAGCGCGAGAAGTACACCGCTCGCTGCCCGCCACCGCCCCGTTGTGCCGCGCCGCTGTTTTCGAGAACCGGTCCGTTTGATTTAACGCATAAGATCTTGCCGCTCACTCGCCGCCGCCGCCGCCGCAACGCTGCCCGCAAGATTCGAGGCAGAGGCCTAAAAAGAAACCGTGGCCCTGGCGCACAGGCACACACAGGCACAGGCCTAGACGGGAGAGGTCATTTGACGATTTCTCATCCAGAACAAAAAAATGGTAGTAGGCTATTTGACAGTATTCATTTTTTTGGGATTTTTTGCTTTAATTGCATAAAATGAGGGTTCTTTACGTCATTTACACGAGTTTTAATAAAAAATGCAATAAATGAGTTTGAGTTTGAAAATAATAACAATTAATACATACAAAACACAAAAATATGTTTAGCTTTTTGTTTCTCGCGCCACACATTGTGAAACGATCCGGATTGGCTAATGTCGCGATGACGTCATACGCGCATCAACGCTTGTTTTCGGACTTTTTTCAAACTTATATACTGTTTTTTGGGGGTTTTTATCGATTTATTTGTACAACCCGGTACAGCACACCACTTGTAAACCATTTTATTAGATAACAACAACAAATAATAAATAAAAACAAACACCACTGAGAACCGAAAACCGTTTGTGACGTCAATTACAAAGCTCGACGCCATATTGCTGAATAAATCGTTTTCGCGGCTTATTTGAATTTTGAATTTTTATTTGCATACTTCTTACGAAATACGTATTTAAAATTAAAAAAAATACTTTCGGTGAACTTCTTAACCGCAACCAAGTAATTCGAGATAAAAATTATAAATATGTCAAATAGCCTGTTCCGTAGTGGCAGCCCGTGTAAGTCAGATTTTGTCGAGTTTTTTGCAATTTACTGGTCAGTGTCAGGTTGCAACTTGATCAAAATATGATCTGCGATAATAATAACGATGTAACTGCGGATCTACCCTAAATTAAACTGATTATAATTTTTACCCGGTAAAAATTAAAATTGGGTGGGTAAAAATAGGTATAAATGGGTATTTACCCATAGTTCGGGTTTTTACCGGGTAAATGCCCATCTCTAGTTGCGATGTGTGCCGGGTACGATGTGCCTAATGTTGTTGTGTCGGGAGTTTGGTCGTGAAGGCTCTCCAGATCATCCTCTGGCGCAGCATCGTTGGTCGTGTTGTTGGGTTAAACATTGCATCACCTCGCTCAACTGCCGTCTTCCTTCCTATTCACTCAGTTTTTTTGAGTGAATAGGCTTAATAAGCTAGTGTGCTTTACCATCAACGATTGCATCACTGCTTACCATCAGGCGGGATTGCAGTCAAGCACTAGTTTATAACTATTAAAAAAACTACTAAAAAAAAAAATATATATATAACCAAAGTCCACGCGGGCGAAGCCGCGGGCGGAAAGCTAGTATACTATAAATGTGAATTATTTTAAAGCAGCTTGGTAAACCATTGCTTTATACGTGCGAAAAGATTTCCTGATGAACAACATACATAACGCAATGAATGTTGTTGAACTGTCAAAATGAAAACCATTGCTACTGATAGTGTGTATTTTTTTTTTATTAGTTATAAACTAGTGCTTGACTGCAATCCCGCCTGATGGTAAGCAGTGATGCAATCGTTGATGGTAAAGCGCACTAGCTTATTAAGCCTATTCACTCAAAAAAAACTGAGTGAATAGGAAAGAAGACGGCAGTTGAGCGAGGTGATGCAATGTTTAACCCAACAACACGACCAACGATGCTGCGCCAGAGGATGATCTGGAGACCCTCCACGACCAAACTCCCGACACAACAACATTAGGCACATCGTACCCGGTACACATCGCAACACAACTGCTCAGACCCGTCCTCAGTACGGCTTCACCAGACATCATGCCGGAACACGACGGATCGCTTGGCGGTAAGACTTTGTCTGGTGGGTGGTAACTTATGCCGGCGGCTGATGTTGTTGCCTACCACCGAGATGCAATGCAATTACTCTGCCATAACATAATCGACTTATAATGTTGCCACTGTTGGGAAACAGGCTTCCTGTCGATGAGAGGGAGTGGGCTGCGATCTACCACGCTAGCCCAGTGCGGGTTGGTAGATATCACATGTCTTCAAAGTTTTGCCTCCAGGACATGCCGGTTTTCTCGCGATGTTTTCATCCACCGTTTTTGAGAGCAGTGGTGATGAAATAATTTACATAAAGTAATGTGCCTGGACAGTAAGGTTCTGGAGTGGCGGCCACGTACTGGAAGACGCAGCGTAGGGAGGCCCCAACAAGGTGGACCGATGCCGATGACTGACATCATGCCGTGTTCCGGCACGATGTCTGGTGAAGCCGTAGAGAGGACGGGCCTGAGCAGTTGTGTTGCGATATGTGCCGAGGACGATTTGTCAAATGTTGGTGTGTCGGAAGTTTGGTCGTGGAGGGTCTCCACATCAATCTCCCTTTGGCGCAGCATCGTTGGTCTTGTTGTTGGGTTTAACATTGCACCACCTTTTTTTTTTTTTTTTTGTTGACGCTGTGGGAATGCGTTTACGCACCTTACCCCGAAGGGCGTGTGTGGGACTCGCCCAGCCGAAGCTGGGAATACCCACTAAACCCACAGCGGCACTCCGGCATCGCCATAGTGGCGGGGGAGTGGGAAACTAGCGCAGCCTGAGCTACCTCTCCCCCGCCGGCGAAACCCGCCTAGTAAGGCGGGCCCTCAATTGCCCCTCCTAGGGAGGGGCCGTGGCTCCCGCATGGTGAGCGATGTAAGGCGGGCGTGTCGGCCTCACGCCCGCCGCTCACCTCAGGGAGGGAGAAAGCGGTCGAAATCCCGCCTTCTCCTCCCCCTACGCCGCCTGCGGAGCGCCGGAGCGAGGGGATCCTCCTCCCGCTCGCGCTCCGCTGCCTCCTTCTGCGACATCACGACCTCGCAGAAGGAGGCCATCGCCACCCAAGCTTCCTCGCTCCCCACCATCTCTCTGACGATGGCGGGCAGCGAGAGGTCCTCTCCAACCGCCGTGACAAGATCGCGGCGCGGCACGGCCCACGACGGGCACACCGCGAGGGTGTGTTCCGCCGTGTCCTCCGCCGCGCCACAACCATGGCACGACGGTGTCTCCTCTCGTCCTATCCGGTGCAGGTACCTGCCGAAGCAGCCGTGACCGGAGAGTACCTGCACCAGACGGAAGGAGAGGAACCCGTGACGCCTGTCGAGCCAGTCCTCCAGGACCGGCCCGATGGCGTCAAGGGTACGGCGGCCGAAGACGGCGGAGGCGAGGTCCTGCGTCCACTGCTGGACAAGAGCGACCCTCGCCTCCCGCCGGACGGCCTCCCTCAATTCTGGGGCCGGACGCTCGCCCAGCGCCCTGCGCCCCGCCGTCCACTCGTACACTCTGGCGAGCACCCACGCCTCGAGCTCCCAAGGCGGGGTGCCCGCCAGAGCGCACGCCGCTGCGAAGCCCACCGTGCGGTAGGCCCGCGATGCCCGCTGGGCGATGGCCCTTTGGGGCGACCGAAGGGCGGTGAGGTTCTCCCTCCTATGGAGGGAGTCCGCCCAAATCGGGGCCCCATAAAGGGCCATACTCCGCAGTATGCCGGCGTATAGACGCCGGCACCGCATGCTGGGCCCTCCCAAGTTTGGCATCAGCCATGAGAGGGCTCCCGCAGAACATTGCACCACCTCGCTCAACTGCCGTCTTCCTTCTTATTCACTAAGATTTTTAAGTGAATGGGCTTAATAAACTAGCGCGCTTTACCATCAACGATTGCATCACTGCTTACTATCAGGCGGGATTGCAGTCAAGCGTTAGTTTATAATTATAAAACAAAAGAACAAACATGACCTGGTGAAGGTCGCGGGAAGCCGATGGATGCGGGCAGCACAAGACCGGCCTTGGGGGAGGCCTTTGTCCAGCAGTGGAAATCTATAGGCTTAAGAAGAAGAAGATTGTGCCTGGCGTGGTTCGATTTTTTTGGCATTTGGAAAAACTTTCATGAACTATCCGCCGCTCGGGGACGTGGACGGGTGTGCCGGACTCTTACGGGCGTCATGTGCCTTTCCGAGGTACTGGGTCCTCCCAATTCTACAATAACGTGGTTCGAACTTAGGACTTAGTCACGGCCGACACCATAGGTCCTCCGCTACTCTCATAACACCCTCCATAATAATAGGTACTGATTTTACTTTCTAAATATAGTAATAACACTACTTGCGATAATACATTAGGTATACATACCACTAGATAAGATTATATCAGGATGGGTAAACACTGAAATGTTTACAGTTTTTCTTGATTACGTCATGGCTAGTTACAGAATCTATTTTCGCAAATGCAATGTCTGTGTTTGTATTCGTTTTATCGGCAAGCGAATTTAGAGCGATCCTTTTTTTTTTTTTAAGAATTGGCCCGCACTAGGAATTACTCCTGTATCGTGGGTACGTTTACAAACTTATACACAAACAGCCAAACCCGCAACAACTAGCTAACCATACAATAGTTGTTTATGCTACTGTCAAGCAATGATAGCTATTGTAATATGAGTGATAGTTTGTAGTAGAGCCTGAGTGGCACAATAGATCAACACGAGTACTACAATAGCTGTCTGCGACAGTGGCATACAAACCTGTTTCTACGACCTTGAAATAAGTAAATACAAAAAACCGAACAATGGCGCGAAAATAGCGCGGTGCGCGGAATGTTGTTATAATCCCACAAATAAAGGCAATTCATCCATACAACCTAATAACATGCGATGTTTAGTCGTAACGCAAATACGCGCGCCTTTTGGCATAATCATATGTTGATTTCATTCATTGTAACACGACTAGGTAGATATGAGTGCTATTGAGATATGACTTATGGTTATGTCATCATCATCTCAGCGTTAATCCCAGTCGCAGCCGTAGCTTTTGCAACTTTGGAGTCTAGGGTCCGCTTTACCAGTCTAACTGCTGATTTTGGCTAAACTTCGATATTTTCCGTAAAGCGACTGCCGTCTGACCTCCACAACCCGAAGGCGATATCTAAGTATTGCAGTTAGGCCAGTTGTTAGACTTTTGAGGGCACCAACAACCCGTAACGACTGCCACTAGATGTTCGTATGGCAACCGGGACCAACGGCTTAACGTGCTTTCCGAGGCACGACCAGACCAGTGCAACACTGCATGGGTGTCTATCGGAACCGCGCCTCCTCCTTGCGCAGCGGCCGCGTTCGCTACCGCTACGCCACGGAGGCTGTCATAATTTATATAAAAAAAAAAATAATAATAATAGTGAGCATTTAATTTAATTACATATCGTGTACAGTAAGTACAGCAAACATTTCGCAAGCCGTGTCTAAGGTCCATTAAGATTGTTGTTCATCATAATAGCCTATACTATACATTCACTGCGGAGACACAGACCTCTCAATGTGAGGGACTGGGCGCTGTAAGTTATCACGCGGCCCGCGGGACCAATGGACCCGCGATGTGATTCAGTATGAAGTTAGTACCAGTAGTTAAATCTACTAACAACAATTAACTCATCCTACTGTCCTGCTTCCTACTATGATATCATAAATGCGAGAGTCACAAACTTTATGAATGTTATGGATGAACTTTATGGATGTATGAATGTATGGATGGATGGAAGTTTTTTACTCTTTCACGTAAGAACCATTGAATGGATATGGACGAAATTTGGCAGATAAGATAGTTTATAATGACATCGTTTATAATGACCATCCATACATCCTTTTAAAGTTTCGCTTTTATAATATTAGTAGTGTTCGACCGAAACTACCTAGTTTTACTACCGAAACATTACCGAAACCGAAAACGAATTGCGGCAACGGTTTTGGACAAAACCGAAACTTCTTTACAAAGATCATATTTTGAGGGAAAATTTAAAAAAAAGTTGAACAACGAAACGTTACAACGTTGAAACGTTGGGACGTTGTCACAATAGGTACTTATCTTAGTAGATATTCTTAATTATTAGAAAACTCCCCACCAAAACAAACAGCAAACAAACAAGCGAATCACGACTTTGGTTCCTTGATTTTGGATTCATTCTTTCATTCAACATGACGGATCACAGTGCGAAAACTCCCGAATGCACATTCGGTTTCGATTGTAATTTCGGCAAGTTTGCCGCCGAAAATAAACTAAACCAAAACTCGTATTTTTGCCGATACTAAATATTAGTAGAATTTATTACCTCGTAATCAGTATCATATCAAAAAAGTAGTGTTGGCCTAGAGGTTAAAACACCAGCCTCTCAAGTATGAGTGCGCAGGTTCGATTCCAGTTCAGGCAAGTACCAATGTAACTTTTCTAAAGTTATATGTACTTTCTAAGTATATCTTGGACACTAATGACTAAAGGTGAACGAAAACATCTTGAGGTAACCTGGACTTTAAGTCTGAAATCGCCAACTTGCATTGAGCAAGCGTGGTGATTACGCTCAATCCTTCTCTGTATGAGAGGAGACCTGTGCCCAGCAGTGGGACGATAAAAAAGGTTGATGATGATGATGATGAATCACTATCATTACACGAATTTTCTAATTAAATAAATTGGCCATATGTAATCAACCTATAATGTTGCCATTCCTAGGACTCAGGCCCCCTCTCGGTGAGAGGGAGTGGACATAATTACAGGATTATTATGTACCATAACACATTATGTATGTACATCTTAACCCGATTAATTAGAGAAAGTCTGCCACCGTATTTAAATGGTTTCCGTTTTATAATCACTCTACTCTATATTTTCCTCAAGTTAGATCTGTGTGGAAATCTAATAAATAATAACCACTCTTGCACACGCGAGCACCTGAGATTATTAGTTTATTTCATAGTCGGTAACAACTAAGTGTAAGCATACATGCGAGACGTCTGGTGGAGTGGCTGAGAGAACTGCCTTCTAGCTTCCTCAGATTTGGTCCCGCGGGGTAATAGCATTTTCTTCTAGTTATAATCTAGAGCTTGATCGGAATCCCGCCTGATGGTAAGCAGTGATGCAATCGTTGATGGTAAAGCGCGAAAATTTATTAAGTCTATTAACTCAAAAAAACTGAGTGAATAGGAAGGAAGACGGCAGTTGAGCGAGGTGATGCAATGTTAAACCCCAACAACACGACCAACGATGCAACGATGGCCAAACTCCTGATACAACAACATTTAGCGCATCGTACCTGGCACACATCACTATAAAACTGTTCAGACCCGTCTTCACCAACACCATGACAACACGACGAATCGTTTGATGGCAAGATTTTGTCTAGTAACACGCTATCAGCAGCAATAGAAAAAAGAAAGAAAGAAATATATTTATTCCGCACAAACAAAACGCACGTTACAATTAGATACCATAAAATATACATTATTAATAAAAGTAAAAAGAAAAAAGTACATAGAAAAAAAATAAAAAAAATATCACCAAAAGTCTCGTACTCGAACATGCAAACTACTAAAACTACAGTTCTGTCAAAGCCAGGGCCATAGACAGCTCAAATTATTTGAGGAGTTTGGCGGGAATGTCAAGATGAGTGTCACGCTCATTTTTCATTGGACTTTTAAAATTATTTATAGTGTCGTTTACTAAATAAAAACGCGTGATTTATGTAGTAAAAAGTGCATTCAGTGAATAATTCAAAAAGAACAGTGAAATATTGTAGCATAGTGGCCTCATCATGTCTTTACGCTAAACCGCTCCTTATCGTCCAAACGCGTAAAACGAAAGGAGTTAGTTTAGATTAAGTTATGTTAGGATAAGTTAGGATAAATTAGGATAAGTTAGGATAAGTTAGGATAGTTGTTTAATGAAAAAAAATTACTGAAGACTTGGCTGTATGGCGTACTATGCCTTTGCCTTTTCCATTCGCCCGAACGGAAAGAAACGAACCAAAAAAAAAAAAATCAAATTATTTGACATTGCAATGGGTTTCATTTTGAGTTCAACAACATTCCCATCAACAGTTGTAGACACATATTCCGAAAATGTGGAGCAATGGATTAGCAATGTGCTTGAAAATGATTTAAATTGAGAGTAAAGTGGGTTAGGCGAGTACGGTGAAGAATTCACTGCCGGGAGGACACGGCGTGGCATACGCTGACAGAATAGAATAGAATACTCTATATTATGTATGTATACTATTTATTCTGAGGAGTACTTGGATAACAAAATGACAAAATGGAAATCGACAGCCTCCGTAGCGTAGCGGTAGCGGACGCGGCCGCTGCGCAAGGTGGCGCGCGTCCGATCCCCGCACAGTGCAAGTATTTGTATGCATGAATATGAATATTTGCACTGGTCTGGTCGTGCCTCGCAAAGCACGTTAAGCCGTTGGTCCCGGTTGTCATACGAACATCTAGTGGCAGTCGTTACGGGTTGTCGGAGCCCTCAAAAGTCCAACAATTAGTCTAACTGCAATGCTTCGCTGTCGCCTTCGGGTTGTGGAGGTCAGACGGCAGTCGCTTCACGGAAAATGTCGAAGTTTAGCCATATCAGCAGTTGGACTGGTAAAGCGGACCCCAGATTCCAAAGCTGAAAAGGCTTCGGATGCGACTGGGATTAACGCTGTGATGATGATGATGACTCTTTATTATGTACACCATATGGCATATAGATTACAAAAACATAAATATAAAGATTTTACAAAGGGTGACACAATGGGTGGTCTTATCGCTAAGAGCCGCTTGGGAGCAGCCGCGCCGTGCTCTCTTCTCTGAAGTAGGCAGTCACCTGTCGCTGCCGGCCGTAATCAAGTCGGTGGTCAACAGCGAAGAGTCCTGGGATGCGGTAGTTTCCTTCTGCGAAACAGCCGTCTCACAGAAGGAGGCTGAACAGAGCGAGAGGTAGATCTGGTAGATTTTGTCCACTTCTGCTTCGGCGGAGGGCAGATAATGCCCTCTTCCAGACACTCTAAATGGTTCCAGGGTTGAAAGTGTGCCAGGGAATCGCATGATTTGATTCATCATCGAACGACCAGTTGTACGTCGTGTATCCATCCTTATTGTTGACACTACTACCATCCGGACGAAGCATTTCACTTCTTCTTTTATACCACTTATAACGAGGGACTGGAACAATTTGCCAACAGCGGTGTTTCCGTCGGACTAAAATTTAAGTGCCTAAAGCTAGAATGAGTACGCTCTTAATAAATTGCGTCACTGCTTACTATAAGGCGGGATCGCCGTCAAGCACTAATTTATAAAAAAAAAAAGTTCTTCAAAGAGACAAAGGTAATATAATATTGTTGTCTCGTGGTGTGTACCTAAGTAGCCGTTTATCAAGACTCTAGTACATACCTAAAAATAAAATAAATAATAGTAAATGCCTAAGGCATTAAGTCCGCCATTGTGCAATGTTTGTGCAAAAAGTTTAAATAAATAAATACCTTGGGTTCCACAGTGTCAGTCCATCGCGGCTGGCGAGGGCCCTCCGACTTGCTGCGGCGCCCAGCGCGCTCAGCGTCATTCCTCTGCGCGCTCTGTGGAAAAAAATATTAATTAAATAGCTTGTTTTATGCACTAAGTTTTAGTTTATCCATAGTAATATTATAAATGCGAAAGTAACTCTGTCTGTCTGTTACGCTTTCCCGCTTAAACCTCTCAACCGATTTTGATGAAATTTGGCACAATCTTTAGACCCTGAGAAAGAACATAGGCTACCTTTATCCCGGAAAAATTTGATATTCCCGAGGGAAATCTAAAAAGCGCGATATAACCGAACTCCACGCGTGCGAAGCCGCGGGCGGAAAGATAGTCACTTATTAGACCAATGTTTATTTATATAATAATAAACATTGGTCTAATAAGTGACTATTAGTTAACAAAATAGTTTAACGATTAGTGAGTCTTTATACAATGTTATTTTTATTTTATACAAAACCTGAATCAGATAACCTGAATCTGTTTGTTCAGAATAAGCTACTGAATCGATTCCAATGATTTTTAGAGTATGTTATATTTTTCCCAAATACATTTAGAAATTGTTGCACTGTGGTTACCGAGCGCATACAGCTGACGGTAGATCATAGTAAGTACTAGGAGCACAGTGAGACACGGCCTCTCCGCGCCGCGCCGCCGCCGCCGCTCCAGTCGCGGGCGGGCGTGCCACAGGCGCCATGACAGTTTTTGTTTACCCTTTGTCTATGTTTACCACAGAGTTTACTTTCCCTAGTATTATTATACTCTTTGGAGTTTACTCATGCCTTTGTTTGAAACAGGTTGTTTATACTGAATTCAGCTCGTCCGATGCATGTTTTCGGCAAATTTCTTTGTTATTTCTGAGCTTATTAACAAGTTGAATGCTAAAATTACGGAAACAATAAAAAATCATTATGTCTCGCGGGGTGATTCTCGATCTTTAACAGAATTCTTAGGTACTACATGTGTAGATATGCAATTGTAATATTTGACGTGTTTTTAATGTAATTTAAATTGTAATTTTCTTTTTTCTTATTGTGTGATTTCGGATACATTTGTTGTTAATGAATAAATGACTATTCACGTTCATAAGAAGAGTTAATAGTAGTTTATGATACTGATACCTAATTATGTACAGTTTCATACACTACTTTATCTAATCTCAGTGCGTCTAACGCCAACGCAACACAATTCCATAATTCCATTTATTCAGTTTCATAATTGTAATATGCAAAATATTATCAATTCTGCACCCTGCATCACAGCGCATGCGCCAAAGGCCAAAGCGCGCGCAGCCACAGATAAAAAATGAAATAGTACTGTCTACATTGATATAATATTAAACAGATATGATATTTTGTACGCTTCAAGTTCAATGCGCTAGTGACTTATCTACCTTAGTTTAATATTAAATCAATGGCTGTCTATGGTTTGTAATGAAAACAAAAATATTATAACATTATTTTGTTAGAGAAATAATGTTATAATTTAATTTTTTAATTTCCTTTCGATATACTATTGGTAAAGTACGTCAATATAAACTCCTTTTTGGTTTTATATTTTTAATTTTTTGATATGAGAGTAGATAAATAAGTTTTTGGTATAAGGAATCATCCGAACACTGGCTTATGCTATCGCTTCTTCATGTTGAAGTCGGGAAAAAGAACAATTATTGCCGCTGCGATCGAAGTGATGTGATGTCTTATTGACGCTGCGATGCAAGTGGGGGATATCTTATTGACACTGCGATACAAGTGTAGGAATATCTTATTGGTATTGCGATCGTAGTCAAGGGATGTCTTATTGCCGCTGCGATGCAAGTGGAGGGATATCTTATTGACGCTGCGATACAAGTAAAGGGATGTCTTATTGACACTGCGATGCAAGTGTAGGGATATCTTATGGGTATTGCGAACGTAGTCAATGGAACACTTATTGGTATCGCGATCGTAGTCAAGGGATGTCTTATTGACGCTGCGATCGAAGTGAAAGGATGTCTTATTGAAACTGCGATCTAAGTGAAGGGATGTCTTATTGACGCTGCAATCGATGTGGAGGGATGTTTTATTGAGGCTACGATGCAAGTGAAGCTATATCTTATTTATGTTGCGATCGTAATCAAGGGATGTCTTAGGTATTGATGCTGCGATCAAAGTGAAGGGATGTGTTATTGCTTGTAAGCAGAGTTTACCGTGCTACGAGCGTAGCGCTACGTGATATGTTGCCCGCCAGACACAACAACTATCTGGTCGGAGGATCCTCCCTTTTCAATGGAGGATGATTGAACTTTACCCCATATTCCTCATACCTTTTAACTCGATGTAGCGGTAGATACCATACCGTTTTGAATTGCCAAGGAGGCTGATAGTGTCGTATTGACTGAGACAAAATTATGTCCACGGTGTACTGAGGGGTTCTAACAGGGTGCTGACTATCAGTGGTCACCATATAGAAAACAAGTCAGATATTTATAAAAATGAAACAGAGGATCTTACCCTGGCCCGGTCGAAGGCAGAAGTCTGCTGGGGTCTGATGTCGTCAGCAGGCGCGGGGTCGAATAGCTCGTTCGTCTTGTACGCCACTCCAGGGTACTTTTTGCGACGAGGCATTGCTGGTTCCATCGGGCCTGGAGGCAAAGAAGACAGTTATAATGGGTATTTTTTTAACTTTGTAAGTTTACTGATTAGTTAGTCAGTTTGCTATTTTTATAAATGTATTATTCCAACACGATTCCATTGTCATTCCATTGCCATTTTGATAAAATGTCGTAATCTGCTAAATTCATACTGGTCGATCAATTATCGGTCAGTCGTCTTGTAATGGAATGGTAATGTCAAACCCCTTAGTAGAAATAATCCATACTAATATTATAAATGCGAAAGTAACTCTGTCTGTCTGTCTGTCTGTTACGCTTTCCTGCTTAAACCTCTCAACCAATTTTGATGAAATTTGGCACAGACAATCTTTAGACCCTGAGAAAGGACATAATAAGGCTATCTTTTATTGAAAAAAATAAAAATATATTTTCCAGAGGGAAATCTAAAAAGCGCGATATAACCGAATTCCACGCGGGCGAAGCCGCGGGCGGAAAGCTAGTTTTGTATAAAATACTACTGAATTTGAATATTTATTACTATGGAGTGGTGTGTCAGTGATTGACCACTGGAAAGTCGAGAAGTGTTTTTTTTTTTTTACATATTATATATCATATTCTTGTATTGACGCAATTTTGTTAGTAGATTACGAAACTTGTCAAAATTGTATATTGTTATAGCAGACTAGGGGCCCGGGAGATACTTGAAATATGTACAAGTCAGTGAAGCCGTTGTTAAGTAAAGTGACTCAGTTGACAAAGGTTTTCGTCTCGAAATCCCTTTAAGAAGGTATCATCGATCAATGTCACGTCTTCTAATCAGACGCTTTAATTTTCCATTTGTACCGTGTTGGGAAATAGTGCTTGAAAGCGACACCCTTTTTACCGGATGGGAAATCATTCAATGACCTCTCCCGCTATGGGCGGAGTGGAAAGGCGTGTCAGACTTTTACTGACTAAAACCCACCCGTGTGCTGCTGTGTACTCGAATCAGGAATGTGGAGATTCGTAGAAGAACGAAAGTCGCCGACAGAGCTCAGGGAATTAGCTTTTTGAAGTGGCAGTGGGCGTATAGTAGTAGTAGTAGCACATAGAGCCGTGGCCGATGGGGCAGAAATGCTCTTGAATGGCAACCACGTACCGGGAAGAGCAGCGTCGGACTCCCACCGTCCACCGACTAAGTGGTCGGATGACCTGATCAAAATCGCAGGCAGGCTTGGGGGAGGGTCTATGTCCAGCAGTGGACTTCCTGTGGCTGACATGATGATGATGATGACTCCATCATTGAGTTTACCACTGATAGACAGAGGTATAATGATTCAGACTTGTTAGTTAACTTATGATTTAATTCATTGATTAAGTGTTTATTCATTTTTAAATGTAATGACTTATTTATTTATTTTTTGTTATTTTATGATTGAATGATTACAAAACAGACATATCTTTTATAACAGGTTATTTTTGTAATATTATGTTGACTTGCTATGTAATTAATTATATTGTTTATTTTCATTTTGTACATGACATAAATTAGCAAAACAGTGCAAATATCTATTTATACTATATGTAACCATATCTTTAGCAAAATAAATTATTGATTGATGGATTTAAAGTCAATGGTACGGAAACCTTTGTGTCCGACTCGCACTTGGCAGGTTTTTGTAAGGGTACGGATTTGGTGCCTTAATTTTTACCCCTCTGTATGGGCAGTGCAGAGGGCGGCGTGGTCGCCGGTTGCTTCACCACGCCTTGTTGTTGCTCCTTGTATTTATTGATCGAAACTTATCTTACCCCTCTGTATGGGCAGTGCGGAGGGCGGCGTGGGCGCTGGTTGCTTCACCACGCCTTGTTGCTGCTCCTTGTATTCGTGCCATTTGTACGTGCTGCGGTATTCCGAATGCAGCTGTAACAAAGAAAAAACAGTTTTAGATTTATTTCATTATATTTGATTGATTATAGGTACATGAATTAATTCTCCGTTCCATCATCGGACAACACGTTGCGTCGTACGGTAAAAAAAAAACAAATGAAAGTTCCCCAGTGTTGACATATTGATGCTCATGATTGTACCTACTTGCTTTATTACGGTTGGTTGGGTTCAAACATCCCCATTCCATGGGGCAGTCCAATAAAATACTAGTGTAAATAAAAACTTTGCCGATAAAATAAACCGTTAGGAAATGAAAACGAGGCTTTGATGAAACTTCTTCGTCGAAAGGCTACGATATTGGCGTAAGCTGTCATGCAAACTAATCTTTCGGTGAACGATGTGTTTGGTGCGGATCGTCGAAATATTTCGGGGAAACGTTTTCGAAGTTTGATTATGACAGAATAGTACTTTGGTAAGTCAACCAGAATAGTTTTTGTAGTACTTAGTACATACCTAAGAGGGATGTGAACCGAACTGACAGCTGTGCTGCTGGAGAGTTTGTTTCGCCACTTTTTCTTCCCAGCAAAAGCACTAGAAAGTGGTGAAGGGCGGGCGTTTAGGGGGAATGTCTATGTAATATTGACGTTCAAAAAGTGCTGATTCTGTCTAATTTGAATAAATGACTTTTGGTTTTGATCAATATCATCATCATCAACCTTTTATCGTCCCACTGCTGGGCACAGGTCTCTCATACAGAGCAGGATTGAGCGTAATAATATCCATCAATATCAATAAATATATATACGCGGGATAAAATTTTAGCTAGTTAGGTTCTGCTAGTCCACATCCCTACGTCTGTAGACATCCAATTAGCCCCCAATTGAGAGACGCAGACGAACGGAGCAAAAACGACTATACCCCCCACCCCCCCACTACAATCTATTAGGAGCCCATAGAGCAGCCATAGATAATATAGATAGAATATAAAGGGTGTATCTGACATCGACGCACAGACGAGTACCATGGATCCAGTACCGACATGATTCTGAACCCCCCAATGGTGGAACTTTTCGTCGGTTTTTTCATGATTAAAAAAAATATATGCACTTTTTTTTTACTTTAGACCGTTCATAATTGCTATACTTTTATACCCAATAAGATTTTAAACTAAAAATTTATTAAATCGCTAATTACACAAAAAAGCGTAGCAACAAAACTCGGAAAACTATCTTATCAGCTGATTTAATAGAGTTCACATCAGGTGTCAACGTCATACCTACAAATCCGCACGGCGGCACGCTTGCAACGTTCAAAGGCCGAGCCGACACTTTTTTTTAAACACTGTGAATTCTGTAACCGTTCATTAACGACATAAATGACTATCATTATTTTATTATTGGCATGTGGTCTAGCCTTTTCGCGAAGTTTACGCTACGATGTCAGATACACCCTGTATACAACGGATAGTCCGCAGAAAACCCGGCTCGATATCGATAGGGCTGCAAACGATGGCTTCGTTAAACCTAGTGATGTGATTATGGGGTATCGATATAATAATATTTTTTTAGGTAGGGTAACAATATTTGCATATATTTTTTGCTTGCTTTAGAGTTATTTATATTCATGTAGTTATGTTATATTTTGACAGCCTCCGTGGCGAAGCGGTAGCAGACGCGGCCGCTGCGCAAGGTGGCACGGGTTCGATCCCCGCACAGTGCAAGTATTTGTATGCATGAATATGAATATTTGCACTGGTCTGGTCGTGCCTCGGAAAGCACGTTAAGCCGTTGGTCCCGGTTGCCATACGATCATCTAGTGGTGGTCGTTACGGGTTGTTGGAGCCCTCAAAAGTCCAACAATTGGTCTAACTGCAATGCTTCGATGTCGCCTTCGGGTTGTGGACAGACGGCAGTCGCTTCACGGAAAATGTCGAAGTTTAGCCATATCAGCAGTTGGACTGGTAAAGCGGACCCCAGACTCCAAAGCTGAAAAGGCTACGGATGCGACTGGGATTAACGCTGAGATGATGTGATGAGTTATGTTATATTTTGCTGGGTACTATTGAAATCAGATTTATCGTATTTCGTCAATATATAAATTGTTTTTTTTTTTAACAATATAAACTAGTGCCGTGATTTTGCCTGATGGTAAGTAGTGATGCAATCGTTGATGGTAAAACGGAGTAGTTTATTAAGAGCGTATTCACTCTAGCCTTGAAGACACTTCAATTGTAATCTGACGGGAAGAGCGCCGCAGGTAAATATTTTACCTACATATCTACCTACTCAGTAAATATAGAACTTTAATGTAGTCGAAGTAAATTATTAACATTGTATTGCATTTTCTCGGTGGTAGGTCTTACCATCGGCCGCCGGCAGAAGTTACCATCCACCAGAAGTCTTGCCGCCAAGCGATTCGTCGTGTTCCGGCATGATGTCTGGTGAAGCCGTACGGAGGACGGATCGGAGCAGTTGTGATTGTGATGCGATTTGTACCGGGTACGATACGTCAAATGTTGTTGTGTCGGGATTTTGGTCGTGGAGAGTCTCTAGATCAATCTCCCGCAGCATCGTTGGTCGTGTTGTTGGGTTTAACATTGCACCACCTCGCTCAACAGCCGCCTTCCTTCCTATTCACTCTCTTTTTTTGAGTGAATAGGCCCTTAATACACTAGCGCACTTTACCATCGACGATTGCATCACTGCTTGCCATCAGGCGGGATTGCAGTCAAGCACTAGTTTATAAAAATAAACAAAATAAATTGTAAATTTTTATCTCGCATTCTCAAAAGAGCTTATTATTATTATATTTACGAAGTAGATATATTATTTAGGTTAGCTTTAGTTACCGTCAACAACAGAAATCGATTAACCGTTAAGTTATCGAAATCAAGTTATAATTATTTCCTTATAACTGACCTTGCATTGTATAGATTTTTCGTACCGACGACAGCAGGTCAAGCTACCCAAAACTGTCAAATATTCCCAATCAACCTTGAGCCTTAATGCCTTAGAAATAAAGTTCAATATCGAATAATGAAATCTGACAGATTGTAGTAGCTTGATGTGCTGTCGTCTGTACAAAGAGGAACTTATACTGGGAATGTTTAGCTTGACTTGTCGTCGTGTGTGCAAATAATAAAATATTTATCTCTATGAGTAAGTTTTTACAAACAATACGTCAACCATCCATATCTCTATGAGTAGGTTTTTACAAACAATACGTCAACCATCCATACTTCCATACTAACATTATAAATGCGAAAGTAACTCTGTCTGTCTGTCTGTCTGTCTAGGTAAGTATCTGTTATGCTTACCCGCTTAAACCTCTCAACCGATTTTGAAGATATTTGGCACAGACAATCTTTAGACCCTGAGAAAGGACATAGCCTACCTTTTATTGAAAAAAGAAATTGATATTCCCGAGGGAAATCTAAAAAGCGCGATATAACCGAATTCCATGCGGGCGAAGCCGCTGGCGGAAAGCTAGTATGTTATAAACTTAATGAGTTTCACGTTATCGACATTTATGAGACTATTCTGAGGCGAAAGGCCAAAACAAAATCCGTGGTCTCTCAGTCTCTTTTAAAGTACAAATGGGAGGGTTTTTGAAAAATTGTTCCTATTTCAAATCCTGTTTTGAAGTGAAAACTTATTTTACATCGCATCGCATCGTCGATGAAACGAAAAAGCGGCAATAAAAAGAGACAGACATATAAATTCATAAGATTTAACGTGGGAGCAACTGAGATAGGCATTATACAGTCTTTCTTATCCACTCCCTCGTTGTGTTTTTTTTTTTTTTAAGAAAAAGATTATAATCTGTAGTTCATAGAAGTGAACCACGTGTGAATTGCACAAATGCTTTTTTATAAATTGTTTCTTTTAGATCGTAAAAATTATAGAAATCTACTACTTTAATAGCTTAAAAGTTATCCAGACCAGATCTTCATTCTCCGTCGATCAAAGTGCTCGTAAACCTACATAAACCATCTGCTCCCATTTATTACAAAAAAAAAAAACGTTAAACACATCAAATACACCGAAAATAGTATTAAAAGCCATTTGCCGCCAATAAAATCGATTACTATACAAATATAGACTTTCTGGGCACAAGGTGGTCATTAAATCGATGGCTCATCACTAATTCTGAACACGACATATCGGGCATTAGGGCGACCATATTGCGCGAGTAGTGGCCGGATTTTGTGGTAGCCTGTTGTTTTTGGTTTTGAATTATTTATTTTTAAACGAGTACTCGAAACGACCGATTGGAACTGTGCACTTAGCTCCTTATGTTTCATAGGTGTCCCTGTTGGTTTATTTATTTTATTATTTATGTACACACAATAAAATACATAAGGATAAGACAAAATTAAGATTCGAGTACAAAGGTGCTGCTTATTTCTTATGAAATTTCTTCCAGCAGACCTGCGGAAGGAGAAGTAAAACAGAAATGTAGACAATAGTGTGTAAGAACAAGGAGGAAATAAAATATGAATATGATAAGTATAAAGTAATAGTCTATACTAATATATAAAGCTGAAGAGTTTGTTTGTATGTTTGTTTGTTTGTACGCTCTAATCTCGGGAACTACTGGTCCGATTTGAAAAATTCTTTTTGCGTTGGATAGCCCATTAATTCAGGAAGGCTTTAGGCTATATAACATCACGCTGCGACCACTAGGAGCGGAGCATAACTAACTTCACGCGAACGAAGTCGCTGGCGGCCGCTATTATTAAATATACCTAAACATATAATCCAAAATATAACATAACTATACTTAAATAAATACATAATATATAAATATGTATACATAATGAACAAATTCTCACAGTATAGAAGTAATGCTCTTTTAATCGACGTTTAAATATAGAAATAGTGTTTAAATCACGAATATTAGGCGGCAGTGAGTTCCACAATCTTACAGCATGCACAGAGAAGGAATAGAAATAGTAAATCGTTTCATGAGGATGAGATTTAAGGATGGATCTTAGGTGTGATCTACACTAGAGCGCGCGTAACAAAAACGCTCAGGCAGGTAGGAAGGATAGGACGGGTTCTGTAAAATGTTGAAAAGGAGACATAAAATCCTAGTATTCCTGCGAAGGTGGATTGGGAGCCACTTGAGTTCCTGGCGAAGGTGAGAAACATGGTTATACATTCGAAGACCGAAAACGAAGCGAATGCACATGTTTTGCAAGCGCTCAAGTTTGTCTTTTAACGACTTTATGACTACATCATCATCATCATCAATCTTTTTTTTTTTTATCGTCCCACTACTGGGCACAGGTCTCCTCTCATACAGAGAAGGATTGAGCGTAATCACCACGCTTGCTCAATGCGGGTTGGCGATTTCACACTTAAAGTCCAGGTTTCCTCAAGATGTTTTCCTTCACCTTCAGTCATTGGTGTCCAAGATATACTTAGAAAGTACATATAACTTTAGAGAAATTACATTGGTACTTGCCTGACCTGGAATCGAACCCGCGCACTCATACTTGAGAGGCTGGTGTTTTAACCACTAGGCCACCACGACATTCCACCACGTAACCAGCGTAATCACCACGACATTATGACTACATAAACCAACATGATTATTTTGAATGGCGATCTGAAACGCGTCAAATGCAACAAAAAATGTGGAAAAAAAATTTAAAAACCCACGAAGAAAGCTATAAGGCATGGCGAAAGAAAAAAATAACTAAATTTTGTCAAATTTGATATAAACTTAATATATAAAATTAGTACTTAGCCGTTTACGAGTTTTCCATAAGGTATTACTTAAGTAATAATATATATCAAAGCTCACATAACTGAAAGTTGATTCAGTTTTCGTTTATACTTGAAACTTTAATAAGCGTTAACTAGATACGAGGTGCTGAACATTTCTAACTTTTTATTTAACATGTAATTTTTTTTTTATAAATTATAATCTATGTTGTGCTTGACCGCAATCACGCCTGATGGTAAGCAGTGAAGCAATCGTTGATGGTAAAGCGCAATAATATATTACAACATGTAGAATTATTTTGTTAAGTAAAGGCTGAAGATTATGAATATTTTGTTAAGATAAAGAATAATGTTTATTTGAAAGTATCTACAGACATATCTGTAATTAAATATTTAAATGGCTCAATATTTTTTTAAAGGCATAGCCGATTTTGCAAGCTAGTTTGTGAAAACGCTAAGCCTTAACTAAGCTATTCGAGGAGCACTTCCGACGTTTGGCACCCAGACTGGAACGGGCCGGGGCTGCCCTAAGGCGGCTCCTCCCCAATCTAGGGGGACCAAACGCCTCCTGCCGGAGGCTCTATGCGGGGGCCGTGCGGTCCATGGCCCTTTACGGGGAACCGGTGTGGGCGCCGTCGCTAAGGAAGCGACCAGCCCGGTGCCTGACCGCGTCCCAGAGAGTCATGGCCGTTCGGCTGATCCGGGGATACCGTACGGTCTCCGCTGAGGCGACGAGCCTTCTTGCCGGATTACCGCCATGGGATCTGGAGGCCAAAGTCCTCGCCCACATGTGGGAGTGGCGAGAGGAGGCAAAACGCCGGGGCAGAACTCCGCTGCCGCGAGATATTGCGGTACGGCTAACAGAGCTCCGGCGGGATCTCATGGCAACATGGAGAGTGCGATTGTCGCAACCCAGTGCTGGGCACGCCACAATAGCGGCGGTAAGTCCTCTCTTTGAGGAGTGGCTAGAGAGGCGCCACGGCGCCCTCACCTTCCGCCTGGCGCAGGTCCTCACCGGACACGGTTGTTTCGGGAGGCTCCTGTTCCGTATAAGGCGGGAGGAAACGCTAGGGTGTCACCATTGTGTGGATCGCCCTGAGGACACGGTGGAGCATACGGTGGAGGTCTGCCCGGCTTGGGTAGAGCACCGCCGTGTCCTCGTAGCGGCGATCGGCGGTGATCTCTCGCGTCCGACCCTGGTCCAGGCCATGGTCCGGAGCGAGAGTGCATGGCAGGCCGTCACCTCCTTCTGCGAAGCAGTAATGCTGGCAAAGGAGGAGGCGGAGCGCGTGAGGTAACGGGAATCCCAGCGCCCTCACGCCACTAGCTACCGCAGGAAACGCCCTGGTCGGGAGATGACACCAAACTCCTAGCCACCTTAGGCGCGGGCCTGCGAGCGGTGAGCAATGGGCAGCTCGCCGCCCGGTAAGGACCAGGCCCGAGTCGACGGCGCGTCGTGTTTCACGCGCGCCTCAATAAGATGTCAGCACATCGTGACGGGGTCCACGAAGACCGATGCCTCCTGGGTCAGGGTTGCGGGCTGGTTAAACAAGAAACCGTGGCCCTGGCCGTCTCACAGGCAAGTGCAGAAACACGGGTGGGTTTTAGTCAGTAAAAGTCTGACACGCCCTTCCGCTCCGCCCAGAGTGGAAGAAGTCATTTGATGATTGCCCATCCTAACAAAAAAAAAAAACAAAAAAAAAGCCTATTCTCTGTAGCCTTGAAGATACTTAAATTATAATCGCACGAGAAGACCGCCGCAGGCAAATTGTTCCAGTCCTTCAATGTTGTATAAAACAAGGCGAAACGTGAGGAGTGTAGTTCTTGTCTGATGAAGGCCAGCCCGCGCCGCAACTGCGTTAGTAAATATAAATTCCCAACTATGCCCTGTGAGTTTGTTTCAGCGTTTCTTCTCAGAGCTAGTACTAGGACACGCCGCGGTCATCAAACCGAACTAATAATAAAAATTTCGATCCAGCCGTCTCTTGCTGTTCTCTCAGCGAAGCCCTAAGCCGAGGTTAGTACCCCACAGGGGGTGGCCTTAGCGTGTTGTCGCTTAGTGTTTAGATGACCCTGGCTGGAGGCTTTAAATTCATTTAAGTAGTCATGACCTCGAAAGGTCAACTACGAGATGCTATAAGAAGAAACCAGGATCTTAGTGGTGTCAACAACGTAAGGGTGGATACACACCGTACGACGGGTCGTCCGACGATTGAACGGGTGGCGGCGAAATTAATTCATTTAATATACGGGCACAGTCAAAAAACCTGCATTTATTATAAATCGGAAAGTGAGTTTGTTTATTTGTTTGTTCCGCTTTCACGCTGTAACGCTTGGGAGTGCTATGAGGCTTCGTTCGATTGATCCAAACCCACCTTATCTCACTCATTCATCACACATCTACACAATACACGGTACACCACAAAATTTCAAAATTCTAATTAACACATACTAAATAAGTTAATACATATTTTTAGTAAAATTTGTTTGGAGTAACAACTTGTCTTTGTCACATGAATAATTAATGACTGATGCTATGTATGAACCGATCTAATAATGTGCCTAGACGAAGGAGACTAGTCTCCACGACACAGGGAATCCTAGTGTGGAGGCTAGTGCTATGTAAATATTGTAACATTTATCTGAACAATAAAGTTTATTATTATTATTATTAACTACTGAACCGATTGTTTTTAAATTTTGCAGACGTAAAGTTAGAAGTCCGGATTAAATAATAAGATACTTTTTATCCCGGGAAGTTTGATATTCCCGAAGAAAATTTAAAAAGCGCGATATAACCGAACTACACGGGGGCGAAGCCGCGGTCGGAAAGATAGTGTGACTATAAAAATATCGTGACGGAATAATCATTGAGTGAGAGGATTTTCAAAACAGACCTTGGCTTTTATACACCAAAAGTTTTAATGCAAAGTTGAATATGGCGAGAAATTAAATAAGAGGAAGTTAGAAGCATAGGTACTACGATCTTCTTCTTTCTTCTTTGAATTGTTTCCGTAACAATTTAATATGAACTGCCACGGACAAACGTATCAACTCACATACACAAATAGCCCACTAACTACTAGTAGGTCATACAAATATTTGTTCCGTGCGGAAATCGAACCCGCGACACGCAGCGCAGCAGTCTAAAGCTGCACCGCGCTAACCATGCAGTTAAAGCGCTATTGTTAAAGCCAATGCAACTTTAAATAGAAATATACGATTTCAATAACACTCGAAAGTTACAAAATCTTTCACAATACTTGTATAAGTTGTTATATAAATAATGTACATTTTGAGACAATGCCTGCTCGTGAGTTTGGCAACACTACAATTGCTTGGTTGCAATAGACAATCAGGCTCGCTTTAGATACGTCATGGTATGTCAATTTGTGTCTGAGGTCTGGCTAAAATAACACTGACCGAATTGTCTTTAGTACAGTTATTAAAAGCCTGTGATGTTCCACTGTTAGAATAAGAAATTGGCTGTATGAATATTTTCCCTTAATTAAAAAAAGATGTGTCAACTGTCAGATTTTTTTTTAAAATAATTATTAACTAGTGCTTGACTGCAATCCCGCCTGATGGTAAGCAGTGATGCAATCGTTGATGGTAAAGCGCACTAGTTATTCCTATTCAATTAAAAAACTAAGGAATAGGAAGGGTGACGGCAGTTGAGCGAGGTGATGCTATGTTAAACCCAAGACCAACACGACCAAACAATGCTGCGCTAGAGGGAGAATGATCTGGAGGCTCTCCACGACCAAACTCCCGACACAACAACATTTGGCGCATCGTACCCGCCACACATCGCAACACAACTGCTCAGACCCGTCCTCCGTACGGCTTCACCAGACATCATGCCGGAACACGACGAATCGCTTGGCGCCAAGACTTTGTCTGGTGGGTGGTAACTTCTGCCGGCAGCCGATGTTATGGCCTACCACCGAGAAAATGATCACCGATGTCAAACTTGTTGTGTTGTCGTTAAGTAGCTGCCGATTGCCGCCATTAAAATGCGTATCATCCATTCTGCATTTTTGGATTTTATTCACGAAATCCTTTAAAACTCAGTTCATCCACTGCACTTACTCTCAATTTCAAGAATATTGCTAATACATTGCTCCGTGTGTTCCAAATATGTGCCTGCTCAATAACGTAAACAACGCAATGAATGTTGTTGAACTGTCAAAATGAAAACTATAAGCCACTGATAGTGTGTTACGCAATTATCTATGATCCGACTAGAGTTTGGCGGGAAATTTAAGCTGAGTGTCACGCTAATTTTTCAATGGACTTTTCAAATGATTTATAGTGTTGTTTACTAAATAAAATTGGGTGATTTATGTAGTAAAAAGTGCATTCAGTAAATAATTCATAAAGAACATAGAGATATCGTAGCATAGTGGCCTCATCATGACTTTGCCTCAAACCTCCCTCGTAGACGGTTCACGTGGCCGTCTTTTTCGACATGACCAATTCATTACGTGACATTGGCTAAATGTACAAACCGGGAGAAGTCAAAAAAGAAAGAAAAAAAAAAGGAAGATCCGACTAATCTAAATGAGGCCAAATGATGACGAATCGCGTTGTCAATGATGATTTGGTCGGTCAGTCGATCAGGTTCACATACGAGAGGCTTAAGAGGGGATTCTAGTGCCGAGGAATTTGGAAAATAGGTATTTGAAGAAACTATTGCCGTCGCGCTGCTTCCAACCTCTCCCGGTAAAGTGCGAAAAGGACAGTTGCTGCTCAGGCTGATTTTACCTACAAAAACGTTGACCAAAAGAAGTTTCATATTCCGTTGTTCTCTTTTTCAAAACACGACAGATCTCAATTTTTTTTTTTTATCAAAAGGAGGTGTTTCATTTTGGGCCACCAATATGTAGGTACGCTATACAGATAAAAAGGAAAAAATATAAGATTTTCATAAAAATACTACTAAATTAATTTGAATAAAAATACAAGTATATACAATATGTAAAGAAAACCCTGTCCGATCCGTGAAGGTATTGTTAGGTATCGTTAACTGATTCTAATAATGCCTACAAAGCTGGGCAAAACTTAAAAAAAAATCCCCCAAAAAAGATAAATATTATTTCGAAAAAGCGAGGTAACTTAATGCATGTGCGGTAGACAACCCGATAGCCCCGCCCCCCTTCACCCGCGCATAAATGCGCGGGTGAAGGGGGGCGGGGCATGCGGCATGTGGTCGCATCGCTATTCGCTCCGTCACAAATGGTGTTGTCAGTTTTTTAAAAATGACCAAATTTCGGGGAAATTGGAATTAATACCCGGGAAAAAAAGATTATTACAAAATTCATTATTATTGTTACTGTGATGATTATGTAAAATTTTATATTATATTTGGTCAAGTGTTTACCTAACCTTTATTATCCTTATGGGTCGGACAGGGTTTTCTTTACATATTGTATAAGGGTTTTCTTTACATATTGTATAATTAATTATTTGAAACGTTTTTTAGTAAGATAACCCTTTATTAAGGTAGCCATGACACTTTTTTATGACGTTTGATTAGCGACTTTGACAGTTCTATTTTCCCGTTGTGTTCGTGTCGTGTGTTGATTTGAGTTGATTGTGTTTATTTAATGGGCCGTATGTTCGGAATTCATGTTTTGCTTTTTTTCGCAGTCATATGATTGATAATATAGATACGATAGCCTTAGATACATGACACGTCAATCAAATGTCACTGTCAAAATCTTATTTCGCTTATTGCTGACCATCATATCTATTAGTAGTTGTGTTGCACTCCTTGGCCGAGTTAAATTGAATCTGTATAAAAACTAAGCCAAAATATTGGAAATTAACATTAAAAACAGTTAACTATAGCGTAACTATACCTAGCATTAAGTGTACAATGTGCTGGCCCAGGCTCCATACATTTCTGAAACATCTCTTTTAGAGGAAAAGTATACCTATGCTTCTATTATTTTCTTTTTTGTCAAAAACTTATCACGTTTGTCTAATAGTCATGTGAACATCACGGTAAAAATGGGTTATTATTCACGATTTTGAAGTATCGTATTTCTTTTATTAATTAAGTTTCGGAAAAAATCAAATGATAGGGGCACGTATAACCACGGTGTAAAATTGTACTTAGAAAAATAAATAATTGCTCTAAAACATTGATAAAATATTAAACAGATACGATATATTCTAACAAACTGACCAAAAAAAATGTGCCGAACACAGCAGCAGCACATATGCATATTTTTATTCGGCATACATTGGTACAGTGTGAGTGAGATGGGGCGCAATCTAAAGCATAGAGAAGAAAAAGATGGCTAGTGTTTGTCGTTTGTTTTTACGAGTGTATCGAGAGTGACTAAAGCGGGATACAGGACTTACTTCCTTTTGTACGCTTCATTTTTAGTGCGCTAGTGACATATCTACCTTAGTTTAATATTTTATCAATGCTCTAAAAGCATTATCCACGAAGAAAACAGCGGAATACGTTTGTATAGAGAAAGCACCACTAGAGTTCCCTCTTAAGATGCTTTCCCTGGCACTAAGCATGTTAAGCCGTTGGTACCAACTGTCTCTCTCGGGATTTTGACAGTCGATACGGGTGGTCAAGAGTGTGAAAGCTAAACAACCATTCTTACTAAGATGTATCGCATTAACCAGCACCTTTGTTGTGGAGATCAGAGATGGAAATCAGTCAGTCCATGTGAATACTGGTATTTAGTTGCAATCGAATACACTGAAAGTCAACTTCAAGGAAGTTGGGTAGGTTGATTGATGGTTGTAATTTCGATTTACAATTCTCGATTTTAGAACCATTAAGTCGTATGTACACCTCGACCTGTTTCTCTGCGCGATCGAAACAGTAATTAGGAGATCCGCAGAAGAACCAAAGTCACAGACATAGCTCTTCGAGTCGCTAAAATTAAGTGGCAGTGGGCGTTGCACATTGCTCGTAGAACCGATGGCCGATGGGGCAGTAAGGTGCCGGCCACGTACCGGAAGACGCAGCGTAGGGAGGCCCCCAACAAGGTAGACCGATGATCTATATGAGATGATCTATATGAGGATGCGGGCAGCACAAGTGCTGCCCGCATCCATCGCCTTCATCAGATCATCTACGACCCCACGACCCCACGACGTAGTTTTCCACGAAGACCGATCTTGATCGGTCATCGTGGAAAGCCTTGGGGAGACCTTTGTCCAGCAGTAGACCTCTAATATAGCTTGAAGAAGAAGAAGATACCTTGACCATAGAAGCAGTATTTCAGGTAAGTTCCCACTTCTTCAAAGGCCGAGGTATACATACGAACTAATACTTCTATGGTTCAGAATTTGTTTCACCTTTCACTATTTCCTTTATCGGGCAACACTAGCATATATTTACTGAATTATAAAGCCAAGTTTGTAATATGCTAAATCTGTCTTTATCCCAAAATACATATCGTCTGGTCACCCCATACATAAGTAATGAAACACTCACACCAACAATTAAACATTGAATTTCGACTCCCCACTGAACTGATAACCTGATTCTCGTGGTTGTGCTAATAAAATGAACAAACAGCCGAAATGAACGAATGACATAAAATAGGAACGAATGAACTAATTAAAGGTAGGTACAGCTGACCCGATTCCCGTAGGTATTTGAAAATCGAATAAAAAACATAATGGGAGCGATTTTGTTTTTTCTGCAGTTCGAAATTGGAATGTTTCCAGAGTATTCTGGCTTCAAGTTTGGTATTGTCACGAAATTGTAGTTTTAGTTTTACGAGAAACGCTGAGCTGGCGGTGTGTCTAGATTTGGCAAGTTTTGGCCTTAGTTTGGCGTACTGATCTTATAGATCCTTACTATTGTTGCTGTATTGGTTTTGATTCTAACGATTGTGAAAAGTATTGGAAGGAGATGTTTCAGAAATGTATGGAGCTTGGGCCAGCACACTGTACACTTAATGTAGTTACGCTATAGTTAACTGTTTTTAATGTTAATTTCCTGTATTTTGGCTTAGTTTTTATACAAATTCAATTTAACTCGGCCAAGGAGTGCAACACAACTACTAATAAATATGGTGGTCAGCAATAATGTTGTTTGTTCTATTTGCCAGTGCATTACACTGAGTAGGCAAAGGTATCTCAGACCATGATAGCCTCGTCTTGAATTATTTATTGTCTTCTTTTGTAACTTATCCTAACCAATCTAACTCCTTTCGTTTCCCGCGTGTGGCCGATTCGGAGGGGTTTAGCGTAAAGACATGATGAGGCCACTATGCTACAATGTTGGTCAGCAATAAGCGAAATAAGATTTTGACAGTGACATTTGATTGACATGTCATGTATCTAAGGCTATCGTATCTATATTATCTACCATATGCGACACCCTCCGTGGCTACCGACAGCCTCCGTGGCGTAGCGGTAGCCAATGCGGCCGTTGCGCAAGGAGGCGCGGGTTCGATCCCCGCACAGTGCAAATATTTGTATGCATGAATATGAATATTTGCACTGGTCTGGTCGTGCCTCGAAAAGCACGTTAAGCCGTTGGTCCTGGTTGCAATACGAACATCTAGTGGCAGTCGTTACGGGTTGTTGGAGCCCTCAAAAGTCCAACAATTGGTCTAACTGCAACGCTTCGATGTCGCCTTTGGGTTGTGGAGGTCAGACGGCAGTCGCTTCACGGAAAATGTCGAAGTTTAGCCATATCAGCAGTTGGACTGGTAAAGCGGACCCCAGACTCCAAAGCTGAAAAGGCTTCGGATACGATTGGGATTAACGCTGGGATGATGATGATGACTTAGTTCTCTTTTTTAAGTTTCACTCGGTAGTTGTCGGTAGGCCCCAATATCGCCTGCCGGCAGAAGTTACCACCCACTAGACAAGTCTGGCCTTCAAGCTATTCGTCGTGTTCCGGCATGATGTTTGGTGAAGCCGTACCGAGGACGGGTCTGAGCAGTTGTGTTGCGATATGTGCCGGGTACGATGCGACAAATGTCGTTGTGGCGGGAGCCGGGAGTTTGGTCGTGGAGGGTCTCCAGATAAATCCCCTCTGGCACAACATCGTTGGTCATGTTGTTGGGTTTAACATTGCATCACCTCGCTCAACTGTCGTCTTCCTTCCTATTCATTCGGATTTTTTGAGTGAATAAACTGGCGCGCTTTACTATCAACGATTGCATCACTGCCTACTATCAGGCGGGATTGTGGTCAAGGACTAGTTTAAACTGGCGCGCTTTACTATCAACGATTGCATCACTGCCTACTATCAGGCGGGATTGTGGTCAAGGACTAGTTAATAAACTGGCGCGCTTTACTATCAACGATTGCATCACTGCCTACTATCAGGCGGGATTGTGGTCAAGGACTAGTTAATAAACTGGCGCGCTTTACTATCAACGATTGCACCACTGCCTACTATCAGGCGGGATTGTGGTCAAGGACTAGTTAATAAACTGGCGCGCTTTACTATCAACGATTGCACCACTGCCTACTATCAGGCGGGATTGTGGTCAAGGACTAGTTAATAAACTGGCGCGCTTTACTATCAACGATTGCACCACTGCCTACTATCAGGCGGGATTGTGGTCAAGGACTAGTTAATAAACTGGCGCGCTTTACTATCAACGATTGCATCACTGCCTACTATCAGGCGGGATTGTGGTCAAGGACTAGTTAATAAACTGGCGCGCTTTACTATCAACGATTGCACCACTGCCTACTATCAGGCGGGATTGTGGTCAAGGACTAGTTAATAAACTGGCGCGCTTTACTATCAACGATTGCATCACTGCCTACTATCAGGCGGGATTGTGGTCAAGGACTAGTTAATAAACTGGCGCGCTTTACTATCAACGATTGCATCACTGCCTACTATCAGGCGGGATTGTGGTCAAGGACTAGTTAATAAACTGGCGCGCTTTACTATCAACGATTGCATTACTGCCTACTATCAGGCGGGATTGTGGTCAAAGACTAGTTAATGATTATAAAACGTTCATTTTTGTTTATGCGAAATCTGAATGTAGGTTGAACAGAATAAGCAATTGAATCGATTGCAGTCATTTTTACACCATGTTATATTTTTTCCCAAATACATTTAGAGATTTTTGCTGTTTGGATACAGAGCGCGTGCACGCAGTTTCACGTTAGATCATAGTACTTGAGCGCGCATCAGCTGACGCCGAGCGGTCAACGCCCCGCGTTCGCCTGCACGAGTGGACCTTTGACCATATTTTTGTTGGGACAACCAAGTAGGATAACAAGTTCACAACTTGTGGTTTTTGATGATATCTTTTTGAAATTTTGTACATAGATTCTTTACTTAAAAATACTGGACACGTGTTTCGGGTTTCTCATTAACAAAAAGTAATGTTGTATACATATAAATATTAAAAAAAAATATGTGAAGAAAAATATGCACTGAACTAAAATTAGTTTAATATGTGAATAAGGGAATCGGGGCCAGTATATATTATACTAGCTCGTGCCCGCGACTCCTTCCGCGTGGACTTCAGTTTACAGCGCGCGATGGTTCCCGCAAATTAAAAAGAAGTCAGTTGATATAAAATAAGCGCCTGTTAAAATAATGGGAGCAATATTTAGATGTAAACTTTTACTCATTTATTAAGTAGGTACTAGCTGTGCCCCGCGGTTTCACCCGCGTAAGCTTCGAACCGAAAGAGCTCAGTTCATATAAAATAAGCGCCTGTTAAAATAATGGGAGCAATATTTAGGTCCGCGTTAGCTCCAGTTTTCGCAACATTTTTTGTTACTGCTCTTCCCCTATTGGTCATAGCGGGATGTTATACAGCCTATGTCCTATCGCAGGCTATAACCTATCTGTGTATCAAATTTTATTACAATCAGTTCCGTAGTTTTGGCGTGACAGCCGGACAGACAGACAGACAGAGATACTTTCGCATTTATAATATTAGTATGGATAATATCACAGATAATGTGATCCTTGTCTCAACAAACCACACTTTCTGGTACCCACATTGTGAGCATATTATACTATACAGGCATTTTATCTCCCCGTGTTTGCCTGCAAAGTTTTGTTCTTTTTTTGTTTTTTTAATATGGCATCTCGTAGTTGACCTTGAGAGGTCGGAACTACTTAACCGTACTATCCTGTGGCTGCCTTAAGTGAATTTAAAGCCTCCAGCCAAGGCTAATAAAAGCTAAGCGACTACACGCTAAGGGCAACCTCTGTGGGGTACGAACCTCGGCTTAGGGTGTCGCTAGAAGAACAGCAAGGGACGGCTGGATCGAATTCTTATTTTTATTTCGGTTTGATGACCGCGGCGTTTCCTAGTACTAGCTCTGAGATGAAACGGCCGAAACAAACTCAGAGGTCATAGACGGGAATTTATATTTACTGGCTCAGCTGCGGCGCGGGCTGGCCTTCATCGGACAAGGTTGGCCTGCAAAAAGTAATATATTTATTTTATGGACATGTTATGAGTGTGTAGAATTTAATAAAGGCATATTATGTGAACATAGTAATTCTCGTATGCTGTAAGCTTACGTAGCCCGTATAATGACGGCGGAAGAACTCGAGAGTTGAGAGTGTATTATGTTGTTAGTGGTTTATCTGGAGGGAACTGTGATATGGAAGTGGCCGTCTTTGTTGTAAAGATAAAGATACTTAACTTTTTATCAAACATATTTCTTTTTTAATATTTATAAAATAGTCCTTGACTGTAATCCTGCCTGATGGTAAGCAGTGATGCAATCGATGATGGTAAAGCGTGCTAGTTTATTAAGCCTATTCACTTAAAAAACTTAGTGAATATGAAGGAAGACGGCAGTTGAGCGAGGTGATGCAATGTTAAACCCAACAACACGACCAACGATGCTGCGCTAAAGGCAGATTGATCCCTTCACGCCCAAACTCCCGAAACAACAAAAGAAAAAAAAAATATAAAATCCCAATAAAATATTTATATTTTCTATTTTTATATTTGGCACATCGCACCCGGCACACATCGCAACACAACTGCTTAGACCCGTCCTCCATACGGCTTCATCAGACAACATGCTGGAACACGACGAATCGCTTGGCGGCAAGATTGTCTGCTGGGTGGTAACTTCTGCCGGCCGCCGACATTATGGCCTACCATTGAGATAAATTAGATATTAAGTATGTATGTGGAGAGGCTAATTGGCGACGAAGATTTAGCTCAAAACGTTTTCCAAAGCCTGGAGCACAGGCGTAGAGTAGCCAGCCTTTAGGTGTTCTATATGATGCATTTTGGAGAGTGTGTGAGGGACTTGCATGATTTAATTCCCCCTTCTCTGTTCCATCATCAGACGACTTCTTTGTTTATAAATAAACTAGCTTTCCGCCCGCGGCTCCGCCCGCGTGGAGTTCGGTTATATCGCGCTTTTTAGATTTCCCTCGGGAACATCAAATTTTTCCGGGATAAAAGATAGCCTATGTTCTTTCTCAGGGTCTAAAGATTGTCTGTACCAAATTTCATCAAAATCAGTTGAGAGGTTTAAGCGGGAAAGCGTAACAGACAGACAGACAGAGTTACTTTCGCATTTATAATATTAGTATGGATTTTTAACTAGTGCTCGACCGCAATCCCGCCTGATGGTAAGCATCTCTCATCTAATCGTTGATGGTAAAGCCCGCTAGTTTATTAAGAGCCTATTTACTCTAGCTTTCATGACACTTAAATTGCAGTCCGACGGAAACACCGCCGCTGGCGTATTGTTCCAGTTCCTCGATGTATGCGGTATCAAAGACGAGGTATAACGCTTCGTCCGGATCGTAGTGGTGTCAACAACGGAAGGGTGAAAAGTCACCGCACCAAGGGTCGTCTGATGATGGAACGGAGATGGGAACTTAAGTTTGTGAACAAGTTAATCCATGCCACAGATTACGACGAATACATTTTCTTTGAAAAAGCACCATTTTTGAAGAAAAATAAAAAGCTTTTTTTTTTAAAAATTAATTATAAACTATTCCTAGACTGCAATCCCGCCTGATGGTAAGCAGTGATGCAATCGTTGATGGTAAAGCGCACTAGTTTATTAAGCCTATTTACTTAAAAAAAACTTAGGAATAGGAAGAATGACGGCAGTTGAGCGAGGTGATGCAATGTTAAACCCAATACCAACAGGACCAAACGATGCTGCGCTAGAAGGAGATTGATCTGGAGACTCTTCACGACCAAACTCCCGACACAACAACATTTGGCGCATCGTACCGACCACACAACGCAACACAGTACGGCTCCGTACGGCTTCACCAGACATCATGCCGGAACACGACGAATCGCTTGGCGGCAAGACTTTGTCTGGTTTGTGGTAACTCCTGCCGGCAGCCGATATTATGGCCTACCACCGAGAAAAATGTTATGTTAATTACATCCGAAATCTTGATAAAACTATATATTTTTTTATAACTGTTCTTTGACATCTAGTAGATACAGAAATGTTGGTCAAGATTACACGTAAAAGACATTATCACCTGCCTGTTGGAGTCAGCTTACAATCTGACCATAGGCAGTTTATGATTACTATTTTACACGAGGATCTTCCTTGTCCGATGTAGGCCAGCCCGCGCCGCTGCTGAGCCAGTAAATATAAATTCCCGGCTATGACCTCAGAGTTTGTTTCGGCCGTTTCTTCTCAGAGCTAGTATTAGTAAACTCTGCGGTTATCAAACCGAAATAAAAATAAAATTTCGATCCAGCCGTCCCTTGCTGTTCTCTCCAGCGACAGTCTAAGCCGAAGTTCGTACCCCACAAGGGGTGCCCTTAGAGTGTAGTCGCTTAGTTTTTAGTTGCCCTGACTGGAGGCTTTAAATTCATTTAAAGCAGCCACAGGATAGTCCGGTTAAGTAGTCACTACCTCTCAAGGTCAACTACGAAATGACATATTAAAAAAAAAAAAAAAAAATTAGGATCTCCTCATGCAAAATACTCGCGTTCTTCATATAACGAGAGTAACCGACATAGCCCGAAGAATTGCAACACTTAAGTGGCAGTGGGCTGGGCACATTGCCCGTAGGACCGATGCCCGATGGGGCCGATGGGTTCTCGAGCAGCGACCACGCACCGGAAGACAGGACTGACGACCTGGTAAAGGTCGCGGAAAATCGCTGGATACGGGAGGCGCAGGACCGGTCGTCATGGAGATCCTTGGGAGAGGCCTATATCCAGCAATGGACGTCTTTCGGCTGAAATGATGAAGATGATGATGATTTTCCATGTAGCGACTGCCCTTTTGATACACAAGCCAGTTATTGGGTAATATGGGATGCATTCTGGTGAGTGTGCAAGGGAATTGCATGATTTAATTCCCCCATCTCCGTTCCACCATCGGACGATCCGTCGTACGGCGACTTTGCACCCTTACGTTGTTAACACCACTACGATCCGGACGAAGCGTTTCCGTCACACTACAAGTTTAGTGTCTTCAAGGCTAGAGTGAATAGGCTCTTAATAAACTAGCGCACTTGACCATCAACGATTGCATCACAGCTTACCATCAGGCGGGATTGCGGTCAAGCGCTAGTTTATAATATACTTATAAAAAAAAACCACCCGTGGTAAGACTGGTTATCAGACTAAAAGATAAAGAATAATACAAAAAAGGTTTAGTTAGATCCAGAACATCAAAAATTACAATAAGCCGCCCCACCCTTCACTACTATTTAATTCAATTTCCCAGTGTCTAAATAACCCCTTTTTTGTAAGCGAATAAAAACAGAAACATAGCTATTTTCAGAAAACCTTTCACAAAAAGACGGAAAAGCCATCACCCCGAAATTACAGAGCTAAAAATAAAACATCGACCTTCGGCATCGATAACCCTCTATCGACATGTCCCCACACTAACTCTCAAGCAATTTTCGGTACGCCTTCCCGACCGCAATAACTACGTCTACGGTCACGTCGCACGCTCTACCAACATCTCTATAAGCCCCGCACGATGATATTGCGATGGAACCTTGTCACAATAACAGCGTTGTGACGTCATCTGTCACACAAAAGGACAGCTAGCAAAAGAATGTTAAATGCAAAATTAATATTAGGGTTACGGGTTTATTTGTATTTTATAATTTTATTACACTCTTTATAAAGAGTGTATGTATAAATTAATATTAGGGTTAAGGGTTTATTTGTAATATTAATTTTGCATTTAACATTCTTTCGTAGGTCTACCTACTCACCCATATTCTTACAAATAAACTTTCATTATTAAAAATTTCAAGGAAATAACTTTTGTAGACGTAAGAAAAATAAACTTATTCGTTTAACTTTCTTACATGTATACTATTTTTTTCTAACTAATTTCCTTTCTGTTAATTTGCGAGCGGGAATTGAACCAGAGTCCACTGTGTAGTAGTCATATTTTAATTACTACCTACATCTATCAGCTTATAAATAAAACCAGGATAATATGTAAAAAAAAATATATAATCTTCCGAATCAGAACTGCTTTCTGTGTCCGTCGTTTCCGATTCACTGTCGTCGCCGTATTTATGACAAATAACTCGTCAGTTATTCGATCTTTATTCCAATATTCCTCTTCAAGCCGTTTAACATGATTGACTTCCTTTCGCCAGTCATCTGGAGTTATTGACGCCGACGCCTCCAACGTCAGAGCTTCAATGCGACTTTCCAACTGCTCCACATTCTTTTCTGACACCTTCATCTTTACCAGATTCCAGGTGTACTCAATGGGGTTGAGGTCGCAGTTGTAAGGTGGTAATCTAACGACTTCATGGCCATTGCCAGCTAATAAATTGTCAATTTTATAATTTTTGGCGGTCTGTGCCGTTTAATTAATAAATACAGTTCAGGTTTTGTACTGTCGTTGGGAAAGTCGATGTTGTGAGCTTGTAGCCACTCAACAATCAACTGTTTTTTATTGTTCATACTTGGTGGCCTATTCTCATCCCTACTGTGATAAGGGGCGTTGTCCATCACAATTTTGGAGTTGCGTGGTATGTTGGGTACTAATTTTTCTGTAAGCCACTTGGTGAAATTCTCAGCATTCATTTGATCATAGTAATCCCCCGTTTTGGTGTCTGCTTTAAACATTAAGAGGGCATTGTCAACAAAACCGCTTTAACTTCTTTATCCATCGGCGGCCGGGGCTGTCGTTCCGTCTCACTCCATCGGTTGCTGTTTGCCAACATTTTTCTACCGTGTAGTGTGCGTGTATCCACGTTTCGTCGAGATAAATAACGGGTCTTTTGTCTTTTATTTTTCACCAAGCGAGTAATTTTCTTTCATACGTCGTAAATATTTAGCCCTCCACGCTTGAATTTGGGGTCTTTCAATTAGGGCCAGTCTGTTTTGGTAGCATCGTTTAAATTGGTAGCCTAAATCACATTTAATTATTTTTCTTAATGTAGTTTCACTACCAGTATAATTAAGGTCTACTTTTGAAGCCGCCAAGATTTTGCGCATTGTGGGTATTTCTCTCCTCACCGTATACATTGAATCTATAATATTTCTTAAAGCTGTTAAGGAAAACCCGTCGAAATATTTCTTCTTTTGTCTTTTTCCTTTAGTAGGAGTTCTCATTTTGCTGCCACTGGCTGTTGCTGACTCATGCTCTCGTCTCAATTTCGTCACAGTATTTTTGCAACGCCTGGGGCACATGCCACACACTCCGTGACTTTGATAGAATTTTGCAAAATATATTTAATAACTATAAGCAGTTGCTTCGGTATTAAAATGTCCGAAGCACTTTTTAAAGCACGGTTTATACTTTCAAGAACTAACTTACAATCCTCTTTCTCTTTAACAAAATAATTGTCCACTTTAATTATAATTTCACGAGCACGACTATTAATTAATTTCTTACTCATTTTAACGAGTAACAGTTAATAAAACTAAACAACAAAACTCAAGAACAACAATAAAACAGGATAACAAAAATAAAAAGCTAACAAAAATATTCGTGCGTAAGTGGGTATGCGCGGACTGAACTTGCGAACGGTACCGACGGTGCGAGTTCGACTACGTCACCAAGATGGCCGCCAATCGCAATATCATCGTGCGGGGCTTATACGTTATATTTACGTGTGCTCTATGTAGTAAATTCGTGAATCGTGATATAGATATCTGAGATTATACGGGTATGATATGTAGTAACTATTATTACTTACTAGCTTTCCGCCCGCGGCTTCGCCCGCGTGGAATTCGGTTATATCACGCTTTTTAGATTTCGCTCGGGAATATAATTTTTTTTTCAATAAAAGGTAGCCTATGTCCTTTCTCAGAGTGTAAAGATTGTCTGTGCCAAATTTCATCAAAATCGGTTGAGAGGTTTAAGCGGGAAAGCGTGACAGACAGCCAGAGTTACTTTCGCATTTATAATATTAGTATGGATATGGATTAATATTATTAATGTGAAAGTGAGTTTGTTTATTTGTTCCGCTTTTACGCCTAAATTACTGAACGGATTTGTATGAAATTTGGCCCACAGATGGTTTATAACCAGGAATATTGGTTTATAATACATAGGACATTTTTTATCCCGATGTTCTCACGGGAGCGAAACTTACAATGACCTGCATTTTGACAGTTGTTCAACATCCATTGCGTTATATACGTTGTTGAGTAGATATTTTTTTGGGACTCATCAGCAATGGTTTAGCAATTTCTTTAAAATGATTCAGTAAACAGACAGTGTGTTATTTTGGAGATCGTCTTAATATATACCGAGATAATCAGTGCGAGCAGTGGGCAGCTCGCCGCCCGGTAAGGACCAGGCCCGGGTCGACGGCGCGTTGTGTTTCACGCGCGCCTCAAAGAGATGTCAGCACACCGTGACGGGGTCCACGAAGACCGATATGGGTCAGGGTTGTGGGTTGCTTAAAAAAGAAACCGTGATTCTGGCGCACAGGCAAATGAAGAAACACGGGTGGGTTTTAGTCACTAAAAGTCTGACACCGCTCTGCCCAGAGCGGGAGAGGTCATTTGATGATTTCCCATCCCAAACAAAAAAAAAAAAAACCGGCCAAGTGCGTGTCGGACTCAAGCACAAAGGGCTCCGTACAATTGATTTATGAAATTAAAGGATTAAATTATTTGTATGAAAGATTACGCGGTAATAAGCGGTTTACGATTTACGAGGTATTAAAACAAAACTACTTACTAGATCTCGTTCAAAAAAATTTTTCGTTGGTAGTTTTTATAGTAATGTACATCACATGTTTTTGTCTGTCACGCAAACTATTCGGTTTGGAAAAAAATATTTTAGAAACTTCGATATTATTTTTGAAGACCTATCCATAGATAACCCACACGTATGTGTTTGATAAAAAAAAAAACTGACACTTCACAGAATACATCTACCTATTAAGTTTCAACAGTATAGCTCTCATAGTTTTGGAAAAAAATGGCTGTGACATACGGAGGGACAGACGGACAGACATACATAATTGGCTACGGAACTGTTAACCGCTTATTACCGCGTAATCTTTCATACAAATAACTTTAATCCTTTCATTTCATAAATCAGTGGTACGGAACCCTTTGTGCGTGAGTCCCACATGCCCTTGGCCGGTTTTTAAATGAACAGACAGCTGTGCTGCTGGGGAGTTTGTTCCGCCACTTCTTCTTCCCAGCGAAAGCACTAGGAAGTGTCGATGGGTGGGCGTTTTGGATGACTGTCTTATGTAATATTGACGTTCAAAAATTGCTGATTCTCAGTTTAATTTGAATAAAAGACTTTTATTCAAATTATACAATAAGTAAAGAAAACCCTGTCCGATCCGTGAAGGTATTGTTAGGTATCGATAACTGATTCTAGTAATGCCTACAAAGCCGGGCTAAACTTAAAAAAAAATCCCCCTAAGAAAATAAATATTATTTTGCAAAAAGAGGTTTATAACTTAAAACATGTGCGGTAGGCCATCCAGGCGCGGGTGAAGAGGGGCAGGGCACGCGGCAAGCTGTCGCATCGCTATTCGCTCAGAATTATACCGTCAAAAATAATGTTGTCACTTTTTAAAAATTACCAAATTTTGGGGAAGTTGGAATTAATTCGCGGGAAAAAAAGATTATTTCAAAATTCACTAGTATTGTTATTATGATGATTATGTAAAATTTCACATGTTGCCATGTGTTTACCTAACCTTTATTATCATTACGGGTCGGACAGGGTTTTCTTTACATATTGTATACAATATGTTAAGAAAACCCTGTCCGACCCGTAAGGGTAATAAAGGTTAGGTAAACACTTGACCAAATATAATATAAAATTTTACATAATCATCATAGTAACAATACTAATGAATTTTGAAATAATCCTTTTTTCCCGGGAATTAATTCCAATTTCTCCGAAATCTATTATTTTAAAAAAAGTGGCAACACCGATATTATTATAAGCGAATAGCGACGCGACCACGTCACAGGTGCCGCGTGCCCTGTCCCCCGCCGCCCGCGGAAGGGGTTGCATACAGCACATGTATTAAGTTACCTCTTTTTGCGAAATAATATTTATTTTTTTAGGGTGATTTTTTTTTTAAGTTTTGCTTGTCTTTGTGGGCATTATTAGAATCAGTCATCGATACCTAACAATACCTTCACGGATCGGACAGGGTTTTCTTTACATATTGTATATCCACATATACATAATTTGAATAAAAGTCATTTATTCAAATTAAACTGAGAAACAGCAGTATATATGGAGTCCATGGTAATGGATTGTTTTTATAACATATGCTATTACAATACCATGAAATGAATCCACTATCGTCCGTAATAACACGGCAGTACTCGGTATCAATTAAGAGAATCAATACAGTATATTTATTCAACATCACTAGCATTTCGTGTCCAAACATAGTCGAAGCTCGTCCCAATTATCTTATGTTAATATTTACATCATTAGGAATAACTTCTGGTTGTTATTTCCGTTATTAAAAACGAATTTGTATTGTATTTTATGTTATGTGTTTTGCTGTTCCTTTTGGGATGGTAGGTATACTTAGTAGTTCATGAGTGTAAATGTTCCTTTTGGGATGGTAGGTATACTTAGTAGTTCATGAGTGTAAATGTTCCTTTTGGGATGGTAGGTATACTTAGTAGTTCATGAGTGTAAATATACCTTTTGGGATGGTAGGTATACTTAGTGGTTCATGAGTGTAAATGTACCTTTTGGGATGGTAGGTATACTTAGTAGTTCATGAGTGTAAATGTACCTTTTGGGATGGTAGGTATACTTAGTAGTTCATGAGTGTAAATGTTCTTTTTGGGATGGTAGGTATACTTAGTGGTTCATGAGTGTAAATGTTCCTTTTGGGATGGTAGGTATACTTAGTGGTTCATGAGTGTAAATGTTCCTTTTGGGATGGTAGGTATAGTTAGTAGTTCATGAGTGTAAATGTTCTTTTTGGGATGGTAGGTATACTTAGTGGTTCATGAGTGTAAATGTTCCTTTTGGGATGGTAGGTATACTTAGTAGTTCATGAGTGTAAATGTTCCTTTTGGGATGGTAGGTATGGTATTTTTTTTTTTTTAATATAAGTTATAAACTAGCGCTTGACCGCAATCCTGCCTGATGGTAAGCAGTGACGCAATCGTTGATGGTAAAGCGCACTAGTTTATTAAGAGCCTATTCACTCTAGCCTTAAAGACACTCAAATTGTAGTCCGACGGAAACACCGCCGCTGGCAAATTGTTCCAGTCCCTCGATGTACACGGTATAAAAGAAGAGGCGATACGCTCCGTTCGGATCGTAGTGGTGTTAACAACGTAAGGGTGGAAACCAGCCGTACGACGGGTCGTCCGCTGGTGGAACGGAGATGGGGGAATTAAATCATGCAATTCCTTTGCACACTCACCAGAATGCATCCTATAGAAGACCGAAAGGCTGGCTACTCTACGCCTGTGCTCCAGGCTAATGAGCGTAAATCATTTATGTCTAAGACGAGCAAGGTAATTTTTTTTTGGAGTGTGGCACTAGTTATGGCTTTGTGCCAATTTCAAGTAAAAGAGCAAGGTAATTACGTAACACATTATCGTTGGCAATGGGTTTCATGTTGACAGTTGAACAACATTCATTGCGTTATTTGCGTTGTTGAACTGACATATTTTTAAAACATATGAATCAACAGATTAGAATTAGGACTTCTTACCCCACGGCATCCAAACCGCGGGGTGCGGCTAGTCCTACTAATAATACATATAAAGGTATAAGTTTGAATGTATGTTTGTTACTCTTTTACGTAAAAACTACTAAGCAGATTTTGATGAAATTTGGCAAACAGAAAGTTTATAATCAGGATTACCACATTGGATAGTTAGTATCCGGATATTTCCACGGCATCGAAACCAATGCGTGTCAAACCGCGGGGCGCAGCAAGTTTTAAATACATTAGTATTTATGATGGCGCTTCGTCCTAAAAAGGACGACTGAAGGTCAATGTTCATTCATTAATAATTTTACGATAGGACCTAATATGTTGGCTTAATATATTTCATCAGGGTCGATAAACCACAACAATGTTTATTCGTTCCTTAGTCATTTTCCTTCCAAGTGGTCTGATGGCATTGGTAAGATAATTTGGGTCAGCCTCCAGTCTTACCGGATTCAGCTGAATACCAGTATGTTATCTCTGACCTCCACAACCAGTTACTGGGTAATACGATACCTCTTGGTAAGACTGGTGTCTGACTTTCGGACTTCTAACTACCTGTAAGGAGTGTCAAAGATATGTAGCGGTACCTACAACGCTACATGCGAACAACGCGTCATACTGACGTCACGCGAATCCTACATCTCGCAAGCAGAGTTTACTGTGGAATTAGCACACATACAAGCTCACGACATCAAGCAGAGGGCAAAGTGCCAGCCAGACAATACCAGTCTGGTCGGAGGATCCTCCCTTTTCTATGGAGGATCAGCGGCTTAACGTGCTTTCCAAGGCACGGAGGGCTGAGATCCCTCCTATGAAGGTAAGTCTTCTTCTTCTGCTTAACCTGTAGAGGTCCACTGCTATACAAAGGCCTTCCCCAAGGCTTTCCATGATGACCGGTCTTATGCTGCCTGCATCTATCGGCTTCCCGCAACCTTCACCAGGTCATCGGTCCACCTTCTTGGGGGCCTCTCTACGCTGCATCTTCCGGTACGTGGCCGTCATCCCAGAACCTTACGTAAGTAAGATAACACAATTCATTAATTTTATAAATGAGTGGTTTGTAGCTAAGGAAAAAGAGCCACACGATTCGACCGTCTCGGTTAAGTTACGCTTGCCGCGGTCAGATCAACGATGGGTTACCATGTTTAGGTACATACCAAGACCCCTCTGTGCCTCAGAGAGCTCATAAAGCTGTAGCTCCTGGCTGTTACTTTTGGATCTTACACACTCCTAACGGGTAGTAAGATGCCCAAAAGAACAATGCCAGGTCTCCATAGTAACTTCGGCTCAATATTAATTTGTCCCTAACAGTGAATATTCCAATGTTTATTTGTGCAGTATAATGTCAAAAGTATTTCTGTGATATCCATTTTTACATTGAACTTGTAAGAAAGATGTTATTCAGACATTTTAAAAGGGAGGTTATGTTTTTTCACGGAGAGAAAATTAAACACAAATAAACTAATAAATAGTTTTATTATTTTTCACTATAATCAATTATTATCATCATCATCAATTTCATTATCAAATTCGATTAGTAATTCATCAAGAAACTGTGCAGGGGCTTCAATATTGTTTTGATGCCGAGCCCAACCTAAATACCATAAAATGGTCATAATGTGGGAACAGCATCCCACAGTTCATTTGCCTACCTTACAATTGCAATAATATTGACTTATTGCCTCCCTCCCATTTGAATTGTTATCAATCAACACATAAACAAAATATTCTTTTCTTCTTATATGGCGACTTTGAATTTTTGCTCTTAAAAGCCAAGAGCTTTGAGAGAGCCAATTGTTCTATTAGATTATTGATTGATACCTCCCTGCACACTTCTATCTTATATCGGCCATTAAAACTAATATGCTCACCGTATTAAGATCGAGCCTGACAGAGTTAAGAGTTGTCAAATAGTGAAAATCTAGCTGGGGAAACTCAGTTACATTGCTGTTATTAACATTTATGTTTGAGAACTGTGCCCTTCTTCTATTATAATTGTTTTGTATAATAAACTCACTTATAGCCGAATACTGAAAAGCCACTCAAATATTTGAGACCCGCTTAAACTTTTGAGTAGCTCTTAACCTTCAATTTCGTATACACAAACGTCAATTTTAAGTGTCTGTTAAAAATAAGTGCAACTTATATTAAGTTATGCTCAAACACCACTCAGTGAAAAAATCGTATACAGAAACGCTACTCAAAGATAATTAGCTGTCAAATCAAATGTCAAACTGATTTGAGCAGCCCTTAAATCTGAGAGTGGTCACGAGGTCCCTCAAATCAAATAAAATTTGTTAAAAAGTTTGTAAACAGTGGTAAAAATGTCTCTATCCTCATTGTCTTCACTTTCGGATCACGAAAGCCCAACCGTGGGGCGCAGAAATGAAAAGAAGCTGGATGCTTTTGAAAAGTATAACGACGTGGAATTTCGTTCACGGTTCCGCATTTCCAAAGATACCGTATTGTATTTGGATTCAGTTTTCGGTAACACAATCAAACCGCTAACAAAAAGAAACCGAGCCATACAACCAGTGGACCAAATACTAATCACTCTACGGTATTATGCGACTGGTAGCTACCAACGCGTAATAGGAGATATTTTTAAGGTCGAACAACCCACGGTGCATCGAATAGTGCATAAAGTGACCGCCAAGATAGCGAGCCTAAAGTCTCAATACATAAATATGCCAACACAGGAAGAATATCCAGTTGTGGCAAATGAGTTTTTTGCTATAGCAGGATTCCCAAGAGTGGTGGGAGCTGTGGACTGTACACATATTAAAATAAATTCTCCAGGTGTGTATTTACGAAGTTTATTATGTTCCCAAATTGTATGCCTGATTAATAAAGTTGTGTAATATTACCATTTATAATATAACCTAAAGTTGTGTAAATGTTTCCACTGAAATATAGGGCTCTAGTAAAGTAGGTAATTACTGTCTCGCAGTAAAATAAATTATTATTATTTTTCAGGAGGTGCGCAATCTGAAATATATCGGAACAGAAAAGGATATTTCTCATTAAATGTTCAAATGGTGTGCGATGCAAGATTGAAGATAAGGAATGTTATCGCGAGATGGCCAGGTTCTGTTCATGATAGTACCATATTTAATGATTCGCCACTGTGTGCTCAATTAGAGCGTGGGGACTTTGGCACAGGTGTAATTCTTGGGGACAGTGGATACCCATGTCGACCTTATCTACTTACCCCATTATTGCACACAAGAACGGCTGCTGAAGAAGCTTACAATCGGGCTCAAATAAGCACCAGGAATCCTATAGAAAGACTCTTTGGTGTCCTTAAAAGGAGATTTCCTTGCCTACAAATTGGAATGGGGCTTAAAATAAAAAACATTCCACCAATCATAGTAGCGTGTGCAGTGCTACATAATATTGCCCTCTTGCAATCGGATGCATTTATGGAGGATGATGACCCTTTACCTTATGATGAGGAGGAATCCTTGGGTCAACAAACTGTAGGTTTTGAGACCAATCAAAACTTTTTAGTAAGGACTAATTTAATAAATACACATTTTTCCTCTTAAATATAGTTTTATTTGTGTAAATTTTATATAAATTTCACTTTTTTGATTTTTGCAGTTGTTGTTTCCAAAATTGCATTTTTGCTTTATATATATTATTTTCCATTTTGTTTCTATTAATCCAGTATTTTGTTTCCAATTTTGCATTTTTGAGTTTTGTCCGAAAATATTGCTGTTTTAATGTATTTTGTGATGGTTTTATTCGTCCTGAAAAATAGTATTAGTAAAATATTATTGAAAATCTCACATCACTAGCAAAAAGGACAATAATGTTACATAATTACCAGCAGAGTATGATGTTGAAGGTTTGTTTTTTTCTCGGGGTATGACCGTTGCAGCTCTCTGGTCATCTGTCAAAGTTAAAGATGCTTTTTAATAGTAAAATTAATTAATTTAGTAATTAGTACAATAAAAAATTATTACCAGCAATAGTTTTAGATGTGAATGTGCAAGATTTGCTATTGTCCATTATGGAAGCCATTGTTGCATCTTGGTTGTCTGGAAAAAATCTGTATGTAAGTATAGAATACGCAACAATAAATATAAAATAAAGAAATGTACCAATATTGTGAAATGGCAAGCAATTGAGATGCTTTTTAATAGTAACATTAGTTTAATAATTAATACAATAATTAAAAACTTACCAGCAATACTTTTTGATGTGACTGTGCAAGGTTTGTTATTGTCCATTATGGAAGCCGTTGTTGCATCTTGGTTGTCTGGAAAAAAATCTGTATGTAAGTATAGTAGAATACACAACAATAAATATAAAATAAAGAAATGTACCAATGTTGTAAAATGGCAAGCAATTGAGATGCTTTTTAATAGTAACATTAGTTTAATAATTAATACAATAATTAAAAACTTACCAGCAATACTTTTTGATGTGACTGTGCAAGGTTTGGTATTATCCGTTATGTAAGCCACGGTTGCATCCTGGTCTTCTGGAAAAAAAAATCTGTATGTAGAATTTACAACAATAAATAAATTAACACAAAAATAAAAACAAAATTTACCAATGGTGTGAATATCTGGCTCTGCTGTGTAAACATCGGATTGTGTAAGGAGTTCTGGTTCTGTATCACCTATAAAATAAACAAGAATGTACTGGCTTGTTGATGTCAAATGTATTAGGATATAAATTATTACACAAACCAAAATATAATGCAGCATCATCATAGTAATTAGCTAATGGTTGAATCTGAGGAGCAGCCATGGCTAATATTTGAGCATCTTGCTCAGAGAGTGTACTCTTGTAGCTTCCACCACCAGTGCGATTAATTTCTTTCTATAAAAAATAAAAGTTATAATTAGAAGATATCCTGCAAATCCTGCATTTTAGAAATATTTAATTTAAACAAAACAAACCTTATCTATTGATGCCTTCTTTTTAACATCTCTGGTGATCTCATAATACTGCAACCGCTAAAAAAATAAATTGAATAAAGAATCACTTGTGTAAATGATAATTTCAAGATATCTTAAAAACAAACTTACGTTTGCTGTGGCGATGTTTTTTTTAGATCTCTGTTTTATATTTTCATATAAGTGACGGAGCTGTTGCCAGGTTCTACAGCCACTCACAGAGACAGCATTATATTGCCCGCATATTGTGTTCCATACTTCTCGCTTCTTTAAAAGCATGTGAGCGTTCGTCTCTTTATTCTCAATAATATTTTGATATCTGGAAGAAATTCAAAATAATAAATATTATATTCTTTCATTTAAATATTTTTTGTGTAGTTCAAACTATTTTTAGTGAACTAAAATTTAATCAATTTGATATGTATTAATATAACTTTTTTTGACTATAGTTTAGATGATGGGATTTTTATATTGTATCTTTATTATTTCTAAATTGTTATTTATAAAATATGACTGTAAAACATGAAGCACTTTTATGAAAACAAACCATCTATATATAAGCCCCGCACGATGATATTGCGATGGAACCTTGTCACAATAACAGCTTTGTGACGTCATCTGTCACACAAAAGTACGGCTAGCAAAAGAATGTTTAATGCAAAATTAATAAGCTAGGGTTAAGGGTTTATTTGTATTTTATAATTGTATTATACATACACTCTTTATACCTACTCTACCATATTCTGACAAATAAACTTTCAATATAACAAATTTCAAGGAAATAATTCTAATAGATGTAAAAAAAATATACTTATTCGCATTGATATAATATTAAAGTTAATATTAGTTTAATATTATATCAACGCTTATTCGTATATTTTTCTTACATCTATACTATTTTTTTTTTCTAGCTAAATTTCTGTTAATTTGCGAGCGGGAATTGAACCAGAGTCCACTGTGTAGCAGTCGTGTTTTAATTACTACATCTTGGTTTTATTCCCCCCACATACTGTCCTGGTTTTATTTATAAGCTATCAGCTTAAAAACCAGGATAGTACGTTAAAAACATGTTTATATATAATTCAATATAATCTTATCCTATTTATTCAATTCCACTCATATAGTCTTCCTAATCAGAACTGCTTTCTGTGTCTGTCGTTTCCGATTTACTGTCGTCTGCCGTATTTATGACAAATAAGTCGTCAGTTATTCGATCTTTATTTCAATATTCCTCTTCAAGCCGATTAACATGATTGACTTCCTTTCGCCAGTCATCTGGAGTTATTGACGCCAATGCCTCCAACGTCAGAGTTTCAATGCGACTTTCCAACTGCTACACATTCTTTTCTGATAGCCTCATCTTTACCAGGTTCCAGATCTATTCAATGGGGTTGAGGTCGCAGTTGTACGGTGGAAATATAACGACCTCATGGCCATTGCCAGCTAATAAGTTTTCAATTTTATAATTTTTCGGCGGTTTGTGCCGTTTAATTAATAAATAAAGTTAAGGTTTTGTACAGTCGTTGGGAAAGTCGATGTTGTGAGCTTGTAGCCACTCAACCATCAACTGTTTTTTAATGTTCATGCTTGGTGGCCTATTTTCTTCCCTACTGTGATCCATCGTTGTCCATCAAAATTATGGAGATGCGTGGTATTTTGGGTACTAATTTTTCTGTAAGCCACTTGGTGAAATTCTCAGCATTAATTTGTTCATGATAATCCCCTGTTTTGGTATCTGCTTTAAACATTAAAAGGGCATTGTCAACAAAGCCGCTTTCACTTCCCGCGTGTTACCACGCGAGTCATTTTCTTTCATACGTCGTAAATATTTAGCCCTCCGCGCTTGAATTTGGGGTCTTTCAATTAGAGCTAGTCTTTTTTAGTAGCATCGTTTAAATTGGTAGCCTAAATCACATTTTATTATTTTTCTTAATTTAGTTTCACTACCAGTATAATTAAGGTCTACTTTTGAAGCCGCCAAGATTTTGCGCATTGTAGGTATTTCTTTCCTCAACGTATACTTAATATTTCTTAACGAGCACCACTGTTAATTCATTTCTTACACATTTTAACGAGTAACAGTTAAGAAAACTAACCAAAAAAACTCAAGAACAACAATAAAACAGGATAACAAAAACAAAAAGCTAACAAATATTCGATGCGCGCAAGTACGTAAGCGCGGGCTGAACTTGCGAACGGTACCGAAGGTGCGAGTTCGACTACGTCATCAAGATGGCGGCCAGTCGCAATATCAACGTGCGGGGCTTATACTAATTTAACCATGTTTGCAAACAAATAAATGATTTGATTTCAATGTTTAACATATTATTTACAACATGACACAGTTTGGAATTACTCAAACTGATCTGAGAATCGCACAAAACTTCGATGGCATGTCGCAATTGGGACGAAGCAAAGTAGAGGCTTCTTCACTTTCCGCCTGACGCAAGTCCTCACCGGACCGGACGCAGGTATTTCGGGAGGTTCCTGTATCATTACATGCACCAGGATGTTGCGGTTAAATAATTCTTTTTTCATTCTTTATTTAGGTACTTACTTCTTTACGAGTTCTAACAGCATATCTTTTTCGGCAGACGTATAATTGCTTCCGCGTTTCTTCTTTTCCTCCATCGTGAATTAACTTTTTAATTAAAAGAATTACCAAAAGTTTGATGATTTTCACTAAACGTTAGAACTTGATTCAACATGAACATTCGCGCGTAAGGTATGTGTAACGTTCCAATCAACGACAGCAATATTAGCAAGTAAATATTATTTTCTGACGTCTTCTTTTGATATTGATCTCATTTCAATATAAATGATTTAGATCATAATGCAAAAATATAATTCTAATAGCTGTTAAATTTCAACTAATTAATAAGTTTAGAAAATATTTATTCAAAGAACACTGCGTAAAACGAATACAAGACGTAAGCTAAAATAAATTGTAACTGAGAACGTGCTGAGAATCATTTTTTTGGCAGAATGTTGCCATGATGTAAACATTTGAGCGTTACTTGCTTGATCACGCCATCAAATTGCTTGAATGACGTTTGTGTATACCACTTAAAATTTGAGGGATGCCTAAATTTAAGTAGCCTTTAGATGAGAATGAGATTTGAGTGGCTTTTCAGTATTCGGGTATTAAAGTATTATTTTGGAACATTTTTTGTTGGATGATTTCTAATATCTGGGCAGCATCAAACCTGTCTGTGAGCGGTGGTCGAAATCTATTAATTAGGGCAGCAGCAATAGTAAAGTCAATCATGATATATGGTAAAGCTCTGTTGTTGAACTCGTGTCTGCAGATAGTAACAGCCCGAGTTTTGTTTGCCTCTAAAGTTGATAACTGATTATCATCATCCTGCAATGTTGACGGCATATGCACAGAGTAGTCATTTGGAATCTAAAACAAACAAAATACAATTATGTTACAATTCAACATTTAGCTTAGCTAAATTAGTATATATTCTATTAATATGAATCGTACTTTACCTCTGAATGTGAAGTCCATTGCCGTAACAATGAACGGACATCATCAGATTCAATTCACGCTGCATCATCAGATTCACGCTGCATTCGTAATACATTTATACCACAATTAACACAGCGTAGTTGATGAGACATTGTCACAAAATGTGTGGTGGTATAAATATAACACAATAATTCTATAACTTGCGTAAACGTAATACCTATAACTTATTGAATACGAAAAAAAAAACAGCGAAAGAAAACCGAATCGTACTCAGATAAGAATAAAAGATGTATCAATGTCAATTGTCAGTTTTGTCAAGATTTTGACAGATATGCAATTAACAGGGTTGCCATCACAAGACGATTATGTTATCGATTACAGATGGAAAATCGATTTTTTGAATTTCGTTTTTTATAATCATCTATGAATCTACTACAAACAGGACGAATGTTAAGGAAATACTAAGAAGAAATGAGAATAATGAGGTGGTAAATAAAAAGTAGATCTAAATAATAAATAATATTTTTAAAATACAATTATCGATTACAGTGGCACGTTTTATTTATTTAGCGTTATCGATTAAAGTAGCAAGATTGGCAACATTTTTTTTTATTGAAATCTGGAATTGACAAACTTAAATTAATTACTTAATAAAATGTTTTTTTAATGGCTAAGTTTCAGTAAAGTACTAAATACATTTTTTTAGTTTATATTTTATATTTAAATTGTTGGTGGTAAGAACTTTGTGGAGGATGAGTTTAATTTTAAAAGTTGTGTAGGCCGAAATCTGGCATTCTCCTTTAGACAACTAATCTTACACATTTTTACAAACAATCTTACCATTTTGACAAAAAATCTTACCATTTTGACAAACAATCTTCTAAGTACATATATCTTGGACACCAATGACTAATTACAAGATGAAGAAAAACATCTTGAGGAAACCTGGACTTTCAAGTCTGAAATCGCCAACCCGCATTGAGCAAGCGTGGTGATTACGCTCAGTCCTTTCCTGTATGAAAGGAAACCTGTGCCCAGCAGTGGGACTGTAAAAGGTTGATGATGATGATGTTAAATCTTACTAAGAGATATTGTGTTAATCAGTACCTGGGCTGTGGAGGTGAGACAGGCAGATACTCTGAGTAAAATACAATTTTTCAGTTACATTGGTCTCCCTAAGCCTGGAGCACAGGCGAAGAGTAGCCAGCCTATCGGTGTTCTATACGACGCATTTTGGAGAGTGCGCGGGAATTGCATGTCTTAATTCCCCCATCATCGGTTGACCCGTCTTACGACGATTATCCACCCTTACATTGTTGACACCACTACGATCCGGACAAAGAGTTACGCCTCGTAAAAAAAAAAAAAATAAAAAAAATAAACATGACGTGTAAAAGTGATCAGTGATCCTACTTGCATAATAAACGATTTCATTTCATTTCATTTCGTCTTTTATACCGCGTACATTGAGCGATTGGAACAGCGGGGGTGTTTCCGTCGGACTACAATTTAAGTGTCTTCAAGGCTAGAGTGAATAGACTAATAATCATTGATAAAATATTAAACTAAGGTAGATATGTCACTAGCGCACTAAAAATGAAGCGTACAAAAGGAAGTAAGTCCTGTATCTCGCTTTAGTCACTCTCGATATACTCGTAAAAACAAACGGGTGAATATACGCTATTTGGATTCCAATGGTCCTTAGAAAAAAAGTATGTTAAACTTATTATATTATTGTTTCTCAAGGCTTAAATAATAAGTAATATTGCCTTTTATCTGGCCCACTTAGTCAATTTATGATAATTGGTCAATTTATGGCATTTTTAGTTTAAAAATGTTAGAAATGTATACTCCTCTGGCCTTCCCATTAACGAATTATAATGGTTTTATGGCACAATAATATATATACTTATTCAATTATCCTTTTATTTTTAAATGGTCGTATGCTCTTATAAACAATACAATATATTTTATCAAAATAAACTGTATAGAAAAAATATTAATATAAAATAAAATAACTTATTTGTATGTCATGTTACAATAACGTCACTTCATCTGGTGAAATTCAATGAAGTATATTTTGGCTAAAAATGGCCACGGTATGTTTTGACTTTCAACTACGCACGTACAACAGTGTGAATTTAAAAGCAAGCTTACGTCCTTGAGCGAAATTCAAATAAATTGTCGTCAGCTTGCGATTGACTTTTGGGGAGCGCGTTTGTGCCAGTCGTTGGAGTATTTCCTTTGGTAAGCATAAGTTTTTGTATTTTATCGTTATGAAGTTATATCTTTAGTCAATACAATGTTTATTGTGTGCAGAAGTTATAAATTAAATGAAACTGTGGTGAGTAAAGCGAATGATGGTGTTTCCGTGGGTTATGTGTCATTTTGTCACTTCTCTGGCGTCATTCCACTGGCAAATTTCATGCCAGAGGAAATACATGATCTCCAGAGAAGTGACGAAATTCCGTTTCGTTCAATATTTTAACGTGTTAAGGGTTATTTATTGTTGTTTCTAGATATTCTTACATAATCAGACATCATGGTGAATATTTAAAAAAAGCAAAGAAGAGAAGAGAGATTATAAAAAAGCGCCAAGCTGACAAATTATGTAGCGTAATTAAAAACGATCCGATTAAAAATGAAGATTTATAAGATAAAGAAGGGCAACAATATAAAAAAGAGGGAGAAATTAGAGAGGAAATAAGGGCTATCAGAAAAATATGGAGAGGGAAGGTTAGAAAGCATAGAGATCGCGTGAAGCTACAATCAACTTAACCCCACCTGAATCCGATAATGAAGACCAACCGTCTGATTTTACTGACTAATACTCATCCGTGTTACTTCACTGGCCTTTTTTTTCCCGGGGTGGATTATAAGAAAAAGAAGGGCAACAATATAAAAAAGAGGGAGAAATTAGAGAGGAAATAAGGGCTATCAGAAAAATATGGAGAGGGAAGGTTAGAAAGCATAGAGATCGCGTGAAGCTACAATCAACTTAACCCCACCTGAATCCGATAATGAAGACCAACCGTCTGATTTTACTGACTAATACTCATCCGTGTTACTTCACTGGCCTTTTTTTTTTCCGGGGTGGAAATCCTTATATGATGTCCGTCACCCTGGGATGGGCGACGGGGTCTGTCAGACTTTACTGACTAAAACCACTCCAGTGTCTCTTCTATCACGAGCGCGCGTGGGGCCGCGGCAGTCTAAATTCTTCCACGGCCCCTTATTCTCGTGCTGGCCCGGTCTAGTCTCAGTAGGAGACGAGGCCCGGACCCTCGTCTCTATGCCTCTAGTCTCTCTAGCCTCAGAGGTGCGAGCCGACACTCGCGCGCGCCTCCGCTTCGGGGTCCATCGAATAGGGGGCGGGGACTTCCCCATTTCCCTCGCCCCTGGACCAATTCTTGGGGGGCGGAAGAGGGCGTTATCCGCCCTTCCTCGGCATTTTTCCTCGGCCATGGTATGTATTTCGAACAACCAGCGGCCCTAGCAGGTATACTCCTAGGTTGTATTTCACCAGCTCCGATTAGTACCGATGAATTATCATGAAGCCGGTCATGACAAAGGAGCTCCCAATGGTAACGGAACGACATATAAACGGACCACTGACAAAATTGGAGCTTTATAACATTGCTACGATTAACGACTTTGTTACGGAATTAGCCAAATGCTGTCCCGCCATTGAAATGTTTGTGATACCCGAAAAATAAATTGGTTTTCAAAGGAAGATAATAGACCAAATGTTACCTTTTCTGGTACACTAAAAGTAAATCAAGTACGGGGAATCTATCAAACTATCTGAGCAACACGTTGTATATGAAGAGCCTTAGCTGCTTTTGTCCTCATTTCTACTTAGACTGTTTTTTTGGTGTGGATGGAAAATCATCAAATGACCTCTCCTGCTCTGGGCGGAGCGGAAAGGCGTGTCGGACTTTTACTGACTAAAACCCACCCACGTTCCTTCACTTGCCAGTGCGCTAGGGCCACGATTTTTTATTTTTTGGGTTTGAGGACATTAATTAATACCCTCAGAACCAAATTGAAAGTTGCGGAAGGAAGTAAACACAGATTTTGAGGAAGATGTGTCAAATGAAATAGTTACTCAGACGTCTACTCATCTGCTTAATTCACCTGATACCTATAGATAATACAGACATTTCTATGACTGTCAAGAATGGAGATTTTGTTCTTGTGGGATACCATATTAATAATAAAAAATATAGATAGGCTGGCACATGTTCGTCAGATTTTGATGAAGAATGAGACGTCAGAGTTACCTATGTTTTGAAAGAAATCCGATGAAGATACTACTCTTTTTAAAATAAATGAAAATTTCATGTCTGATATTAAATGGGACAACAGATCTTGGCCATTTCACCTGTGCCATATATGTATGAAAGGTAACAGAGTATTCTCCAATTTCCAAAGCCACTTGATGTATTTGAAAAGAATTTACTTTGTTTACTGTTTAAAAAAAACTTTTTTTTTTTGTAAAAGATTAAAGTGTCCAAGTAGGTGTACTGTAGACTGATATTTTTTAAGATTATTTGTTTAAATAACTTTGAGAATGATATGAGTATCATTAGATAGTAATTTTGTTTTGGTAGAAGTTTACATTTTAGTTTTATTGAGTGAGTTTATTAAGATTAAAGTGCCTTAAAAGTGTCATTTAAGTTTAGATTTTTTTTATGCTTTAAAACTGTTAAATATGTTGAATTGATAAGCGAAATAATACCTAGATATATTAATTCTGTAATCTGACAAACTAGGTACTAATATTACAATAAAGTTGCATTAAGGAATTGTGAAGGCTGAATGTATTTTGTATAATAAAAAAAATATTCAAGCAATATAATTTATACATGTTTTATTTAATATCAGACCCCTTGCTTAGTAAATAATCAATATTATGTCACTTCTCTGGTTTAATTTGTCACTTCTCTGCCAGTGTTGTCACTCCTCTGGTAACACATTTTCCTCTGGCACTTATAACACTCAAAAAAATGGAAATATCGTCTGGCCTCTATCATTACCAATTTTAAAATAGTGTCAAATAGATAAATTATAAATATTGAATCATACAGATTACATTTCCACCTGGGACACAAAAAAATCAAATAGCGTATATTCACCCAAACGACAAACACTAACAGCGCAAACGACGAACACTAGCCATCTTTTTCTTCTGTATGCTTTAGATTGCGCCCCATCTCACTCACACTGTACCAATGTATGCCGAATAAAAATATGCATGTGTGCTGCTTCTGTGTTCGGCACATTTTTTTTGGTCAGTTTGTTAGAATATATCGTATCTGTTTAATATTTTATCAATGCTCTTAATAAATAGCAGGCTATAAAAAAAGAACATCCGGTTAGATTGAACACACGCTATACAATATCAAAGTCAGGGTCTAAAAACCAGATAAAACACAAAACTTAAGCAACGAAAAACAAGTCCCATTCTCAAGAATCTTCATTAATATCTCCAAAACAATGAAAAGTAACTGTAAAAAACATTCACGACTGACCTTCTTGAACCAGACTGACAACAATACAGTATTCAACTGTCTTTTACTTCCATTTTGTCCTGTTTTAATCTCGAAAAACATAGAACGGAGGCGAATATTTTCCGCCCGTTTATACATGCCGCGTTCTCAAGAATTAGGTCAGTGTTCTTGGAGCCATATTACCGTGTCTACTGGTAGAGAGCTCTCAGATTGTCGGTGTAAGAGTCACGACAAGCTAATGGGTTCTACGCTTTTTTTAGTTTGTTTTCCTTATGCCAGTTCTGTTGTTTTTGTGGAGTTTTGGGATAATATTTAGTATTAATTTTTGACAGCTTTCGTCCATGGCGTAGTGGTAGCGAACGCAGTGCAAATATTTGTATGCATAATATGAATATTTGCACTGGTTTGGTCGTGCCTCGGACAGCACCGGTAAGCGTTGGTCCCGGTTGCCATATGAACATCTAATGTCAGTCTTTACGGGTTGTTGGAGCCCTCAAAAGTCTAACAATTGGTCTAACGGCAATGCTTCGATATCGCCTTCGGGTTGTGGAGGTCAGACGGCAGTCGCTTCACGGAAAATATCGAAGTTTAGCCAAAATCAGCAGTTACGACTGGTACAGCGGACCCCAGACTCCAAAGCTGAAAAAACTTCGAATGAGACTGGGATTAACGGTGAGATGATGATGATTTAGTGTTAAGTTTGGTAGACCATATAAATTATTTATAGGCCAAAAACGAAACAGTTTATCAAGAGTGACTTTTGTGGCGTTCTGACTTATTTTGGGGAGTAAGTTAGTAATATAAAAGTTTTGAGGACCGAGGCCTTGATGAGGCGAAACGCTCCGTCCGGATCGTAGCGCTGTCAACAACGTAAGGACTAAGGATTGATACTTGCCGTACGACGGGGAAGATGAAGGAACGGAGATGGCGGAATTAAGTCATGCAATTCAATAAATTGTTTAATAGAATTTTGTCAAAGAACGACTTTGCTCGAGATAAGAATTCAGTACTTAACAGAAAAGTCTTGTTGTTATTATTCCATCTGGTGGTACTTGTCTAAGGATAAGGACTTCTCGCATACATGCAAAAGTAAAAGAAAGAGCAAGTCTTCAAGAAGAAGTTCTTCAAGTGTCCTAGATTAAGGAAAGAAAGATGGGAGAAATATACAGAATGTAATGGAAATGGTACATACGGAGGGCAGGGCTGGTTTGGATGAGATCAAGCGATATTGAAAGTGTTTTTACTCAAAATACTTTCACAATTGGTAGATACCAAATTTTCGGCTTCATATGTTTCATAAATACAAATCAAGACGGAGTTTAGGGAGGCCCCCAACAAGGTGGACCGATGACCTGTTGAAGGTCGGGAAGTAGATAGATGCGGGCAGCACAAGACCGGTCATCGTGGAAAGCCTTGGCGGCGGCCTTTGTCCAGCAGTGGACCTTTACATGCTGAGAAGGAGAAGAATCAAAATGAACGTGTTAATGTGTACTAGGTACACAGACACATGTCATAACAGCACGTTATTTGCCAAAATTACGATAGATCTCTTCCATAATTCTGCGCGCCTAGTATCGCAGTAGCCAACCGCAGGCGGTGATCTTTCTCAAAACCATCAAACGTGTAGAGATAGGGTTGCTTAAATTGATTAAAAAACCTTTAAAATATCGTTTCATATCGTTCCGTTAGATCACCATTTTCTTTTATTATCTTCCTGATGTTTTGATAAATTAAATTGAATTTTGTACATACAAGAATGGCCACCGGTTCCTTATTTTACTTCAACTACTTTAATGAACCTGGTTACTTTACTACCAATTAATTACTCAAGAATTTCATAGGCTTCAAGCGCAGTTTAACCATCAGTTAATCTAACGGCAGCCTACTGTGGATAATATTAACTATATGGTAACTTTCTTTTAATTCAGTTCGCGTGACTGCGGCGAATCAAAGTCTTAGTAGAAATCGGTCAGCTTTGATTCTAGTGCATACAAAATGGAGGTCGATTCAACGGTACTCAGAGGTACTTAGATTTTTATGTAAGTGCTGTTTCGTTATTGTGAAGTTGTTATGATATAGCATAGATAGTTGAATGGGTTTGTTCACAGCCTCCGTGGCGTAGCGATAGCGAACGAGGCCTTTGCGCAAGGAGGTGCGGGTTCGATCCCCGCACAGTGCAAATATTTGTATGCATGAATATATGCACTGGTCTGGTCGTGCCCCGAAAAACACATTAAGCCGTTGGTCCCGGTTGCCATACGAATATCTAGTGGCAGTCGTTACGGGTTGTTGGAGCCCTCAAAAGTCTAACAATTGGTCTAACTGCAATGCTTAGATATCGCCTTCGGGTTATGGAGGTCAGACGGCAGTCGCTTCACGGAAAATATCGAAGTTTAGACAAAATCAGCAGTTAGACTGGTAAAGCGGACCCCAGACTCAAAAAAGCTGAAAAGCTACCGATGCGACTGGGATTAACGCTGAGATGATGATGATGAATTGAATGGGAACTTGTGGCTTTATAATATATCGTGTTAAATATTGTAATACGTGTCTTCTTTAGGGTTTCGTAGTTCTTCTCGAAACCCTAATAGTTTCGTCGTGTTCATCCACCGAATGCTTGATGTGTTCATCCATCCATCCGACCTCGGCTTACCTTCCCAATGATTAGTAGTAGAAAGATGAAACATTGCATGGATGTGTAATTAAAACTAAAAAATGCTACACTAATGGAATTTGCTTAACTTGTTAACTTTACAAAGTCTTGCCGCCAAGCGATTCGTCGTGTTCCGGCATGATGTCTGGTGAAGCCGTACGGAAGACGGCTCTGAGCTTGTGTTGCGATGTGTGCCGGGTATGATGCGCCAAATGTTGTTGTATCGAGAGTTGTGTCGTGGAGGGTCTCCAGATAAATCTCCCTCTGGCGCAGCATCGTTGGTCGCGTTGTTGGGTTTAGCCCTTACAATTGCCGTCTTCCTTCCTATTCCCTCACTTCATTTTTTAATAAACTAACGCGCTTTACCATCAACGATTGCATCACTGCTTACCATCAGGCGGGATTGCGGTCAGGCATTAATTTACAAAAAAGTTATAAAGAAAGTCTCCACTGACGGCGCCCAGCCCGCTTGTTCACGAACATGACGTATTGATCAGCACTTTGAAGGCACCACCAGCGAAATATATGTACACTAGCTTTCCGCCCGCGGCTTCGCCCGCGTGGAATTCGGTTATATTGCGCTTTTTAGATTTCCCTCGGGAATATCAATTTTTTCAATAAAAATCCTATGTCCTTTCTCAGGGTCTAAAGATTGTCTGTGCCAAATTTAATCAAAATCGGTTGTAAGGTTTAACCGGGAAAGCGTAACAGACAGGCAGACAGAGTTACTTTCGCATTTATAATATTAGTATGGATTAGAGAAGGCACGAGAGAGACCAGAGCACATTCAAGCTTCGCTGGACAAGCAGCAGTTTTCATTACTTTAATTTCAAACTCGCTTTGTGTATAATCCACATTGTCAAATGGTATATGGTGACCGGCTTACCGCCCCATCTCATGGGTATTACAAAGGGTGCCTTAACCATTAATGTCAGGTAAATTTGTAACGTTACCTGTGTTCAGCGGCCATTTTAACTGCTAAGCTTGTGATTATACATATCCATACATATACATCCATGTTATTCAGGGGCTGTTACCGCAATTGTAGACTTTGATAAATCCGGTTTTCTCTTTAATTGTTTCTAAGTATTATTTATGTTCTATTCTGTGTTTATTAGTCATGGTGGCCGAGGGGTAAAAACACCAGCATCTCAAGTATGAGTGTGCGGGTTCGAACCCAGGTCAGGTAGGTACCAATGTAACTTTTCTAAGTTATATGTTACTTTTACACCAATGATTGATTAAAAGGTGAAGGAAAACATCTTGAGGAAACCTGGACTGTCTGAAATCGCAAACCCGCATTGAGCAAGCGTGGTGATTACGCTCAATCCCTCTCTGTATGAGAGGAGACCTGTTCCCAGCAGTGGGAAGATAAAAAGGTTGATAATGATCATTTATGTTTATTGTCGGTTAGAAAGGGGATGACGTTTGATAGAGAACCTTCTCCATACGAGGCTTGATATGTGGACATGTCACTTTAGCGAGTTCGCAAGACTACTTTTAATGACACTGTGCTATCCAGAAATCAATTGGAATAATTTTGAAGGGTAATTACGTAACACAGTATCAGTAGCAATTGGTTTAATTTTGACCGTTCAACAATATTCATTGCGTTTTTTACGTCGTTGAGCAGACACAGTTATTGAACATATGGATAAATGGATTAGCAAGATTTTTTTTTTTTATATATTATAAACCAGCGCTTGACCGCAATCCTGCCTGATGGTAAGCAGTGACGCAATCGTTGATGGTAAAGCGCACTAGTTTATTAAGAGCCTATTCACTCTAGCCTTGAAGACACTCAAATTGTAGTCCGACGGAAACACCGCCGCTGGCAAATTGTTCCAGTCCCTCGATGTACGCGGTATAAAGGAGGAGGCGAAACGCTTCGTCCGGATCGTAGTGGTGTTAACAACGTAAGGGTGGAAACCAGCCGTACGATGGGTCGTCCGCTGGTGGAACGGAGATGGGGGAATTAAATCATGCAATTCCCTCGCACACTCCCCGAAATGCATCCTATAGAACACCGAAAGGCTGGCTACTCTTAGTGTTGCCCAAATTCAGTCTTGGTCTTGCAGTCTTGGTCTTGTTCTTGCGTTTTTGCAAGACCAAGACCAAGAACAAGACCGCGTATTTTTAGCAAGACCAAGACCAAGACTGACCGTGCAAGACTTGAGCAAGAACAAGACATAGCCTGCAAGACTCTTGCGTCTTGCAGCTAGGACTTAGCGCTATTTCACTGAGTAGTTAGGTGTAACAGTTCGGTGTATAGGTAGGTACGCTTAGGAATTCTATGAGACGCAAAAAACTGTACCAAAGAATATGAAAAACTGGACCTATGCGCATTACGACTAATACCATATACATAGCGAATAAAAAAATATCCTTTAAAATCAAACTGAGTGCATGCATAGTTATGTTTTAACCATCGGCACTTTGATAATGCGGCATCAAAGGTTTTGTACTTACTTCTCAAAGAAATTTGCCGCTTTTCGGAAGTACATGGTTATGATACATGCGCCGGCGGCTTCTTTTGAAATCTAAAACAATCGTTGCCGCCACGCCGAAATCATAACATTTGACACTATTTGATTGCCGCCATAGGGCGTAGGTATACTCATGCAAAATAATTTCGAATTTTAAGAGTACCTACAGGTATAGGTGTTCCAAAGAATAAATAAGTTTCAGAGTGCTTAGAATGAAAATGAATACATTATACTGATCACGCAAGTAGTATTATGATTAGGATAAAATGGTAAGGATAGGTAGTAGATGTCATATTAATTCATTCTAGTAAGTATATATTATAATATTGATTACTTATATGGTTTTAAACTAATTACTTAGGTACTATTATTGTACATTTAGTCATTATATTTCTTAAGTTTTTACAAGAAAAAATAGCAAAAAGTGTTCAAATATCACCCGTTTAATAAATATTGTAGCCACTTTTAAATATACTTGAAACGTGTAAAAAAATTCTACAAAAATTTGTTTTTTTACATGTTTTAGCAAATGTAAGCTTATAAATCATAAATGTTTATTAAGAAACAGTTACTTCCATGGAAAACGACATATAGGTCAGTTGATTTTTCGAATTTCTTATCAAATCTTCAGTTATTTATTAATCTGCTTGATCTTTACTATGGCTATGTTAATTCAAGCTCACAATGTTCCAATTCTAATACGTTTTTCTAAGATTTAAAGTAAACTTTAATAAATAGTAATAGACTAATAGGTAATTGCAAGACTTGCAAGACTCTTGCTGCAAGACCAAGACCAAGACCAAGACTGGGAGCGCAAGACCAAGACCAAGACCAGGTGTATTGGCGCAAGACCAAGACCAAGACTGGCTAAGTCTCGTCTTGTTCTTGCATTTGGGCAACACTAGCTACTCTACGCCTGTGCTCTAGGCTTTGGAGACCAACTCGAGTTAGATCAGGGTCACCAATCAGCCTCTTTGCACGTCTCTCCACTGAATCCAAAGTGGCCAGGTGACACTTGGCAGCACCAGCCCAAATGTGGCTGCAGTAAGATGATTCAAACTGATAGTAATAGTTACAGTAGTAGGGTCTAGGGACTAAATGGATGCGTAAAGCGGTAAATTTGGTGTTGATGTTGACGAAAAAAGAGCCAGGCTAAAGTGGGAGTGGACTGGACACGTCTCGACAATGCACCGGGAGATATGGGCAAAGATCGTCACTGGACCAGTGTCCATATCATATTGGAGGGCATTGCCATCAAGGTAGACTAAACTGAAGGTGCTTTGACAAACTAAAATTATTTTCAGGGCCAAGATCCCTATCTTGCAAACCTCCCTAGGTTTGAAAGAAGAAAGGTTAGGTATTTGCACAAATACCTTACCTTTCTTCTTTCAAACCTAGGGAGGTTTGCAAGATAGGGATCTTGGCCCTGAAAATAATTTTAGTCTATTAGTATTAGTAGAGTTTAGATTTTTAGTCTATTTTGTGCCTCGCTGTTGTGCAACAGCGAGGCACAAAATAGACTAAAAATACAATAACATGTTGCGTTTTGTTGCCCGAGAACCCAAACGGAACTGGGCCCGCGTGGTAGACAACCCACACACTTTTACCAAGAGAAGATCTGAGTCCCAGGTAGGGTTGCCAGATAGGAAGTTACAAATCCGGGACAGTCGTCGACAGAGACTGTCTCGAAAAAGAACGGCTTAAAAAAAAAAAAGTCATTCGAAATCAAATCCGGAAATCCGGGAGAGTCGGAGGAAGAACGGCTAAAAAAAAAAAAGCTCATTCGAAATCAAATCCGGAAATGTCGAAGGAAGAACGGCTAAACTATCATCTTTCTTAATATGTTCTATGCAAGATTGTTAACTTTTTAAAATCCGGGACAATTACCGCTCATTCCGGGACAAGAGGCAAGATTCCGGGACAATCCCGGATTTCCCGGCGGTCTGGCAACCCTAGTCCCAGGTGTGGTGGGAACATTTTATCTACAACTAAATGATATTATATATGTATGTGGCCCAAAATTATTTTTTTTATCTATACTACTAATATATAAAGCTGAAGAGTTTGTTTGTTTGTTTGAACGCGCTAATCTCAGGAACTACTGGTCCGTTCTGAAAAAATATTTTGGCCTTGGGAAGTCCATTAATATAGGAAGGCTTTAGGCTATATAATATCACGCTGCGACCAATAGGAACGGAGCATATAAAAAATAAACATATCGAAACCTACGCGGGTGAAACCGCGCGACGTAGCTAGTTAATTATAATCTAGTGCTTGACCGAAATTCCGCCTGATGGAAAGCAGTGATGCAATTGTTGATGGTAAAGAGCGCTAGATTATTAAGAGCCTATTCACTCAAAAAAAAAAAAAAAACGGAGTGAATAGGAAGGAAGACGGCAGTTGACTGAAGTGATGCAATTTTGAACCCAACAACACGACCAACGATGCTGCCCCAGAGGGAGATTGATAGACAGATATAGATAAACACAACAAAATTTGGCGCATCGTACCCGGCACACATCGCAACACTGCTCAGACCCGTCCTCCGTACGGCTTCACCAGACATCATGCCGGAACACGACGAATCGCTTGGCGGCAAGACTTTCTCTGGTGGGTGGTAACTTCTGCCGGCAGCCGATGTTATGGCCTACCATCAAGAATCGTTTTCCAAACAGCTTCTTAATATGTAAACTCTTTGTTTAACACCTCTGAACTAATTCCACCGCGCGATAATTGTTTATTTTAATTAAAACTAGGGACTCATTTGGTAGTGAGAGTGACCTCATAGTCAAAGTGATCTCATAGTTTCAAAATCAAGTGGACGATGACTGGAATGTTAATGAAGATAAAATAGTGTGTCATCAAGGTTTAATTTCAAAAGTGTACTTAGTATGAATGTTATCTGGATTACTAGAATTCTGGGTTGTTTGATAATATAAAATACTAGCGGCTGCCAGCGACTTTGTTCGCGTGGAGTTAGTTATGATCCTCTCCTATTGGTCGCAGCGTGATGTTATATAGTCTAAAGCCTTCCTGGATTAATGGGCTATCCAACGCAAAAATAATTTTTCAAATCGGACCAGTAGTTCCCGAGATTAGCGCGCACAAACAAACAACCAAACAAACTCTTCAGCTTTATATATTAGTATAGATCAGTAAGCACGTACAATGGAAAGAGCTGTGCTCGGAGTTTCTCTGCGTGATCGAATCAGAAATGAGGAGATCCGCAGAAGAACCATGGCCAGGGCACATTGCTCGCAGAACCGATGGCCGCTTGGGCAGTAAGGTTCTGGAGTGGCGGCCACGTACTGGAAGACGCAGCGTAGGGAGGCCCCCAACAAGATGGATCGATGACCTGGTGAAGGTCGCGGGAAGCCGATGGATGCGGGCAGCACAAGACTGGTTATCGTAGAAAGCCTTGGGGGAGGCCTTTGTCCAGCAGTGGACACCTATAGGCTGAAGAATAAGAAAAAGCACGTACAGTGTCGACCAAAAGTCCATAGACAATCTCACAAAGGAATAAGGAATTGACGATTAATTTGTCTTATGTCCTTCTAGTTTTAAAACTTCGCGAGCGACCACAGGACATTCGTGTGTGTGTTATATGTGGAATATAAATACATCACTCGTTCACGCACATGCACAGTTCACAAAAATATACCCCCTTATTCATAAACGCTGCTTAAAGTTACTAGTGATTAGTGATTGTTTAAACATACATTTTAGACGTTTGCACGTCACTTACCTTTAATCATCGATTATGAATAAGAGCCTTAAACACTGTTTATTCATAAAAATCATTAAAGATGATTAAAGTTAAGTAACAATCCTTCTCTGTATGATAGGAAACCTGTACCCAGCAGTGGGACGATAAACAGGTTGATGATGGTGATGATGATGAACATTAAAAGGTCAAAAACGTATGGTTAAAGAATCGCTAATCACTAGTTAACTTTATGCAGAGTTTATGATTAAGGGGGATAATGCTTAGCATGCCATAGCAGTTTTGATCGTCTGCTATATACTGGGTAACAGCAAGTACATTGTATAACAAAAAGTTAAGTTATGGTATATGCATGCGTGTGTATGTATGATCGTTAAGTACTTAGAGACACTTGATTCTAAAGATGCACCTACTTCCACTTCATGATCCACGTAGGGTTATTAATAGTAATTCAATTCACGATCACTGAATGTAACAAAACGATAGACATTGTTTTAAAACTACAATAATTAAATTTTTTTTTTCTGGTGCAAAGAAAATGATTCTTTCTAAGTATATCTTGGACACCAATGACTGATTAAAAGGTGAAGGAAAACATCTTGAGGAAACCTGGACTTTAAAGTCTGAAATCGCCAACCAGCCTTCAGCATCAACCTTTCATCGTCCCACTGCTGGGTACAGGTTTCCTCTCATACAGATTACAGAGAAGGATTGAGCGTAATCACTACGCTTGCTCAATGCCGGTTGGGGATTGCGATCATCATCATTAAACCTTTTTAATCGTCCCACTACTGGCCTATTGGGCACAGGTCTCCCCTCATATAGAGAAGGATTGAGCTTGATCATCACGCTTGCTCAATGCGGGTTGGTGATATCAGACTTAAAGTCCAGGTTTCCTCGAAGATGTTTTCCTTCACCTTATAATCAGTTATTGGTGTTCAAGAAATACTTAGAAAGTACATATAACCTAGAAAAGTTACATTGGTACTTGCCTGACCTGGGATCGAATCCGCACACTCATACTTGAGAGGCTGGTGTTTTAAGCACTAGGACACCACGACTCTTATTTTTTACTCCTAGCCTTAATTAAGTATAATTTAAATAGTGAGTTACATACTTATTTTGCGTAGTTTTATTTTTCTCATTATTCATCACAATAATGAAAACAAAAGTTCTCTCAGGATGGGAACTCATTGTTCCAAAGAATTATTTTCCCATAACTTTCCTTCACATTGTTTAAAGTTATTGATATCTCCCACGGCTGCCGGCTGACTACCAAGCATTGTTATTTATTACTAAGTTTTAATTATATTGTAAGCTTGTTTAATCATTTAGTTTTGCGTTTTTAATTTTTGCAGTGAAATGTTGATTCGTTTGGGTGTTAATTGGTTTAAGAAGATTCAGTATTTTAAAAATATGCTATTGCTTTTTCTCAGTAGCTTCGTCTGCTTGGATGTCGTAAATTATTCCATTGTAACGTAGGTACTACCTTTTTATACAAAATTATTTTTTGTTTACGCGAAACCCGAAACACGTGTCCAGTACTTTTAAGTAAAGAATCTATGTACAAAATTTCAAAAAGATATCATGAAAAACCACAAAGTTATGAGCTTGTTATCCTACTTGGTTTACAACAAAAATATGGTCCACGCTCCGCTCAGGCGGGTGAGAGGGGCGTTGACCTCTGGCGTCAGCTGTTGCGCCGGCGTGTGAATACTATGATGTACCGTGCGCGCTCGGCAACAACAGTGCAACAATTTCTAAATGTATTTGGGAAAAAATATAACATGGTGTAAAAATTGCTTATTCTGAACAAACTGTACTCAAGTTTCGCATTAACAAAAAATACGGTTAAATACGATTAAATAAAAGTTTATATAAACTATTTGTGTCCCAAATTTCATCTAAAATCGTTCTGCCGTTTTTGTGTAGGTAATTGAGTTAAAAACATAAGCACAATATGATATACTAGCTTTCCGCCCGCGGCTTCGCCCGCGTGGAGTTTGGTTATATCGCGCTTTTTGGGTTTCCCTCGGGAACATCAAATTTTTCCGGGATAAAAGGTAGCCTATGTTCTTTCTCAGGGTCTAAAGATTGTCTGTGCCAAATTTCATCAAAATCGGTTGAGAGGTTTAAGTGGGAAAGCGTACCAGACAGACAGACAGACAGACAGACAGACAGACAGACAGACAGACAGACAGACAGACAGACAGACAGACAGAGTTACTTTCGCATTTATAATATTAGTATGGATGTATTGGTTGAATATTGTAGGTACAGACGACAGCTTTTAGATTATCAACTTTATCGCTAAAGCATTAAGGCTCAAATTTGATTGAGAATATTTAAGTTTCAGTTTCGGGTAGGTTGACCTGCTGTCGTCTATATATAAAAAAACTCTCTTTAGCTACAGTTATGGTTATATACTCAGCACTATTAAACACACTGTTCCTCCCAATTTGAATAATTTCAACGCATATTGCACGTCCATTGCTCCATATGTCTGAAAAATGTGTTTGCCCAACAACGTAAATAACGCAATCAATGTTGCTGAACTGTCAAAATGAAACCCATTGCTACTGATAGTTTGTTACGTAATTACCCCGGAGTTCTCAGTAATCCGTAACATTAATTAATCATTTTGACGAAACAGTAGGCACAAATGGCGTGTCATTCTGAATTATGAAGAAATTCTCCGTTTTCGTCATCAAGCCGAATTGGCAGCCATGTTGTTTCCACGAACGTATTTTTTGTTTCTTTTGGTTTTTAATAGTTTTCATATTGTATTAGAATTAATGGAAATGGTATAGATATGAATAAGTTGGTGCCTAATTCAATCATTATAGGTAATATTCCGCTGAGTCATCCAGTTACATAATTGTTGAATATAGAACGATCAAAAAAAAAAAAAAAGTCGGAACATGATATGATTGAATATGGAACTTTTGGCATTTTAGAATAGAAGCTAAGAGCTAAAGTCTATTAACACTTTAGTATTAGAAATTATGATTACTTTTACTTCTTCATGTTCTTCAGCCTATAGAGGTTCACTGCTGGACAAATGCCTCTTCCATGGCTTTCCACGATGACTGGTCTGGTGCTGCCCTCATCCATCGGCTTTCCGCAAACTTTACCAGGTCATCGGTCATCCCTACGCTGCGTCTTCCGGTACGTGGCCGCCACTTCAAAACCTTACTGCCCCATCGGCTATCGGTTCTACGAGCAATGTGCCCCGCCCACTGCCACTTAATTTTGGCGACTCAGAGCTATGTCGGTAAAAAAATATTTTATTAAAATCGAAACCAAAGTGATCTAGTAAAGAAATCCTTCTTTGATTTATTCCTTCGCTCTCTTCTTAAAACTTCAGTTCAATTACTAAATGTCAAAAATGCATTATCGAATAATTTCAAGTTGAATTTTGTCGCTGACTGTACCAACAATGTAAATGAGTGAACTTCGAAATAATCTTGTATCTGGTAGTTTTGAGAAAGATTCCTTTTTATCTTTGTTAATCTTTTGAGTATGACTAAATTTCGTCTATTTTAATAGGTGTGAATTCTGTGAGTAATTTGGACTAGTGCATTGATATAATATTAAACAGATATGATATGCTCTAACAAATTAACCAAAATAAATGTGCCGATCGGAGCAGCAGCACACACATGCAAATTTTTTATTCTGCGTACATTTCACACGTTGGTACAGTGTGAGTGAGATGGGGCGCAATCTAAAGCATAGAGAAGAAAAAGATGGCTAGTGTTTGTCATTTGCGCTGTTAGTGTTTGTCGTTTGTTTTTACGAGTGTATCGAGAGTGACTAAGGCAAGAGATTAGAATTATAATCTTTTGTACACTTCAAGTTCAATGCGCTAGTGACTTATCTACCTTAGTTTAATATTATATCAATGGGCTAGTGTTAATTTAAACGAAAGAATAAGTACCTGGCGACGTCTGTCATAAGCACTGTAGACTAGCTACATTATTTCTCTCTCCTTCCCCTTAGTATTCCTTCCAAAGGTTGTCTGTAAAAATCGCTCTTAGCGATAAGACCGCCCATTGTGTCACCCTTTGTAAAATCTTTATATTTATGTCCTGTAATATACAGTATGTTAAATAACAGAGGGCGTTCCCTTAAACTCGTTAATATACAGTATGTTAAATAACAGAGGGCGTTCCCTTAAACTCGTTAATATATATCATTAATAGATTAAAATAAAAATATCAGAATAGAAAAATAAGCATAAAAAAATCCGAATAAAAAAATTCTAATTGGAAATAAATTTGAAACCTCCTGTTTTAAATCAAAATAGTAGTCGTCATGTATAAATAAATTGCGACGTTGCCGTCTTTCATGTTCGCGTGTACAGTGTGTTTCTTTTACATGTCAATTTAAAATTTTTATTGAATATGTTCATATTGGAAAAATTTTTAAAACATTTTGTTTTCGAATGGAAATATTTTTTTTAGCATGTATGTATGCTATCTATACTATTTCGGGTTAACGGGAACGCCCTCTGTTAGTTAACATACTGTATATGATGTACATAATAAAGAGCTTTCTATTCTATTCTTAGATTTTCTAAACTACACAATCGTTGTGTATGAGATTACCGTAAAAAGTGTCTGAATGTTTTATGGGTATGTATATACGTGACTAGCGGTTAATATACTACATCTTTATCATCATCATCATCATCATCATCCCAGCGTTAATCCCAGTCGCATCCGAAGCTTTTCAGTTTTAGAGTCTGGGGTCCACTTTGCCAGTCTAACTGCTGATATGGCTAATACTACATCCTTATCAGTCTGATGAAATCCATACTAATATTGTTACGGGCTAGGGGTACTTAAACGCCGGTTAAGGGTTACGAAGTTTATTAGCAACGAAGGTACAGTCGATTGTAGGCAATGACAAGTAGAATGTCGCTGACGTTGCACCGAAGTCTTCCCTTATGTCCATGAAGTCCGTGTTGTAAACACACAATAACAGTACAGATGTTACTCCACGTAGTACTCACAGTTCTCGTTACAGTTGTCGCAGTAGGTATTCTCAAAGATCGCTTCTTAACTGTCGCTGTTTTCGTATCGCTAGTCGAGTGTAAAGTTTACACTCGACGCCGACACACAGTCAGTTTACACTGTAAACTGACTGTGTGTCGGCGTCGCGGGCTATATATAGCCCAGCTGATCGAACATTCCAGATTCCTCTAGACGTAATAATAATAGCACATAACTTCGAGGTCACTCGGAAGTACCTACGGTAATTCCCGGAAACGGGTTTCTAGAAATTTCGATGTCGACACTTTGTTGACAAAACTGTTGAGACCTGTACCATTCGATAGGCCGTCCTAAGTCTAGTAATGCGTTTTATTATTGTACCTAGAAAATGTCTAGATCTGGAGGAATAGGGCTTAAAAGTGACTCACTGCATGTCACGCGATATTGAACCTTATGCCGTCGACATAAGGTCCATTTGTAACAATATTATAAATGCGAAAGTAACTCTGTCTGTCTGTCTGTTACGCTTTCCCGCTTAAACCTCTCAATCGATTTAGATGAAATTTGGCACAGACAATCTTTAGACCCTAAGAAAGGACATAGGCTACCTATTATTGAAATATATTCCCGAGGGAAATCTAAAAAGCGCGATATAACCGAATTCCACGCGGGCGAAGCCGCGGGCGGAAAGCTAGTTTATAATATTATCAGTACAGGAAACAGAAATAGGGTGATTGAATAATAAACTACGTTAGCAAAAATAACAGTCACAAGTCATAATCATAACACTCCTAACAGAACTACGGGTATTTTTCTTAGTAAGAGATCTCAATGTTCCATCACTCACAGTTAGTTAAGTGCCTCTATCATATTTCTTTTATCTATGTGGTGTTTAAATAAGTGCATCCGTCAGTTGATGTGTTTGGCTATTTTTGTTACAAGGCTCAACAGTGGATCAGTCGGTGAGAATCTTACTATAGAAACTTAAGACAAGGGAGTGTTGAGTTGAAGCTGTCGGCAGTAGTACGGAGGATGGTCGGTAGCGCAGAGTCGTGGGACGCGGTGGTGTCCTTCTGCGAGGACGCGATGTCGCAGAAGAAGCTGCTGAACGGGAGAGGCTTTCTCTCGGTGGTAGGCAACAACATCAGCCGCCGGCATAAGTTACCACCCACAAGACAAAGTCTTGCCGCCTAGCGATTCGTCGTGTTCCGGCATGATGTCTGGTGAAGCCGTACGGAGGCCGGGTCTGAGCAGTTGTGTTGCGATGTGTGCCGGGTACGATGTGCCTAATGTTGTTGTGTCGGGAGTGTGGTCGTGGAGGGTCTCCAGATCATCCTCTGGCGCAGCATCGTTGGTCGTGTTGTTGGGTTAAACATTGCATCACCTCGCTCAACTGCCGTCTTCCTTCCTATTCACTCAGTTTTTTTGAGTGAATAGGCTTAATAAGCTCAGTGTTTACCATCAGGCGGGATTGCAGTCAAGCACTAGTTTATAACTAATAAAAAAAAAAAAAAAAAAGGGAGATCTCAACTCCCTTCCCGGGCCGCAGAAGAAGCACCGGGCACCGAGGAAGGACGGACAATGACCTCTTCCGGTCCCCATGAATGGGTCCAGGTGCGAGGGACATGGGGAAGTCCCCGCCCCCTATTCGTTGGACCCCCAGGCGGAGGCGCGCGCGAGTGTCGGCACACGCCTCAGAGGCGATGCACGGGGTATCTTCACACCTCACTACCCCGTGCAGGAGGCGAGGCTCGGACAGACCAGGCCGGCACGACAGTGTGGGGCCGCGGCAGAATCAAGGACTCCCGCGGCCCCGCGTGCACGTGACTGGAGAGACACCGGGGAGCTTTTTAGTCAGTAGGAGTCTGACAGACCCCGTATGCCACCCCAGGGCGGCGGACATCCATTGAGGATTTTCCACACCGGCACAAAAAAAGTGAGTGTTGAGTGAGTTGTCACTCTAATGCTAGGGATGGATACTATTGACAACTAGTTCTAATTTCACATTTTTTTGGGTGGGGAATCATTAAATTTTAATGATCTCTGGGGGGAGCAGAAGGGTGTGTCAGATTTTTACTGACTAAACCCATCCGCGTTCCTTCAGTTATCTGAGCGTATATCATCATCATCATTTCCGCCGAAAGACGTCCACTGCTGGACATAGGCCTCCCCCAAGGATCCTCATCAAGGCCTTTTGCGTACCTTTTAGAAAAAAATACTTTTTTTTTTAAATGGGCCCCATACTCTGAATCAAGACATCGTGGGTGTGTTTACAGACACTTAATTAAACTGATACACACAAACAGACCCGAAACAACTACTTGGAGATCATACAAATACTTGTTCCGTGCGGGGATCGAACTCGCGACAGGCAGCGCAGCAATCGATCGCTCAGCCACTTCACCAACCGTGTCGTCAAATTAGAGATATTTATGTCTATGTGTAAGTGAGAGAGTTGGGTATATCTTTTTTCTCCCTCGTGTAATGCAATGTGCCTAATTGTGACGCGTCCTTGAAAGTTCACTCTCAATTCTAGTCCAATTAACCAATCGCTGGCTAAAAAGTCTCACTTCAAAAAGGTTATAATCAACTAGGTCAACAACCACAAGCCACGAAGCCATTACGTTTTCGCTCTAAAGTAAAAAAAATAAACTGTGTAAACCCGCAATCATAAGTCAGTGCTATTAAAAAGGATAAAAAACTCGCGAGAGATCTGAACACCATTGTATAACAGATAATAAAAACAATAGTCGAGACACGGCTGCAGCGAAAATAATAAAAACGAGTCTGTGCGTTGGTGTAAATCCCATTGACATTTATAATTCAGGCGATGAAGCCGCGGCTTTACACGCAAGGAGGGCGAAGGTTGTTAGTTCATAGCCTAAATAAAAAAAAAATGAATTTTGAAAATGGAACGCGCTTTTTTGATGTAACGAAATATTTATGAACATAAATTAAAATGTATGAGAATTGTAATTTTATTAAATGTTGTACTTAGGTTTGTTTTTTGATATAAGCACGTATTACAATTTCAAAAATAGCTATTGCTTGTCATATTAATAGACATTTTTTTATAAGTTCACTTACAAGCCGGCGCTATAACCGTTCATCATCATCAACCTTTTTTTTTTATCCTCCCACTGCTGGGCACAGGTCTCCTCTCATACAGAGAAGGATTGAGCGTAATCACCACGCTTGCTCAATGCGGGTTGGCGATTTCAGACTTAAAGACCAGGTTTCCTCAAGATGTTTTCCTTCACCTTCAGTCATTGGTGTCCAAGATATACTTAGAAATTACATATAACTTTAGAAAAGTTACATTGGTACTTGCCTGACCTGGAATCGAACCCGCGCACTCACTACTTGAGAGGCTGGTGTTTTAACCACTAGGCCATCACGACTATAACCGGCTGTAACCGTTGCAGATACTGTAACAGTTCATATCGAACCCCTACGAACTCGCAAATTGCTCGCAAACTATACCCTCACTTATAAAATACCTACTAGCTTTCCGCCCGCGGCTTTGCCCGCATGGAGTTCGGTTATATCGAGCTTTTTTTATTACCCTCGGGAATACCAAATTTTTTCGCGATAAAAAGTAGCCTATGTCCTGTCTCAGGGTCTAAAGATTGTCTGTGCCAAATTTCATCAAAATCGGTTGAGAGGTTTAAGCGGGACAGCGTAACAGACAGACAGACAGAGTTACTTTCGCATTTATAATATTAGTATGGACGGTTACTGTAACTGCAGCAGTTACTCGGTTACGGCTCGAAGGTGAGTAAATAACGAGTTGGTTTGATAATTTCTGTGGTTACTATAACATGTTGCACCATCATTACCTGGCACTGGAATAATGATATATTCCAGTGGTGCCAGACAAAGATGCAGCTATACAAGATGAATAATGTCTCTTTTTCACAGTCGAATAATGACGGTTTAGACACAAGTCATAGTAGGGCCCCTAAAAACTCGTGATAAAAAGTTGACAAATCATTACTTCTGTGAAGTGAGTACAGTCACGTACAAAAAATACTAAATCGGTACAGTCATTCACAACAGTGGTAACAAATTTGAAAATGACAGCGCCTTTTTATCGTAGTTCTAAGTATGATTTTCGCAGTGCAAAAGTGTTGACAATCGTCATAATTTAAAATAAAAAAACTAAATTCTAGCCGCAGTCTCATCTCAACGAGTTTCGACTACTTAGTGACATCCAGCTCAGTAGGCCTAGTATTAGTTTTCATTACAAAACTCGATCATCAATATCGAGCGCGTCTGACTCATCGATTGGCCCGCTCCAAGGTTGTAAGAACTCTCAACCAATGAGAGCGCCAAACGCGCTCGATATCGATGATCGAGTCTCGTAATGAAAACTCATACAGGTACGCTGGAGCCGTCGAAACTAACCCCCTTATTCATAAACGCTGCTTAAAGTTAACTAGTGATTAGCGATTGTTTAACCATACATTTTTGACCTTTTATCGTCACTTAACTTTAATTATTGTTTATGAATAAACCCCTTAAACACTGTGGTGTTTATTCATAAAGGGTGATTAAAGTTAAGTGGAGAGAAAAGGTCAAAAATATATGGTTTAAAGAATCGCTAATCACTAGTTAACTTTAAGCAGCGTTTATGAATAAGGGGGGGTTGAGGGCTGTGTCTATGAGCTGAATAATGAGTCCTGGTGTAGGGGAAAATGATCAGAACAGCGCCTCATGGTACTGAAATGCGTAATAAGACTATGAATGAATGAAATATTAGGAATGAGTGCAAGTAATAAGTGTGAGAATGTGTATGTACATTACATTATAAAATGTCAATTATGACAGATCAGCAGGGTAATTGCGTAACATACTATCAGCAGCAATGGGGCAACCACACTATTAGGTATCAGTTGGAATCATTTCGAAGAAATCGTGGCCCAGGCCGTCGCATAGGCAAGTGACGAAACACGGATGGGTTTTAGTCAGCAAAAGTCTGACACGCCCTTCCACTCCGCCCAGAGCGGGAGAAGTCACTTGATGATTACCAATCCCAACAAAAAAAAAGCATATTGCTAATTCATTGCTCCATGTGTTCCAAAATGTGTCTGCTGAATAACGTAAATAACATTGATAAAATATTAAACTAAGGTAGATATGTCACTAGCGCACTAAAAATGAAGCGTACAAAAGGAAGTAAGTCCTGTATCTCGCTTTAGTCACTCTCGATACACTCGTAAAAACAAACGACAAACACTAACAGCGCAAACGACAAACACTAGCCATCTTTTACTTCTCTATGCTTTAGATTGCGCCCCATCTCACTCACACCGTGCCGTATGCCGAATAAAAATATGCATGTGTGCTGCTGCTGTGTTCGGCACATTTTTTTTTTGGTCAGTTTGTTAGAATATATCGTATCTGTTTAATATTTTATCAATGGTAAATAACGAAATAATTGATGTTGAACTGTCAAACTGTGAACCTTCTTATAATTACTGGATGAATTTTAAGCCACTTCAAAAAAGGAGCATGTACTCAATTTGGATGTTAATTTAATCATTTTTTGTAAGTTACCATGATGGATGTTATAGTCATACAAAAGTGTTGAAAGTATGTTTAACCTTTAACACTCTACTGTAATACATAACGTAAACAAGAAAACGTGCAAATAGAACTTCTGGATGTCGAGGCAAACTATATTTGTCTAGCTATAGACAAGCATAATTATGATTAATTCATGGAACCAGACAGAGAGGAACGGCCAGCGATTGGTAAAGGGGATCATCGCGGGGCACTCCTCGCTCAACAAACACTTCTACATAATATGCATAGCAGCAGTCCTCATTGCAGGACTTGAATGGACGTCACCCATATCAGATCAGAAACCCTCGGAACACCCAGAGCTTATACAGACATTCTTAACAGCCTAGGAGACATAACCAACTTCGGGGCCCCAATATAGCCGAAGGATTCTGTAAGAATTTCGCCGCGAAAAGTTAGTTGACGGGAGCTGTCAATAGTGTCAAGTTGAAATGACAACTCACTTCAGCTTAGTTTTCAAGGTAAAATGGTAACAGAATCACACTGCTATACATTTCCTCTTCTTCAACCACCTCGAGTAAATCACGTCAACAGCGGCGAGGAATCGAAAAGTCAGCGGTACAGATAACATATTTTTTGACAGTTCAAACCACGCCACTGTCTCATTGAGAATAGGTAAGCAGCCAATATCGTGATTAATTAAGGAATTGACATGATTATGAAGTGACTTAGAGAGGAAGGTGGGCCCCCATGGCCCACGGACGGAAAGGTCCACTTGAAGGAATGGCAACATGAAACCTAACATAGAACATGATAAGCATACTTACATCAGATGCCCATTGGACGTGCCTCGGCTCCGCCAAAACACTTCTTTCCATTCTAAGAACGTGTAAAAACAATCACATTTCACAACACTACTCTAATCACGGCACAACACTAGTCTAAAGGCACAACACAAAAAAGTAATCACTCGAAATTCGAAAAAAGTCTATCGATAAAAAATCGTTACGTTTCGTTTTCTAGGCAGAGGTGCGTTTATCTGTTTTGAATTTAGAAAATTGTTGGCGCAAAAAGCGTAATTGGTCCCGTCCGCGGCGGCGTCCGTCGCTGACTCACTACACCGTCGCTAACTACCAGAATGACGTGATGCTATGCAAATTTTCATGCATTTTCCCCCCTCACGGGAAAATACACCCGCAATCTGATGCGAACAGATACAAACAGCTGATAGATAGATAGGTACTCTCAAGAAAAATCTGTTAGTACGCTCGATCGGGTTAGTGTGTCGCGCGAAACGGGAATATCATCATTCTCGCTCTATCTAGAGGGGTCTTGATAAGTGGCGTGATAATAATTTGCATAGACTGATAGATGGCTGATAATAATTTCCTTTTTTGCGGACTATTGTTGCAACAATATGTAGCGGTGAAAGCAATTATACATATTGTTACTGGCAACATTAATTAGGTCTCAACGTATTTTGTTTATGTGCAACATTATTATAATATTGTAAGGTACTGAATGAACACTGACTAGTACATTTTGACGAAACGAACGCGCAAAATTCAGTTCAATTTAAACTCTAACGAACGGGCTAACAGACGTGCAATTACGAAATTTAATGCCATAAATTGAGATAATGCCTGACATCCAAGATCCAGGTCAACACTAAGTGAGTCACTTCATTGCGCGAATAATTACAAACTAAGTGCTTACAATACTGTAATGGAGACTTAAAACACTTATCACTGCTTGTGAAACACGTGGTAAAAAAAAAGTATAAAATATTTAAAATTCAAAAATTTGGCTAACCGAACACTTGTTTTCGCGGCACAATTACAGCGTGGAACGCGCGAAAAGGCGCCAAAATTGACAGGTGATTTATTTTTGTAATTGTTTTCTTTATTGTGTTTTATTTTAATGTGGTATCGTGCCGCGGGGCGATGGCCGACTAGAAGAAGTTAGTGTAGCGAGTGGGAGTGGTGACCGGCAGGTGGTGGGATCAATACCACAGTCTGGGGCGCACGCACTGACCGCCGCGTCGCGTGGCGGACGCTTTACACTCTATATTTGGATCGTAGGATAGCCAGGGTGTGTCAATGTCTGTTTATTAAATTGTGCCGGGTGTCATGTTAAGGCTGTATGAAAAAATGTCTATGCCTACATCATTATTTTTGGGTAGCTATATTTCTTTTTATTAGTGTTGGTGCTGGCAATTAAAAACACATACAGCCTTTACCTAATAAAATAAACAAATATAATTTTCTGTTGATAAACTATTTTCAGCAATATGAAAGTTTTCTGTTTTTATTCTAAAGGATACATCAATTTTGTAACCTAGTTCTACAGTTAAAACGACCTCATTGTTTAAACGTTGTTTAAAGTGGAGTGACATTTAAACGTCAAAAATATATGGTTAAACAGTCTTCTTCAACCTGTAGATGTCCACTGCTGGACAAAGGCCTCCCCCAAGGTTTTCCATTACAATTTGGGGTTGTCATAATCCTCAAGCTTGTCAGGCGGGTTGGGGATCGCAGTTAATGTTCTCAATTAAAGTTCAAATGAAATGATTGATTACCGGTGAACCGCCATTGTAACGTAACAGTTATACATTAACGAACCAGAAAAAGAGGGAAACTTAAAAAAAGTCTTAGTAGCTAGTCGATATAGACATACTACCGTAATCTGATCTGCCTAGCCTTTCTCGGGCATGTTGGGGTCAGCTTCAAGTCTAACCGGAACGAGTTGAATACCAATATCTTACATGGAACGATCTGACCTACTTCTCCCATTTACTGGGTAACGGTATGATATCCCTTGATAAAACTGGTGGTCAGACTTTCGGACGACTGATGATCCGTAACGACTGTCAAAGATTCTCGGTATGTTAAGATGGTCACCCATCCGCGGACCGGCCGTGGCAGGGGTAGCTTAACTTAATCGATCGACCGGTAGGGTAATTACCTAACATACTATCAGTAGCAATGGGTTTCATTTTGACAGTTCAACAACATTCATTGCGTTATTTACGTTGTTGGACAGGCACATTTATCGAAAGTATCAAGCAACGGATTAACAATTTTTTTTTTTTTTTTAATAGTTATAAACTAGTGCTTGACTGCAATCCCGCCTGATGGTAAGCAGTGATGCAATCGTTGATGGTAAAGCACACTAGCTTATTAAGCCTATTCACTCAAAAAAACTGAGTGAATAGGAAGGAAGACGGCAGTTGAGCGAGGTGATGCAATGTTTAACCCAACAACACGACCAACGATGCTGCGCCAGAGGATGATCTGGAGAGCCTTCACGACCAAACTCCCGACACAACAACATTAGGCACATCGTACCCGGCACACATCGCAACACAACTGCTCAGACCCGTTCTCCGTACGGCTTCACCAGACATCATGCCGGAACACGACGAATCGCTTGGCGGCAAGACTTTGTCTGGTGGGTGGTAACTTATGCCGGCGGCTGATGTTGTTGCCTACCACCGAGAGAAAATGAATAGGTATGCTTCAAAATGATTCCAATAGAGATGTTTCCTGGGTAAAAAATTGTTTCTATTTAGTCCATCATTCAGATTAAAGAAAAATATTGGATACGTATATTTTTTTTTATAAAATCAATAAAATTGACAGATATAAAAATCATCAAAAATCAGAAGTGGGAGCTGGTGACGTCACTCGTTGCTAAAAGTGTAGCCAGGAATGACGTCACACGAGTTTTCAAAGCACTGTATCGTCTTCATTTTTTATTTCTAGGAAAAAAGAATAAGAACGTGTCTAGTTTTTTTGGAAATCTGACTGACGGACTAATTAGTTTTTTTTTAGTCAACTACCCTATTGATAGTAATAGTGTGTTTCGTAATTTTTGTTGTCTGAAATGAATGTCAATTTGACAACCTCCGTGGCGTGGCGGTAGCGAACGCGGCCGCTGCGCAGAGAGGCGCGGGTTCGATCCCCGCGTAGTGCAAATATTTGTGTGCATGAATATGAATATTTGCTCTGGTCTGGTCGTGCCTCGGAAAGCACGTTAAGCCGTTGGTCCCGGTTTTCATATGAACATCTAATGGCAGTCGTTACGCGTTTTTGGAGCCCTCAAAAGTCCAACAATTGGTCTAACTGCAATGCTTCAATATCGCCTTCGGGTTGTGGAGGTCAGACGGCAGTCGCTTCACGGAAAATATCGAAGTTTAGCCAAAATCAGCAATTCCCCCATCTCCGTTCCACCATCGGACGACCCGTCGTACGGCGAGTTTCCACCCTTACGTTGTTAACACCACTAGGATCCGGACGAAGCGTTTCGCCTCCTCCTTTATACCGCGTACATCGAGGGACTGGAACAACTTGCCAGCGGCGGTGTTTCCGTCGGACTACAACTTGAGTGTCTTCAAGGCTAGAGTGAATAGGCTCTTAATAAACTAGTGCGCTTTACCATCAACGATTGCATCACTGCTTACCATCAGGCGGGATTGCGGTCAAGCGCTAGTTTATAATTTTATAAAAAAAAGCGGTCCCCAGACTCCAAAGCTGGAAAAGCTTCGGATGCGACTGGGATTAACACTGAGATGATGATGATGATGATGATGATGATGAGTGTGTTCCGCAATTAGGGTGCCGTGCGGCTATTATTGTTATCCCATGACCTTTCCATTTACTCCGAAACATACTACCCAAGTAGTGGACTTATTGAAACGCCACAAACAGATTATCTATATTACACTACTATATTATTAATTATATTATTATACAATATGTAAAGAAAACCCTGTCCGACCCATAAGGATAATAAAGGTTAGGTAAACACTTGACCAAATATAATATAAAATTTTACATAATCATCATAGTAACAATACTAATGAATTTTGAATTAATCCTTTTTTCCCGGGAATTAATTCCAATTTCCCCGAAATTTGGTAGTTTTTAAAAAAGTGAAAACACCGGTATTATTATAAGCGAATAGCGACGCGACCACGTCACAGGTGCCGCGTGCCCTGCCCCCCGCCGCCCGCGGAAGGGGCTGCTTACCGCACATGTATTAAGTTACCTTTTATTGCGAAATAATATTTATTTTTTTAGGGGGATTTTTTTTTAAGTTTTGCCTGTCTTTGTGGGCATTAGTAGAATCAGTTATCGATACCTAACAATACCTTCACGGATCGGACAGAGTTTTCTTTACATACTGTATATAGCTTTCTGACCGCGGCTTTGCCCGCGTGGATTTCGGATATATTGCGCTTTTTAGATTTCCCTCGGGAACATCAAATTTTCCTAAACAAAAAGTGCCCTCTTATTTAATCCGGACTTCTAACTTTACGTCTGCAAAATTTCAAAGCAATCGGTTCAGTAGTTACGGCATGACAGCGGAACAAACAAACAAACAAATTCACTTTCCGATTTATACATAATATTAGTAAGGATTTAAATGGACCGGAAAAACCGACTCTACAAGATGACCCTGGGATATAATTCTACTTTAAGGGTTGCGTGCAGGTATGGCCGTTGGTATGTATTTACTTCTTTGTGTAATTGAGTTTCTCTATTAGGAGTTTAGGTAGTAGAAGCCCGGAAGTTAGAAGCCGGTGGTGTTATGCCCGGGAAATACGACAAGGTAGATTTTCACTTGACCTGTCTCTCATGGTGTCAAATTACGACGGTGTAATTTAACAAAGCCGGAGAGAGAATTTAATCTCTGTTCATGATTTATTTTTCAAAAATGTAAACATATATGAGTTTACGGAAAAATCGTTTTACATTTTTTTTTTTTTATTATTTGTAAACCAGCGCTTGACCGCAATCCCGCCTGATGGTAAGCAGCGATGCGATCGTTGATGGTAAAGCGTGCTAGTTTATTAAGAGCCTATTCACTCTAGCTTTGAAGACACTCAAATTGTAGTCCGACGGAAACACCGCCGCCGGCATGTTGTTCCAGTCCCTTGATGTACGTGGTATAAAGGAGGAGGCGAAACGCTTCGTCCGGATCGTAGTAGTGTTAACAACGTAAGGTTGGAAACTCGCCGTACGACGGGTCGTCCGATGGTGGAACGGAGATGGGGGAATTAAATCATGCAATTCCCTCGCACACTCCCCAAAATGCATCCTATAGATCTCTTCACTAAACCAAAATCTTTTTACTAAACCAAAAAAATAAAAGCTGTTGCTCCACATTAGGAATTACTCCTGTATCGTGGGTGCATTTATAAACATTTAAACTAACATACACAAACAGCCAGACCCGGAACAACTACTTGTAGGTCATACCAACTTTTGTTCCGTGCGGGGATCGAACCCGCGACGCAGTGCAGCAGTCGATCGCTCAGCCACCAACTGTGACGTCAATTACTCTTTATGTATGTAGCCATGATACAGGATTAATTTCTATTCATAAACATTGTTTTTAAACTAAGAAAATAATACATATCACGCATTAAAAAAAAAATGTTTTATTATTTTTACAATAGTGCTAGTTATTCTGAAATCAACTTAATTGTCATTGAATTAAAATTATTTATTCGAGAGACATAACTATTACAATTATCCAGTATCCTAACTTAAACAAAACTGTTAAAAAACCAAAATATAGCGTCGAAAAATCCATCCGCATCGCTGTCGACTGGAAGTTGGGGCAAATTGGGCATTGCCACGTTAGATGGCAATGATTAGCCTCTGTCCAAAAATGATGGAGAAAGAATAGAATCCAGAAAGGATGGAGACAACCTTGAACATCTGATGGTTACTGGGAAAGTGGATGGACGTTGTTCTAGAGGTCGCAGTCCAATAAGGTGGAGTGACCAAATTCGTTCATCTCTGGACACCGGCCTGCATGATGCTATACTCGCGAGCAGGTGTTTATCGTAAAGGAGAACATAATTCCACAAGGACCTCACCACCCAGAGTAATGAGGAGAACGACTTGAATAGGAGGTGGAGCCTCTGTCTAAGGTAAAAACCAGTTCATGGGTCTTGGGTAGTGTCAACCAGTCCTTTTCAAATTACCTTAAAAAGACCATGTGCACTCGAAACCCACGCCTCGAGGCCGTCGTCGTGTGCCCTTACCATTGGGTTCTAACACAGCTGGAACGCCGACGCGATGGTGGCAAGAGCTGGTCGAATTAACGTTTGTGTGCCGCGCTAAGCAACCGCACATAAACTGCAAGAATGTTGAAAACTTTGCCACAGTGGCAGCGATGAGGAGAATAACAAGGTGGTCCGATTGTATGGAAGCTGCGAGGAAGTATAATACCGTGTCGATGATGGTAGTGTATGAAGCCACAGATCCGACCCCCATTTATCTACAGCCAGCAGGCGCGCACGATCGCAGTGGCGGCACAACAGAACAGGCGGAACAGGCGGTAAATTGTTCTTTTCTGCTCTGCACAGTGACTCATCCCACCATCTCTGGGATAATGGATTATCGGGTAGATCTGAGTTCGGACAAGCGCGTTCCCAGGAATCCATAGCCTTAGTGAAGCACGGCACATCAAAATGAATTAGTGTTGAGGCTAGGTTTAACCTGATTAAATTCTCAGTGCCGTGGATTCCGGATATGAAGGCTGGTAGTTAAATAATGCTAGAAATTTTGAAGTATTCAGGAAACTGTTCAGACGTCACCACATCAAGCTACTACAATCTGTCAGGTTTCTTTAACAGATTATCAACTTATATCGCTAAAGAATTAGGTTCAAGGTTGTTTGGAGAAATTTGACAGTGTTTACTGTACTTCTTCTCCTTCTTTAGTCTATAGAGGTTCAGTGCTGGACAAAGGAATCCCCCAAGACTTTCATTGCATAGAGGGAGTTTGCCATAATTCCCTCGTTTGGCAGACGGGTTGGGGATCGCAGTAATTTGATATTTGGCAGGAGAAGCGCTGCTGCCCGCTGATGAGAGTTCCCTTAGGCGCCTCTTACGACACCCACGGGAGAATATGGGTTGGTACTATTCTAAGCCCCGTACCACACGGCACTTTACTAAAACTTTTATGACCATAATAACATAAGCATTATTGAATTTCAGGAAAAGTAACAAGAGTCATACATATTTTATTACCGCATAAATACACGCACGTAAGCAATTAATATATACACGTAACCGCACATAATAATTTATGTAACGTTGCATTCTACAAAACCTCTCTATATGTATGAAACAACTTTATTAAAATTACGTACTATAATAAAAATACTTGGGGCAGGAAATGTTTTAGAATCACATGTTAGCGTATAAAATATGAATGATTTTATTTTAGTTCTAAAGTTTGTATAGACGACAGCATATCAAGCTACTACAATCTCTCAGATTTCTTAATAAGATTGTCAACTCTATGGATAAATCATTAAGGCTCAAGGTTGATTGGAAATATTTGACAGTTTCGGGTAGCTTGACTTGCTGTCAGACACTATACAGGTCTTTTTTTAAACTTATCATGATCATCTCAGCGTTAATCCCAGTCGCATCCGAAGCTTTTTTCAGCTCTGGAGCCTGGGGTCCGCTTTACAAGTCTAACTGCTGATTTTAGCGAAACTTCGACATTTTCCATGAAGCGTGATCTCCACAACCTGAAGGCGATATCGAAGCATTGCAGCTAGACCAATTTTTGAACTTTTGAGGGCTCCAACAACCCGTACCGACTGCGACTAGATGTTTGAATGGCAACCGGGACCAACGGCTTAATGTGCTTTCCGACGAAGCACGATCAGACTCTTTTCTTTTTTAAACTAGATACTCCTTATTACAAAACGAAATCTAACTTTAGTTCTAGGCTTAACATTTGAGTCAATATTTGTATATCGAACTTTAGATTTATGCAAAGTTCTTATACTAAAATGACGACTTAGTAGGTACCAAACTAAGCTTTCATTTTTATACAAAGAACTGCATTTCTTTTGTGATTAGGTGCATAATTCAATTAACATTTAGGTGGTTTAAACCTATTTTTTTTTTATTAAGTGCTTGTCCGTAATCCCGCTTGATGGTAAGCAGTGATGCAATTGTTGATGGTAAAACGCACCTATTCACTGAAGAAAACTGAGTGAATAGGAAGAAAGACGGCAGTTGAGCGAGGTGATACAATGTTAAACTCAACAACACGACCAACGATGTTGCGCCAGAGGGAGATTGATCTGGAGGTTCTCGAGTTGCAGCGTGGGTAAGCCCCCGACCTAAGGTGGACCGACGACCTGGTGAAGGTCGCGGGAAACCGCTGGATGCGGGAAACGCTGGACAGGTCGTCCTTGGCGTACTTCACACCAGGGCATCTTCTAACGTTGTACAAAGCATAGGTCCGTTCGTGTGTGGAATACTACTGCCACATTTGGGCTGGTGCTGCTAAGTGTCACTTGGCCACTTTGGATTCAGTGGAGAGGCGTGCGAAGAGGCTGATTGGCAACCCTGATTTAACTCGAGATGGTCTCCAAAGCCTAGAGCACAGGCGTAGAGTAGCAAGCCTTTCGGTGTTCTATAGGATGCATTTTGGGGAGTGTGCGAGGGAATTGCACGATTTAATTCCCCCATCTCCGTTCCACCATCAGACGACCCGTCGTACGGCGAGTTTCCACCCTTACGTTGTTAACACCACTACGATTCGGACGAAGCATTTCGCCTCCTCCTTTATATCCTTTATACCGCGCATCGAGGGACTGGAACAATTTGCCAGCGGCGATGTTTCCGTCGGACTACAATTTGAGCGTCTTAAAGGCTAGAGTGAATAGGCTCTTAATAAACTAGTGCGCTTTACCATCAACGATTGCGTCACTGCTTACCACCAGGTGAGATTGCGGTCAAGCGCTAGTTTATAATTTATAAAAAAAAAGATCCTTGGGGAGGCCTATGTCAAGGACATCTTTCGGCTGAAATGATGACGATGATGAGTTCGGCATTTAAACAAACTCAGAGGTCACAATCTCTTTGAAATTTGAGATATATTCTTGGTCATAGCATATGAAGATCATGTAGATCGATGTTTGAGATAGTCTTCCTGAGGAAAGTATCATACAGATTGAGAGGTCCTCTTCAGTCAGTGCACGCAATTATCGGAGATCGTGCAAGTCAACTCAAAACTTACAGAGCTTAAAGAATCAACGAACAATACCGAAGAAAGGTTATTTGGGGACTAAATAAATTACTCAAACTGCCAGAAAATTGCACGCAATTATCGAAGATCGTGCAAGTCAACTCAAAACTTACAGAGCTCAAAGAATCCACGAACAATACCGAAGAAAGGTTATTTGGGGACTAAATAAATTACTCAAACTGCCAGAAAATTGCACGCAATTATCGAAGATCGTGCAAGTCAACTCAAAACTTACAGAGCTCAAAGAATCAACGAACAATACCGAAGAAAGGTTATTTGGGGACTAAATAAATTACTCAAACTGCCAGAAAATTGCACGCAATTATCGAAGATCGTGCAAGTCAACTCAAAACTTACAGAGCTCAAAGAATCAACGAACAATACTGAAGAAAGGTTATTTGGGGACTAAATAAATTACTCAAACTGCCAGAAAATTGCACGCAATTATCGAAGATCGTGCAAGTCAACTCAAAACTTACAGAGCTCAAAGAATCAACGAACAATACCGGAGAAAGGTTATTTGGGGACTAAATAAATTACTCAAACTGCCAGAAAATTGCACGCAATTATCGAAGATCGTGCAAGTCAACTCAAAACTTACAGAGCTCAAAGAATCCACGAACAATACCGAAGAAAGGTTATTTGGGGACTAAATAAATTACTCAAACTGCCAGAAAATTGCACGCAATTATCGAAGATCGTGCAAGTCAACTCAAAACTTACAGAGCTCAAAGAATCAACGAACAATACCGAAGAAAGGTTATTTGGGGACTAAATAAATTACTCAAACTGCCAGAAAATTGCACGCAATTATCGAAGATCGTGCAAGTCAACTCAAAACTTACAGAGCTCAAAGAATCAACGAACAATACCGGAGAAAGGTTATTTGGGGACTAAATAAATTACTCAAACTGCCAGAAAATTGCACGCAATTATCGAAGATCGTGCAAGTCAACTCAAAACTTACAGAGCTCAAAGAATCCACGAACAATACCGAAGAAAGGTTATTTGGGGACTAAATAAATTACTCAAACTGCCAGAAAATTGCACGCAATTATCGAAGATCGTGCAAGTCAACTCAAAACTTACAGAGCTCAAAGAATCAACGAACAATACCGGAGAAAGGTTATTTGGGGACTAAATAAATTACTCAAACTGCCAGAAAATTGCACGCAATTATCGAAGATCGTGCAAGTCAACTCAAAACTTACAGAGCTCAAAGAATCAACGAACATTATACCGAAGAAAGGTTATTTGGGGACTAAATAAATTGTACTAGGTTGGTATGCTGTCCTCTGTACTTTACAGCCATCATTGCGATCGTTGTGTGTGGTCAGTACTTTTTTTTTTTAATCTTTATTTTAAGAGCTTTGTCACACAATGACAATGTCGCTCTGTAATACAGCTACATGCTAAGTTCAAATTACAAAATACAAAAAACATCAAAAACACTTTCGTCACCGAGCCTCCGCCCGACGGTGTAAGCCAACCTCAACTATTTTGTAAAGCATCCTTGCTTTATCAGATAAAGGAAATGCTAAAAAACTGTTGCATGCTCCAACTGGTCAGTACTTTTATAAAGCGTGACTTTAGAGGCGTCATTCACACTGGCATGCTGATTATTGTACATATAAGGTTTTGTAAAAGTCATCATCATCATCATCTCAGCGTTAATCCCAATCGCATCCGAAGCTTTTTCAGCTTTGTAGTCTGGGATCCGCAAACTGCCAGAAAATGGCCAAACTAACAGAAAGGAGATCAAAGTAAGTACAAAAACAATGAATATGAAAGATGAATGAAGTTTCCAAAGTGGGGACTGAGGTCTCATCTCTGTTACATATTGCGCCGAAAGGAGATGTTTCATTTTGGGCCACCAATATGTACGCTATATAGATAAAAAGGAAAAAAATAGAAGATTTTCATAAAAATACAACTAAATTAATTTGAATAAAAATACAAGTATATATAATTAATTATTTGAAACGTTTTTTAGTGAGATAACCCTTTATTAAGGTAGACACGACACTGGTTATGACGTTTAATTGGCGACTTTGACAGTTTTACCAGTTTTGACAGTTGGACCAGTAGTTCCTGAGATTAGCGCGTTCAAACAAACAAACAAACATACAAACAAACAAACTCTTCAGCTTTATACAGTATGTTAACTAACAGAGGGCGTTCCCGTTAACCCGAAATAGTATAGCATACATACATGCTAAAAAAATATTTCCATTCGAAAACAAAATGTTTTAAATTTTTTTCCAATATGAAAATATTCAATAAAAAATTTAAATTGACATGTAAAAGAAACACACTGTACACGCGAACATGAAAGACGGCAACGTCGCAATTTATTTATACATGACGACTACTATTTTGATTTAAAACAGAAGGTTTCAAATTTATTTCCAATTAGATTTTTTTTTTTCGGATTTTTTATGCTTATTTTTCTATGCTGATATTTTTATTTTAATCTATTAATGATATATATTAACGAGTTTAAGGGAACGCCCTCTGTTATTTAACATACTGTATAATAGTATAGATTAGTTTAGTTTGTGAACAAGAGCGACGCCATTTTCTTACTAGACGATCTAAGTAAACTTGCTTAACTTAGTTGTTTCGCTGTAGGTCGCTGGGGGGTGGCGACTTTATATAGGTATTTCCTGCTGTCCCAAGTTTTAACAAGTCTAGTTTGAAACACGAGCAACAAACTATGCATGTTTATATATTTACTAGCTTCCCGCCTGAGGCTTCGCCCGCGTCGAGTTCGGTTATATCGCGCTTTTTATATTTCCCTCGGGAACATCAATTTTTTTCGGGATAAAAAGTACCCTATTATTTAATCCGAACTTCTAGCTTCACGTCTGCGAAATTTCTAAGTAATTGCTTTAGTAGTTACGGCGTGAAAGCGGAACAAACAAACAAACTCACTTTCCCATTTATAATACTAGCTTTCCGCCCACGGCTTCGCCCGCGGGGAATTTGGTTATATCGCGCTTTTTAGATATTCCCCGGGAATAAAAGGTAGCCTATGTCCTTTCTCAGGCTCTAAAGACTGTCTGTGCCAAATTTCATCAAAATCGGTTGAGAGGTTTAAGCGGGAAAGCGTAACAGACAGACATACAGAGTTACTTTTGCATTTATAATATTAGCATGGATTAGTAAGGACTAGCTTTCCGCCCGCGGCTTCGCCCGCGTGATTTCGGTTATATCGCGCTTTTTAGATTCCTCATTTTCGAGGATTATTATTGTATCATTTAGCTTCTAAGTTCACATGTGCATATTCGGTTGAAATATATTACCTTGTTATAAATGATACAAAGCGCCATCTATCACCGAACTGGTATGAAGATAACAATATTTTTGTGTCCCCTTAGGAATATTCATTTTTTTCGGGATAAAAAGTACCCTATTATTTAACCCGGACTTCTAACTTTAAGTCTACAAAATTGTAAAGCAATCAGTTCAGTAGTTACGGCGTGAAAGAGGAACAAACAAACAAACTAACTTTGCGATTTATAATATTAGCAAGAATGTGCACAATATAAAATACATACATAAAGATATGTCAAAATTAAGTCGTTGTCTTCTTCTTCTTTTCAAGGTGAGATTCAACCTCAACTCTTGATTAATGGCCTCTGTGGAATAGATACCACGATTTTGCCCGTGTAGGTACCAAACTATAGATTCTTTGAAAAAAAAAATTCACAATAATGGCGGATATCGCCAATGACAGTTGAAAAAGACGGCCGCGTGAGCCGTCTATGAGGAAGGTTTGAGGCAAAGTCATTATTATTAATAATATAGATAGTTGTTTAGATACAGGTACTAAGCCACACGATAACCCATATTGTGCGTTGCTATGGTAACTGTGTAGGCAACATGGCGGATATTATTACGGCCCTCAACCTGAACTATACCTGGCAGTTAATATCTACCTCTCTAAAGGTCTAACAATTTCATAGAAATCCCATGAGAAAAACAAGAGTGACCGACATAGCCCGAAGAATTGCAACACTTAAGTGGTAGTGGGCTGAGCATATTGCCCGTAGGACCAATGCCAGATGGGACCGACGCGACGGGTTCTCAAGTGGCGACCATGCACCGGAAGACGTGTTGTTTGTTGATGTTATTGTGATGATTTTTGATGGTTTTTTTAGATGTCACATGACTTTTAATTTTTCGGGCTTACTTAACACTGATAGCTCTGCTTAACTGTGAAGGCAGTGTTAAAGCAATAATTTACACAAAGTAAAGCATAGATGTTTTGCTATGCCTATTGCCACGGTCTACAAGTGCCAAGTCTCTAGTTGCCTGAATAAGTAAATGAGAACAAATGCTACCAAAATTCGAAATCCAAAGTAATTTATTAAAATTAGACTGACAATCAGCACTTTTTAGACTTCAAAATTAGAAAAGACGCTCCCAAAAACGCCCGACCTTCAACACTTCCTAGTGCTTTTGCTGGGAAGAAGAAATACCGCAACAAACTCCCCAACAGCACAGCTGTGTCGGCATGGAAGACGCAGCTTAGGTCCCCGACCAGGTGGACCGACGACCTGGTGAAGGTCGCTGGAAACCGCTGGATGTGGGGAGACGCAGGACCAGTCGTCGTGAAGATCCTTGTGGGAGGCCGATGTCCAGCAGTGGACGTCTCTCGGCTGAAATGATGATGATGATGCATGGGGAAGTTGAATCTTAATTTATTATACTGAAGGCTTAATTTCGTGATACTCGTACACATATACTTACATAGTATAAAAAAGCATGTTTGCAATTCACATAACGTAGAAGTGAAACCTCAAATAAATTTCTTTTCAAGACGCGTAGGTACCAACACACGTACAACACTGGGGCCCAGTCAATATAAACCTCATTGTGGGTTCATATTGACTACGCCAATAAAAAAAAAACCATTTTATTTCTACTGTATTACGAAAGCTAGACTCCCGTGAAACTCAAGCTCCACGAAACTGCCAATTCGACAAACATTTTTTTACTCTGGCAATAAGGTTAGCAACATACGGAAAAGTTCCAAGCAATTTTGGCATCCGTACAAAAGTGTTGCCAGTTCTTATCCATATCCATACTAATATTATAAATGCGAAAGTGACTCTGTCTGTCTGTCTGTCTGTCTGTCTGTCTGTCTGTCTGTTACGCTTTCCCGCTTAAACCTCTTAACCGATTTTGATGAAATTTGGCACAGACAATCTTTGGACCCTGAGAAAGAACATAGGCTACCTTTTATCCCGCAAAAATATGATGTTCCCGAGGGAAATCTAAAAAGCGCGATATAACCGAACTCCACGCGGGCGAAGCCGCGGGTGGAAAGCTAGTCTTTTTATATGTTAGCAATACTGGCTATCTTATTGATTAATCACTTTATTTGATGTGGCAAACTTAGATTAGTCAATAAATAATGGTATTATTAGAACGGTATTCGTATGTAGATTATGTTTGAAATATTGGATCTTTATTGGGGGCAGATAGGTGTTTTCATACGGATTGTAATGGAGTTTATTTTTATTTCAAGTGTTTTGTTGGACTGTTTCATGACACGAATTGCTTAATATCTATTTAAAATGTGCTCTTAGAATACATCAGTTGTTAGCTAGTTGAGAAAACTTTGCTCATTTATTGTGAACTAGCTTTCCGCCGCGGCTTCGCCCGCGTGGAGTTCGGTTATATCGCGCTTTTTAGATTTCCCTCGGGAACATCATTTTTTTTCGGGATAAAAGGTAGCCTATGTTCTTTCTCAGGATCTAAAGATTGTCTGTGCCAAATTTCATCAAAATCAGTTGAGACGTTTACCTCTCTAGCGATTTTGTTGAAATTTGGGCTTAAAAGCGGGAAAGCGTAACAGACAGACAGACAGAGTTCCTTCGCATATATAATATTAGTATGGATACATATTATGAACAAATTGCTTCATATATTTATTGCAAGTTTTTTTTTGGCATTAAAAAATAGTTCTTGACCGCGACCCCGCCTGATCGTAAGCAGTGATGCAATCGTTGATGGTAAAGCGCACTAGTTTATTACGAGCTTATTAACTCTAGCCTTGAATACACTTAAATTGCAGTCAGACGGAATGACTTGCAGGCTATTTGTTCTAGTCCCTTGCTGTACGCGGTTTATAAGACGAGGAGAAACGCTTAGTTCGGAGTTAGTAAACGTTCTGGCGTATTTATATTAAAAAAAAAACTTTATTAGAACCTCCATGGAGTCGCATACCGTACAACCTGTGACTATCAACGCCATCTGTATTCCAACTAAGGCATTAAAGCAACACTACTCAAATTAATTAGAAACTCAACCCACTCAACGTAAACTTTCAGGTTACCTTGGAAGTTTGATGTCAAAGCTAATAAATTGGTATTCAACTATGTATTAGAGTTACAACTATAATATTCAAACATATGTAGCTGTAAATTATTACCTTAGTTACGAAGACGTGGACTAGGTATATGTAGAGTTGTTAGTTTTCTGTATAAAATAATGAATGTGACATTAGAATAATTAGCCTATTATTTTACCACAGTTGAGACACGGGCCTTTTTTATACATAACTAGCTTTCCGCCCGCGGCTTCGCCCGCGTGGAGGTCGGTTATATCGCGCTTTTTAGATTTCCTTCGGGAATAACAAATTTTTCCGGGATAAAAGGTAGTCTATGTTCTTTGTCAGGGTCTAAAGATTGTCTGTGCCAAATTTCATCAAAATCGGTTGAGAGGTTTAAGCGGGAAAGCGTAACAGACAGACAGACAGACAGACAGACAGACAGACAGAGTTACTTTCGCATTTATAATATTAGTATGGATTATAAACTACTAGCTTTCCGCCCGCGGCTTCGCCCGCGTAAATTTCGGTTATCTCGCGCTTTTTAGATTTCCCTCGGGAACATCAAATTTTTCCGGGATAAAAGGTAGCCTAGGTCCTTTCTCAGGGTCTAAAGATTGTGTGCTTTCCGCCCACGTCTTCGCCTGCGTGGTGTTCGGTTATATCGCGCTTTTTAGATTTCCCTCGGGAATATCAATTTTTTCCGGGATAAAAGGTAGCCTATGTTTTTTCTCAGGGTCCAAAGATTGTCTGTACCAAATTTCATCAAAATCCGTTGAGAGGTTTAGGCGGGAAAGCGTAACAGACAGACAGACAGACAGACAGACAGACAGACAGACAGACAGAGTTACTTTCGCATTTATAATATTAGTATGGATTATTTGACCGAAACCCCGCGCGATGGTAAGCAGTGATGCAATCGTTGATGGTAAAGCGCCCTAGTTTATTAAGAGCCTTTTCACTCTGGCCTTCAAGACACTTAAATTTGCTGGCAAATTGTTACAGTCCCTCGATGTACGCGGTATATAAGACGAGGCGAAACGCTTCGACCAGATCAGAGTGATATCAACAACGTCGATGGTGGAACGGGCAATTAAGTAATGCAATTCCCTCGCACACTCTCCAAAATGCATCCCGTATAACACCGACAGGCTACTCATCGTCTGTGGTCTAGGCTTTGCAGACCGTTTTGCACCAAATCTGGGTCGCCAATTATAAGCCTCCTCTATTAGGAAGGGTGGCAGGGTGGTGGTGGTGGTTCTCGGTGGTAGGCAACAACATCAGCCGCCGGCATAAGTTACCACCCACCAGACAAAGTCTTGCCGCCAAGCGATTCGTCGTGTTCCGGCATGATGTCTGGTGAAGCCGTACGGAGGACGGGTCTGAGCAGTTGTGTTGCGATGTGTACCGGGTACGATGTGCCTAATGTTGTTGTGTCGGGAGTTTGGTCGTGGAGGGTCTCCAGATCATCCTCTGGCGCAGCATCGTTGGTCGTGTTTTTGGGTTAAACATTGCATCACCTCGTTCAACTGCAGTCTTCCTTCCTATTCACTCAGTTTTTTTGAGTGATTAGGCTTAATAAGCTAGTGCGTTTTATCATCAACGATTGCATCACTGCTTACCATCAGCCGGGATTGCAATCAAGCACTAGTTTATAACTAATAAAAAAAAAGGGAGTGGGTTGTAGTCTGTAGTAGATAAACAAAAACCTTTTTAGGTAAAAAAAAAAAATCGAATTTTGATGATGTTGTTGTTTGTTGATGATAAAGTGTTTTTTGATGGTTTATTTTTGAGATGTCACACGACTTTTAATTTTTCGGGCTAACTTAACACAGATAGCTCTGCTTAGCCGTGAAGGCAGTGTTAAAGCAATAATTTACACAAAATAAAGCATAGATGTTTTGCTATGCCTATTGCCAAGGCCTACAAGTGCTAAGTCGTTTTTGGTAGCGTCTCTTCAAAATTAGAAAAAACGCTCCCAAAAACGCCCGCCCACCATTTCCTAGTGCTTTTGCTGGGAAGAAGAAATACCGCAACAAACTTCTCAACAGCAAGCTGTCTGTACACGTTGAAAACAATTGACTTTATACAATAGTAGACATGTTAAGTACCTAACTGAAATTCTAAGACACTAAATTGTATTATTATTATTTTAACACTAGCTTTATTCCCGCGTGGAATTCGGCTATATCGTGCTTTTTAGATTTTCTCGTGGAAACATTTTTTTCGGGATAAAAGAACCATATTATTTAATCCGGACGTCTGCAAAATTTCAAAGCAATTGGTTCTGTAGTTGCGGCGTGAAAGTGGAACAAACAAACTGACTTTCTGATTTTTATTATTAGTAAGGATATATCAGCTAGCCATGCCAATATACTAACGAAGCCAACATAATTGGGCACGCCACAATAGCGGCGGTAATTCCCCTCTTTGAGGAGCGGCTAGAGAGGCGCCACGGCGCCCTCACCTTCCGCCTGGCGCAGGTCCTCACCGGACACGGTTGTTTCGGGAGGTTCCTGTTCCATATAAGGCGGGAGGAAACGCCAGGGTGTCACCATTGTGTGGATCACCCTGAGGACACGGTGGAGCATACGTTGGAGGTCTGTCCGGCTTGGGAATAGCATCGCCGTGTCCTCGTAGCGGCGATCGGCGGCGATCTCTCGCGTCCGACCCTGGTCCAGGCCATGGTCCAGAGCGAGAGTGCATGGCAGGCCGTCACCTCCTTCTGCGAAGCAGTGATGCTGGCAAAGGAGGAGGTGGAGCGCATGAGGCAACGGGAATCCCAGCGACCTCACGCCACTAGCCGCCGCAGGGGACGCCCTGGTCGGGAGATGACACTAAACTCCCAGCCACCGTAGGCGCGGGCCTGCGGGTGGTGAGCAGTGGGCAGCTCGCCGCTCGGTAAGGACTAGGCCCGAGTCGACGGCGCGTCGTGTTTCACGCGCGCCTCAAAGAGATGTCAGCACGTCGTGACGGGGTCCACGAAGACCGATGCCTCCTGGGTCAGGGTTGCGGGTTGGTTAAACAAGAAACCGTGGCCCTGGCCGGCGCACAGGCAAGTGAAGAAACACGGGTGGGTTTTAGTCAGTAAAGGTCTGACACGTCCTTCCGCTCTGCCCAGAGCGGGAGAAGTCATTTGATGATATCCCATCCCACCCAAAAAAAAAAATCCCCAACATAATATAAGTAAAAACTTATCACCAAAAAAAGCCCTCAGGCATATAAATTCAAAAACTGTTCCCGTGAAAATCAGTTCATAAAAAAAGCTTAATGTTTAGATTGCGTTTACCCAAGATAAACCGTTCAAGAAAAATAATTTTAGTTTTTGAAGTAAAACACGGGGAAAGATGTTCGCGTTTTCTAAAAACAAGGTCAATGCCACTCGAGAGAAGCCATTTTGAAGATCAACAATGCCTTGAGGACAAACAACTTAGATTGTAGGCTTATCAGAAAATATTTTCGATGTTGCCTAAATAAACAGCCGGCCTATACAATGTCAACTTACCAACAAGTAGGTTAGGTTAACCAAAACTTTATATCAATACAGATCCCAATACTTACAATAAATCTTGTGAAGCCTTCAAAAAACCTTGTAAGTATCAAAACCAATTTGTCGTACAACAATTGATCACAGCACGGTGTCCATATACTCGTAAAATATGGGAAACCCGAACAATGGTCGTGTCCTTAATACAACTTGGCGCTTGACAAATACCGATTAAATTATGGGTTTTGTTACAGCTTGGTAGGATTCAATGTCTCGGAAAGATATATTTTATTTTAGCCACAGAAATAAAATGAGGGTAGTACGTTTGTTGAAATTAATGGCGCCCACCTGGGACCCATTGTTGGAAAACTTGAGGTGAACGATTTTGTATTACAATAGGATCCTTAAGATCAATTGTATACCTATCAGTAACATTTACGTAAAGTTTATATTTTTAACCTTCTTTAACATGGATAAAAATATACTACATAAATATTACATATTATAATAAAAATATACTTTCATGTTTTGTTTATTGCCAGTGATGACATACGGAACGGATTACAATGGACCTCATAGGAAGGCTCAAAGTCACACAAAGGCGATGCAAAAGGCTATGTTCAGAGTTTCTCTGCGCGATCGAATCAAAAATGAGGAGATCCGCAGAAGAACTAAAGTCATCGAAATAGCTCTTGGAGTCGCTAAAATTAAGTGGCAGTGGCAGGGCCACATTGTTCGTAGAACCGATGGCCGATGGGGAAGTAAGGTTCTGGAGTGGTGGCCGGTCATCGTGGAAAGGCTTGGTGGAGGCCTCTGTCAAACACTGGACCTCTATCAGCTGAAGAAGAAGAATGTTTACTCAGGCTCTGTGCTCAATGAAGCTTTTGACCTACTCAAACATATAGACAGGACTGACGAAACCAATAGTACCTTCATTCAAAAGAATTGTCAGTTCATGTTGTAGATACACATTGACAGCATCCGTGGCGTAGTGGTAGTGAAAGCGGCCACTGCGCAAGGAGGCGCGGGTTCAAACCCCGCGCAGTGCAAATATTTGTGTGCGAGAATAAGAATATTTGCACTGGTCCGGTCGTGCCTCGGAAAGCACGTTAAGCCGTTGGTCCTGGTTGCCATACGAACATCTGATGGCAGTCGTTACGGGTTGTTGGAGCCAACGCAAAGCCAGGAAAAGTCCAACAATCGGTCTAACTACAATGCTTCGATGTCGCCTTCGGATTGTGGAGGTCAGACGGCAGTCGCTTCACGGAAAATATCGAAGTTCAGCCAAAATTAGCAGTTAGACTGTTGAAGCGGACCCCAGACTCCAAAGCTGAAAAAGTTTCGGATGCGTCTGGGATTAACGCTGAGATGAGATGAAGATGTTGTAGCACCTCCAGTGGCCTCCTGCAAAAAAAGATGCAGAAATTGCCAAAAAAAAAAGAATATAAAAGAGGCACCTGTTAAAAGCCAATGGCGAAGGAAAATCAGTTAGCAAATTAAATTATTTCACATTCAAATACCACACTGACAGTTATTTCTATCAAGAGGATTACTAGCAGGACAATGGGGAATCCTCTTTCAATCCTCTCCCGCTTTTGAACTTCAAACTTTATAATGCTGAAGTTTATCTTGCACAAACAGTGCAATGCTGGTCCGAGCTCTCATTGTCTGGCTTGAAACGGCTTTGTGCTATAGTTTCTTGGTTTGTCTGTGGGGCATTAGGAGGGTACTATGTAAAAGGATTTCCTTTAGTTCTAATTTAATTGTAAATCACTGCCTTGTTATTCGTAAATACAATTGATAATGTTGCGGTTTTATCGATATTGATTTCTTTTTTCTAGTTCATACTAGCTTTCCGACTGCGGCTTCGCCCGCCTGGAGTTCCGTTATATCGCGGTTTTTAGATGTCCCTCAGGAACGTCATTTTTTTCAATAAAAGGTAGCCTATGTCCTTTCTCAGGGTCTAAAGATTGTCTGAGCCAAATTTCATCAAAATCGGTTGAGAGGTTTAAGCAGGAAAGCGTAACAGACAGACATTTATAATATTAGTATGGACAAACAATGCCAGTTACTGTTTTTTTATATAAATCTTAAACTAGTGCTTGACCGCAATCCCGCCTGATGGTTAATGTGATGCAATCGTTGATGGTAAAGCGTGCTAGTTTATTAAGAGCCTATTCAGTCTGACCTATCCTAACTCTCTGTCTGTCTGGCCTATTGAGACTGAAGGTGAAGGAAAAACATCTTGAGGAAACCTGGACTTTATATGTCTGAAATCGCCAACCCGCATTGAGCAAGCGTGATGATTATGCTCAATCTATCTCGGTATGAGAGGAGACCTGTGCCCAGCAGTGGGACGATAAAAAGGTTGATGAAAGGTTGATGATTTATTCTAGCCTTGAAGACACTTATATTGTAGTCAGACGGAAACACTGCCACTGGCAAATTGTTTCAGTCCTTAGATGCACCTACGCGGTATAAACACAGACGAGGCGAAACGCTTCGTCCGGATCGTAGTTGTGTCAACAATGTGAGGCTGGATACACGCCGTACGACGGCTCGTCCGATGGTGGAACGGAGATGGGGGAATCAAATCATGCAATTCCCTCGCACACTCTCCAAAATTAATCCTATAGAATACCAATGATATAATATTAACAGATATGATATGTTCTAACAAACTAACCAAAATAAATGTGCCGTTCAGAGCAGCAGCACACACAAGCAAATTTTTTATTCTGCGTACATTTCACACGTTGATAGAGTGTGAGTGAGATGGGGCGCAATCTAAAGCATAGAGAAGAAAAAGATGGCTAGTGTTTGTCATTTGCGCTGTAAGTGTTTGTCGTTTGTTTTTACGAGTGTATCTCGAGAGTGACTAAAGCGAGATACTGGACTTACCTTCTTTTGTACGCTTCATTTTCAGTGCGCTAGTGACATATCTATCTTAGTTTAATATTATATCAATGTAGAATACCGACAGGCTGGTGCCTGTGCTCCAGGCTTTAGAGACCATTTTAACGATTCATTACTTCGAAACGACGTCAATTCCTTAGTTAATCATGACCTCTGCTGCTAACGTGTTTTCTATGACTCAATAGCATATTTCGGACTGTCAAAATATATATGTATACGACGTGTAACATAAAGGGTGTATACATAAAAAAGGCATGGCATCTTTACATGATTTCAAACGATATTGGAAGGGTTTTTTAATCCTATCTTTTTATGTTATTAAGTTATGAGGAAAAACACCGCCTGTGATAGGCTACTATCATACTAGTCGCACATAGATATTGAAGACATTTTTCGGATTTTGGCAAGTAACGTGACTGGTAACGAGTAGTTATTAACGTATGTAGTGTGCTGCCACGTTTGTTATGATTTTATTTTAAGAAACACACAAAACCGAAATTTTATTTTGAGTTGAAACCCTTCCGATATCGTTTGATATCATCTAAAGATGCCATGCCCTTGCATGCAACTTGTATATGTATATATTTTTTTATCCATACTAATATTATAAATGCGAAAGTAACTCTGTCTGTCTGTCTGTTACGCTTTCCCGCTTAAACCTCTCAACCGATTTTGATGAAATTTAGCACAGACAATCTTTAGACCCTGAGAAAGAACATAGGCTACCTTTTATCCCGGAAAAAAATGATGTTCCCGAAGGAAATCTAAAAAGCGCGATATAACCGAACTCCACGCGGGCGAAGCCGCGGGCGGAAAGCTAGTAAGCTATAAACAAGTGCTTGACCGCAATCCCGCCTGATGGTAAGCAGTGATGCGATCATTGATGGTAAAGCGCGCTAGTTTATTAAGAGCCTATTCACTCTAGCCTTGAAGACACTCAAATTGTAATGTGACGGAAACACCGTCGCTGGCAAATTGTTCCATTCCCTCGATGTACGCGGTATAAAAGAGGAAGCGAAACGCTTCGTCCGGATCGTAGTTGTGTCAACAACGTAAGGGTGGAAACTCGCCGTACGACGGGTCGCCGATGGTGGAACGGAGATGGGGAAATTAAATCATGCAAGTCCCTCGCACACTCTCCAAAATGCATCCTATAGAACACCGACAGGCTGGTTACTCCACGCCTGTGCTCCAGGCTTTAGAGACCATTTTAACGATTCATTATTTCGAAACATCAATTCCTTAGTTAATCATGACCTCTCCCTCATCAACCTTTTTATCGTCCTACTGCTGGGCACAGGTCTCCTCTCATACAGAGAAGGATTGAGCGTAATCACCACGCTTGCTCAATGCGTATTGGCGATTTCAGACTTTAAGTCCAGGTTTCCTCAAGATGTTTTCCGTCACCTTTTAATCAGTCATTGGTGTCCAAGATATACTTAGAAAGTACATATAACTTTAGAAAAGTTACATTGGTACTTGCCTGACCTGGAATCGACCCCGCACACTCATACTTGAGACACTGGTATTTTAACCACTAGACCACCACGACTTCATGACCTCATGGCATCATGACCTCTGCTACTAACGTATTTTCTATGACTCAATAGCGTATTTCGAACTGTCAAAATATATGCTGTCTGTAGAGTTGACATTTCAATTCCTTGCTGCTAGCATATTGCTAATCTATTACTCCATATGTTTAAAAAATGTGTCTACCTATCAACGTAAATACTTAATGAAAAAAAAAACCGTATTACCGGTTCGGTGCTACTTTTAATTGTCTATTTATGGGGTGACGTCTGTACGTCGACGCCGGCTGTCGCTGAAAACCAGCGCTGGGTTCTGGGCCTGTAGCCAATGTAACATCGCTTCATAGCGAAGCGAAATCGAACACCAAACCAACCAATGGCGGGAACGACTGACCACGCGACGCGACAAATCTCGTGGTCAATCGTTCCCGCCATTGGTTGGTTTGGTATTCGATTTCGCTTCGCTACGAAGCGATGTTACATTGGCTAGGGCCGCTGATTTTGCATAGAGTCGCAGCATAATGCTGAGCGACAGCCGTTTTGCGTGGATGTGACGCATGTTTCCCTTAATTATTTCTTATCCATACTATCCATACTAATATTATAAATGCGAAAGTAACTCTGTCTGTCTGTCTGTTACGCTTTCCCGCTTAAACCTCTCAATCGATTTTGATGAAATTTGACACAGACAATCTTTAGACCCTGAGAAAGAACATAGGCTACCTTTTATCCCGGAAAAATTTTATGTTCCCGAGGGAAATCTAAAAAGCGCGATATAACCGAACTCCACGCGGGCGAAGCCGCGGGCGGAAAGCTAGTTGTATATGTTTTTGTAAACTCTTGCGTCTTGTTTACTGCAAATAAACGTTTTTTTCTTTTCTTTCTTTGGTGATATAAATGTGGTTCAATTGTCAAAATGAAGACCATTGCTAATCGTGTCTTACGCAGTTACCCTGTTGATTGGTTAGTAAAGTGGGTTTATTTTAACCTAATTGAGAATAAGTAGGTTGCGTGCTGCGGACCTTTTTTTCTAGAACGTCTGGCTATCTCTTGGGAGGTACAAACTTGGAGGCCATTATACCCGGGTTACACCAGGTTAATTTTTCAAGCGAGGATAGCAAGCAAGTTATATCCCTCCTACCGAACTAATTTGATTATCGTGAACTAGCTCTGCGCCGCGCGGTTTCACCCGTGTAGGTTTCGATTTGTTTTTTTTTTTTAATATGCTCCGCTCCTATTGGTCGGCGTGAGTCTTCGTGGATTAATGAGCTATCCAACGCAAAAAAAAAATTCAAATCGGACCAGTAATTCCTGAGATTAGCGCGTTCAAACAAACTCTTCAGCTTTATCCATACTAATCCATACTAATATTATAATGCGAAAGTAACTCTGTCTGTCTGTCTGTCTGTCTGTTACGCTTTCCCGCTTAAACCTCTCAACCGATTTTGATGAAATTTGGCACAGACAATCTTTAGACCCTGAGAAAGGACATAGGCTACCTTTTATCCCGGAAAAAAAATGATTTTCCGAGGGAAATCTAAAAAGCGCGATATAACCGAACTTCACGCGGGCGAAGCCGCGGTCAGAAAGCTAGTATATTAATATAGATTTGAGGGGACTCCTCACGTGGATCATTATATAATCAGCCTGTAATAAAGTTCCCACTGTTCGGAGACAGGCTTCTTCTCGGTGAGAGGGAGTGGGCCGTAATCTACCATGCTGGTACAGTTCGGATTGGTAGATGTCTCATGTTCTCGAAGTGTTTGGTTCTAGGACATATTTCCTCATGATGTTTCCTTCACCGTTTTGATAGCAGTGGTGATGAAATAATTTACATAAAAGTAAAGCGCCTGATGGGGTTCAAACCTACGACCTACAACTTGTAAGTCACTGCCGATAGGCCAGTAGGCCACTGCTGCTCTGGGGCCCTAGTCTGCTATTACAATAGTGTCAGAATGGTCGATCAGTGATCTCATAATGATCGTTTTTGACAAGTTTTGTAATCTAGTAACAAAATAGCGTCATTATGTCTTTCCAGTTGTCAATCAGTGACACATTACTCGATGTTAATAAATGTTCAAACTCAAAGATAAAGATAAATTTATTTGCTCGAAACACGTCTGTACAAGAATATGCATTCAGGAAAACATAAGAAAATAAATAAGATCAGACATGTTTGCCACCTAGTATGGCTTGCAATTATTATGAACAATAAATAATAAATTAATTCATTATAAATTTTATGTCAAAAAAATATAAATATATTGGCATTAGAAAACAAAAATAAATGTTAGCATGAGAAAAAATAAATAACAATGCATCAAAATCTATGTCAATATAAATACTTTTGTCAGTTTTTAGATAATCATTTCTACTAACGGGTTTTATGATATTGGCAATGCGGCAATATCATGATATTACCATTCCATTACGACGCGTCTGACCGAATTGATGGATCATTATGAATTTAGCAGATTACCAACTTTTTAGCAAAATGACAATGGAGTGTATATGAATGGATATGTAAGTGTGTGGGAGGGGGAGTGTGTGAGGTGTGTAAGAGTGTGAGTGTAGTGTGAGTGATAAAAAATCGGTGCTTGTTATATTGCATTATGTATGTGCGTGTGGTTACATATAGACAGATAAACAGTAAGACAATGCTGTGATTATTTTGAGATAGATAGTAGAATTTCGGTAGTATCGTAGTCAAGAGTCTTTAGCCATCCATTAAGCTTTTTCTTACAGAGGTGTTTCGTGAGTGGATTGATGTTGGTGAATTTTGCTTCTTCTATTATAGAGGTAGCCTCCAAGAAAACAAAAGAATCGTTCAGAGAAACAAGTTAAAAGTCTGTTAACGGACCGGTCGACGGGGTCGTAGCGGCTTTTACCGATCATAGGTGAGTTTGCAGAATGAACAGTTGACGAACCGTAAGAATCCCATTTTCTCGGTACAAGTCGGTTGTGGGGTAGCGAAATGGTCGAAAAGATGTTACCTTTAAATTGCCCTCTGCGCCCTTTCGAGTTGAAGAACAGTCGATTTAGGATTAGGATTTAGTATTGTTCGTTAAATAGTTGAGCTCCTCAAGTTTTGGGTTGAGCTGCACGATTTTTGACGAATGCATGCATAGGCTGGATAGACCGACTCAATCAGTGCGGTTTTTTCTTCAAAAGACCATTTCAGGTAGCAATCTACACGGCCTTCTCATGATCTGGTCAATATTATGCCTGAACTTTAAAACACATTTTGTTCTCTCGAGTTTGTGTTCGTTGTCTCCGAATAATTCTAGAATATTTTGACCGTATTGCTAGAAAAGATGGAGACAACCTCGAACATCTGATGGTTGCTGGGAAGGTGGATGGACGACGTTCTAGAGGTCGTAGTCCCATAAGGTGGACTGACCAAATTCGTTCGTCTCTGGACACCGGCCTGCATGATGCTATACTTGCGGCCAGGGATCGTAACAGATGGCGAACTATTCTAAAGGAGAAGATAATTCCACAGGGACATCACGACCCTTAGTAATGAGGAGAACGACTTGAGGAGGAGACCCTTATATGGAAGGCCAAAGCTTAAAAAGTGTTTTGTAGCAAGCGCGTGGAAGTTATTAGTTCATGTTTGACCCTTTTCTTATGTTACTACAGAAGCAAAGAAGGAATACATTTAGAACTTAGTAGATGGATATTGGCACAAGTTTCTATGTCATCCGATATGGCACTGAACACACAACGAATTTCTAAATAAAAGCCTTTTCCATATAGTCTTGTGTTTACTATTCACACAGGAAGACGTCTACACACAAAAAATGTTTTATAGAAAAGTGCTAATACCTATGCGGTCAAAATCTATGTCTGACACATTTATTCTATAGGGTTCCGTAGCCATAGAGCAAGACTGGAATATAGTGAACAGGTGAAAGAAAACACAATGAAGAGACAAATTTCCTAACATGTTTTTAATAAAGTCGAAACATTATGCTGAGATGGAGCCTTTTGGCATCGAAAGGGACTTTCTGATTTTTGTTACTTTTTTATATATAACTTAGTTAGACTTAGATTAGAGACTAAACTATAGCCAGTCACAATAAATACATATCTATGGCAATCTCAGCGCCCTCACGCTCTAGCCACCACAGGAGACGCCTTGGTCAGGAGGCATCAAGCTCCCGGCCACCGTAGGCGCGGGCTTGCGGGCAGCGCGCCGCCTGGTAAGGACCAGGACCGGATCGAAGACGCGTTGTTTCACGCTTGCCTCAAAGAGTTGTCTGCACATCGTGACGGGGTTCACGAAGACCGATGCTTGGGCTAGGATTGCGGGTTGGTTGAAAGAGAAACGGTAGCCTTGGCGCACAGGCAAGTGAAGGAACACGGGTGGATTTTAGTTAGAAAAAGTCTTACACGCCCTTTCGCTCCGCCCAGAGCGGGAGAGGTCATTTGATGATTTTCCAACCACACACAAAAAAGGCCTACATTCCACCCCACCGAGTACTATCAGTAGCAATGGTTTTAATTTTGACAGTTACACAACATGCATTTTGTTATTTACGTTGTTGAGCAACCACTTATTCGGCCACATCATGACTTTACCTCAAACCTCCCTCATAGACGCTTTACGCGGCCGTCTTTTTCAACTGTCATTGGCGATATCCGTCATTATTGTGAAATAAAATTTTCAAAGAATTTCTCGGTGGTAGGCCATAACATCGGCTGCCGGCAGAAGTTACCACCCACCAGACAAAATCTTGCCGCCAAGTGGTTCGTCGTGTTCCTGCATGATGTCTGGTGAAGCCGTACGGAGGACTGGTCTGAGCAGTTGTGTTGCGATGTGTGGCGGGTACGATGCGCCAAATGTTGTTGTGTCGGGAGTTTGGTCGTGGAGTCTCCAGATCAATCTCCCTCTAGCGCAGCATCGTTTGGTCGTGTTGGTCTTGGGTTTAACATTGCATCACCTCGCTCAACTGCCATCATCCTTCCTATTCCTAAGATTTTTAGGTGAATAGGCTTAATAAACTAGTGCGCTTTACCATCAACGATTGCATCACTGCTTACCATCAAGCGGGATTCCATTCAAGCACTAGTTTATAATTATTAAAATATATATATATATATATATATATATATATATATATACAATATGTAAAGAAAACCCTGTCCGATCCGTGAAGGTATTGTTAGGTATCGTTAACTGATTCTAATAATGCCTACAAAGCGGAGCTAAACTTAAAAAAAAATCCCCCAAAAAAAATAAATATTATTTCGAAAAAGCGAGTTAACTTAATGCATGTGCGGTAGACAACCCGATAGCCCCGCCCCCCTTCACCCGCGCATGTATGCGCGGGTGAAGGGGGGCGGGGCATGCGGCACGTGGTCGCATCGCTATTCGCTCCGTCACAAATGGTGTTGTCAGTTTTTTAAAAATTACCAAATTTCGGGGAAATTGGAATTAATACCCGGGAAAAAAAGATTATTTCAAAATGCATTATTATTGTTACTGTGATGATTATGTAAAATTTTATATTATATTTGGTCAAGTGTTTACCTAACCTTTATTATCCTTATGGGTCGGACAGGGTTTTCTTTACATATTGTATAATTTGTTACACGTGTTATTGGCAAAATTGTGGTATATATTCCAAAGAGGCCATTGTTCAAGAGCCTTCAAGCACTAGTTTATAATTATTAATATATATATATAATTTGTTACACGTGTTATTGGCAAAATTGTGGTATATATTCCACAGAGGCCATTGTTCAAGAGCTGTGGTTGAATCTCACCTTGAAAAAAGAAGAAGACACTTATTGGAATATATAGGGCAATGGATTAGTAATTTACTTCAAATTGAGAATAATAGCGTGTTTCGCAATTGGGATGCTGATTGTGTACGATCCGTTTGTCCTTGAACGTCAAGAAACCCTTATGAATGGCTGGAATTGAAGTGATATATTCATGACATAACAGGATGGTAGTCGTGAGGACAAAGGAAAGTTGTGACAGCTTTGAGACTCCTCTCCGCACCCTAATTGCCTATGATACAATCAGTAGCATTGTGTTTCATTTTGAAGGATGTAGCTGGTCCATTGCTCTATATATTTGGAAATAGCATCTACTCAACAACGTAAATGTCGCAATGGATGTTGTTACAACAACTCAATAGTATTGGTTTCATGATGCGCAAAGTTAATTCTCTCAACTATATGGTCTGTGGAGTTTTATAAGACAATAAGTTATATCAGTATCCTGTTGATTTTCTTTTAATGAACAAATTGTTATGAATGGACCTTATGTCGATGGCATTAGGTTCAATATCGCGTGACATGCAGTGTGTCACTTTTAAGCCTTATTTCCCCAGATCTAGACATTTTCTAGGTACAATATAAAAACGCATTGCTAGACTTAGGATGGCCTATCGAATGGTACAGGTCTCAACAGTTTTGTCAACAAAGTGTCGACATCGAAATTTCCAGAAACCCGTTTCCGGGAATTACCGTAGGTACTTACTCGGGCGGTGTCCTCGAAGTTATGCGGTATTATTATTACGTCTAGAGAAATCTGGAATGTTCGAACAGCTGGCCCATATATAGCGCCGTGACGCCGGCGCAGAGTCAGTCTGCATTCGACTAGGATTACGAGAACAAGCGACAGTTAAGAAGCGATCTTTGAGAATACCTACTGCGCCAACTGCAACGAGAACTGTGAGTACTACGTGAAGAAACATCTGTAGTGTTATTGTGTGTTTACGACACGTACTTCGTGGACGTAAGAGAAGATTTCGGTGCGACATCAGCTACGTTCTACTTGTCATTGCCTACGATCGTCTGTACCTTCGTTGCTAATAAACTTCGTAACCCTTAACCGGCGTTTAAGTACCCCTAGCCCGTAACAATATGATTTTGCATTTCAGCATGATTTAAATTAAATTATCATCTAAGATTATTATCATCTTTCAAATTTTGAGCCTGAATATGGGGGGGGGGGGGGAATAATGTTAAAGCATGAAATCATTTTTACATCAAGCACATTCAAATTTCCCGGTTATATATATTTATATATATTTTTAGGCTATCAGGGGCCCTAGTCTGTCTGCTATTACAATAGTGTCAGAATGATCGATCAGTGATCTCAAAATGATCGTTTTTGACAAGTTTCGTAATCAACTAACAAAATTGCGTCATTATGACTTTCCAGTGGTGGTGGTTCCAATCACTGACACCCCATGTTAATAAATGTTCAAAATGTTTTTAGAAAATAATTTCTACTAACGGGTTTTATAATAATGGTAAGACGGCAATGTCATTCCATTACCGTTCAATTACCAGACGACTGACCGATAATCGATCGGTCATTATGAATTTACCAGATTAGGTAAGTGCTTTTAGTATAATGACAATAGAATCGTGTTGGAATAACAAATTTATAAAAATTGCAAGTCTTGTCTAAGCATAACAGATTAACCAGTAAGGAATCTGACGTTAATTGTGATAAAATTAATCAATTAACATTTGAGTATTTCATAATGCAACTAAACACTATGATTTATTACTCGGCAAAATATTATTGTAATAAATCAAAATGCCAGCGCACAGTCCGAAATTGCAATGTGGAAACCTAAATTACATTGCGAGCAAAACAATGAGGCAGGCTAATTTTCCAATTCCGCTTACTCTGCTTTTTATTTCATTTTATGAGGGCGTAATAAAATCTTTTTAGTATTGGCTGTACACACAGCTGCTTGTGTCGTGTTTTATAACAATACATGATGTCACTGACGAAAAACTTCTTTTTTGTTTATTTTTTTCACGTTTTCGGCGTTTTGCTGAAGGCTGCGGTTGTGAATGCGACACGTTTCACGTTTGTGATGGATGACGTAATGGTTGCTCGTTCTATTTTCAAATGACTGAACTTTTTTTAGATCAATGACAAAAACAGGCAGCCTTGTTTTGTGGTGCACTGTTTTTTGCACTCCATTTTTGTATTCCGGAATACTTCAATGGCGAATAGTTTACAATTTTTGTGTTTGAAATATGGCAAACCAAATTACTGAATAGGGAATGGACGACTGCGCTTCAGTGGTAAAAATTCGATATTGACAGCATTCCTATGTTGCAAGGGCCATTGGCGGTCATCATTATCGGTTTCGAGTCTAACTGGACTTAGCTGAATACCATCATTCTCTATGGAGCGACTACTTATCTGACCTCCACAACCCAGTCAATGGGTAAACAAGAAGGTATTACATTCCTAGTTTCAGAGCACTTACACGAAAAAGACGGAATGTCGAGTGTCCAGTCAGAGTGCCTATAAATGTGAAAAATCTATGAAAATGGACACATAAAAGTTCCTAATGGATCAACGGCTAATTTGATTAGTTTCCTGTGGTGTTTAGGTATGTTAAAGTATGTCTAACATGGCCTAATACAGTTCAGCCTTAACGACCACTTCTGCGTTTGTACCTAGTTCACGATTATAAAGAGAGATGGCGTTTGATTCAATTTTAAAGTTTAATATTAACTTCTTTATTTCGTCCTAAATTGTATAAAATCTAACCTAGAGACAAAAGTTTCTAATACGAGTCATGTCTCTCTTTATAAAAGACTTCATTACGCGTAAACTTTTTTTACAAAGAAAACCTCCTTTCAGTTTGCTCAACGAAGCACTTCTATGCGTCATCTTCGTCGAAGCAGAGCCGTGAAAAAAAAATCAATCTAAAAACGACCTTTTGACACAGTTCATAAGTTCAAGGTGATAATTCGCCTGCGAGGTCATTGCCCGCCTTATCGACCAATAGAAACGCGGCGCCGCGCCGCAGAGAATCGACCAATTACGTGCCACCGAGGCGCGGCTTTATTGGCCGACAACAAAAAACCTCGAGAGCGGGAAAATGGAGAATTTTGAGGTTATATATTGAAATGAGAAACGTTTTTGTGTGTTTTGTAACAGCTGACATTTCTTTATCGTTGAATTTGAATTAGGAAAAATGTAAGAAGGTTTATTTAGGAATCTGTGAACTTTTAAATGAACTTCTCTTTTTGGAGGCATTAAGAATCTTTTTCACGTTTTCCTTCGTAATTCTTGAGACGGTTGACACCAGGGTTGCCATCTTTTTTATATCTTTGTTCGTGTAAAAATAGAGTAAAAAAGGATATTTAAGGAGTATTAAAAATGTATGGTTAAACAGTAGCTAATCATTATTAGATTTTAGGCAACGTTTATCGTAATAGATATACAAATAAGTAACCGCCGTTTTTTGAAAATGCGGACGAGCATTATCAACTAGCAGAAAAATTTTATTATATCCCGAGTAGTAATAGACGCGTTTTACCTCTTCCTTCTATCTTCGGCCATCGAGAGACTGGAACAATTTTCCGGCGGCGGTGTTTCCGTCACACTACAATTTGAGTGTCTTCAAGGTTAGAGTGAATAGGCTCTTTTGCTGAACTGGACCTTTTTGGTGCAGCTACGAGGCACACTTTGCTGCTATTTTTAAACAGGGATTTTTACTCTTTGTTTGGTTTTTTATTCTACTTTTTTATTTGGTTCTTTATTTTATTTTATTTTTTTATTTAGTTGCTACCTGATGTATGTTTATGGTAGATGTATTGTGTGTCTTTAAGCCTGTGTTGAATAAATGTATTTACTTTCTTTTCTTTCTTTCTTTCTTTCTCTTAATAAACTAGCGCGCTTTACCACTAGCGATCGCATCACTGCTTACCATCAGGGGCCCTAGCCAATGTAACATCGCTTCGCAGCGAAGCGAAATCGAATATCAAATCAACCAATAACGAAAACGATTAACCACGCGACGCGATAAATCACGTGGTCGATCGTTCCCGCCATTGGTTGGTTTGGTATTCGATTTCGTTTCGCTACGAAGCAATGTTACATCGGCTACAGGCACAGGTGGGACTGCGGTCAAGGGATAGTTTATAAATATATAAAAAAAGAATGTTCCTCCAATAATGCTTCAAATTGGGTGTCTTCAACCATTTCAGTCTTCCACTACGTTTTTTGTCTTCACAGTTTCTAAACTTTTGAAACCACTCACGACAACTTCTCTCTCTTAAAGCAGCTTTACCATAAGCTTCTACAAGCAATCGATGGGCCTCAGCTGCAGACTTCTTCAAATTATGTAAACAAGCAACAAAAGTTCCTGCAAATGACGCTTAATCGGGACCTAACTTGTCATTTTTGCACAAAAATAAATATGTGATAGTAATACAGAGTCACTAATACTCTAAGGTCCGTATTACAGAACGTCACTCAAAACTCAAGCTCTACTTACCTCTATTATAATTCGTCTCCGCCTTGGTTTTGTTTCCTCTCCAGTATTCTTGGCTAAAATTAGGGTCAGGGACCATTCTCTTTGTGAATGTGGTCTTGAAGAGGGATCTTTAGAACATTTATTCTTTTCCTGTCCTAAACTATCTCATCCTCTATATTATCTACTTCCTAAACATATTCCTCGTCCTGTCAACCTACCTTTCCTTATAACTTTGGCTCATACCCCATTTATTAAAATCTTATATAACGTGTAACATAAAGGGTATATACATAACAAAGGCATGGCATCTTTACATGATATCAAACGATATTGGAAGGGTTTTTTAATCCTATCTCTTTATGTTAGGAAGTTATGAGGAAAAACACCGCTTGTGATAGGCTACTATCATACTAGTCGCACAGAGATATTGAAGACATTTATCGGATTTTGGAAAGTCGCGTGCTGCCACGTTTATTATGATTTTATTTTAAGAAACACACGAAACCGAAAATTTGGTACCAATTTTTTGAGTATTTTATTTTGAGTTGAAACCCTTCCGATATCGTTTGATATCATTTAAAGATGCCATGCCCTTGGTATATATATACCCTTTTTATTACACGTTGTATAAGTTTATTTCCCTTAACAAAATCAAAATTTAATCTCTTCCAACCTTTATGTTTACTAATATTTGTGTCGTCTTGTGTTTGTTTTAGCCCAAAGAAGAACCATCGCTAATAATACTGATCAACAGTCGATATCCACTACGTATAATAATATTAAATTAGTTTATTACTCTCCACCTTGACATTGGCAGAATCATCGGTCATCGATGGACCCAAACTCATAAAAAAAAAAGTCTCGTTTCAAGCCATTTAATTGGTTGAAACTAGTTTTATGTAATGCTTAAGCAGAGATCAATGCTTGAGTTTCCTTCTGTAATACGGACTTAAGTGTATGTTAATACCAGATGTCTAAACTTACGATATCACATTTTACATCTGACAATTTCAACGAAACCTCTTAGTGAGGACATCTTTTGTTATATTTATTTGCACACCTGATAATATTTCCTCTAATATAGGGGGATACTAAATTGTGTAGTAGGGTAGCAACCCTGGCTGACACAATTGTTAGCACCAACCAAGTTCTACAGTAATGTATTAGATTTAAAGTCTGCAGTCCGTAGAATAAGAAATAGCGGGGCGTTCACCTTTCCACCTCAGAATGTTAGATAATCAAATTCATTGTGGTAACATTTGAAGAATATAGCTGATTTAAGAAGGTATATTGATTGCAAAGAAGATAAGAAAAAACAGGCCTTTGAAATACAATTAAGATATATACATATTTTTTTCATAAATTATAAACCAGCGCTTGACCGCAATCCCGCCTGATGGTAAGCAGTGATGCGATCGTTGATGGTAAAGCGCGCTAGTTTATTAAGAGCCTATTCACTCTAGCCTTGAAGACACTCAAATTGTAGTGTGACGGAAACACAGTCGCTGGCAAATTGTTCCAGTCCCTCGATGTACGCCGTATATAAGAGGAAGCGAATCGCTTCATCCGGATCGCAGTGGTGTCAACAACGTAAGGGTGGAAACGCGCCGTACGACGGGTCGTCCGATGGTGGATCGGAGATGGGGGAATTCAATCATGTAATTCCCTTGCACACTCACCAGAATGCATCATATAGAAGACCGAAAGGTATAGTACTTATTGTATTGTACTTACATAGTGTACAATATAGACTACCTACATTATTTCTCTCTCCTTCGCCTTCCCTTTACCTAGTATTTCATGCAAAGGTTGTCTGTAAAAGATCGCTCTTAGCGATAAGACCGCTAAGAGCCGCTAACCGTTAATGTTCCACTGCTGGGCAAAGCCTACTCTCCCAAATAAAATAAGGTTAACAAAAACCCGTTTACATTTTTAATAAAACACTGTGAAATAAAAACAAAATCCCTTTTGTTAAAAATCGAGCCAATTATTTCTTTGTTTTATATTGCTAGGGTTACCGTCAGGCATTGTTTTAGTAACGCCACCTACTCTGTATGAAATGGCCTATTTGGGGCACATTAGACCCAGACCCTGACGTCATACCCTTAGAACAATGGTACTCAAAGTTAAGCTTCATGCCCCGAATGTGAAGTAATTTGTAAGTCAACGCCCTCATTTTTTTGGAAACTTTTTCAGGCAAGGGTGGGTCCGGCCATTTGGGCTCTTATGAGCTAAAATATAAGTTAGTCTTAATAAAATATTCTCCTTTTCATAACTACGTAGGCTTTGTCATGCTATCAACGCAATCAAAGTCAAAATGTACGTATAGGTATGTAGCTTGAGTATTTGTTTAACTAGTGTTAAGAGTTTTTTCCTTATTATTGTTTTCAATTGAAGCACCTGCTATCTAATGTCTTCACCACTCATGGTTATCCATATTAAGTACCTATGGAAGAGAATGCCTAAAGCATTAAGTCCGTCTCTATACATTTCTTTGTGCGAAAGTATAAATGAAATCGGCGGAACGTACTCTAAAAGACATTTCTTTTTACTCTCAATGTATTTGATTTTTATTTGTTGCTACCTGATATATCCTATGTTTTTGAGGTGTATTGTGTGTCTTTTAGTCTGTGCTGAATAAATATATTTTCTTTCTTTCTTTAATCTTATTCCGAACTAGCAGCCGCCATCTTCCGACATTCATCAGCCGATTTCATTCGCGTGGAATTAGTTATGCTCCGCTCTTATTAGTCACAGCGTGATGTTATATAGTCTTCCTGGATTCATGGGCTATCCAACGCAGAAATAATTTTTCAAATCGGACCAGTAGTTCCTGAGATTAGCGCGTTCAAACAAACAAACTCTTCAGCTTTATATATTAGTATAGATATAGATGTAATTAAGGTCATGCTGTTTTCCTTGTAATATATTCATCCACCATTTTTTTGTGAGCAGTAGTGAATAAACGTAACGAAGTGGGTGGAGTTGAAAGTGTTAAAGCAGGAGCGGGCTGTCGACGCGCCTGCTGAAAGCTGCGGACGCCCTCTCACGGCTCATGCCGAACATGGGAGGGCCAAGCATGCGGTGCCGGCGTCTATACGCCCTTTATGGGGCCCCCATTTGGGCGGACTCCCTCCGTAGGAGGGAGAATGCCACCGCTCTTCGGGCGCCCCAAAGGGCCATCGCCAAGTGGGCAGCGCGGGCCTACCGCACAGTAGGCTTCGCATCGGCATGCGCTCTGGCGGGCACCCCGCCTTGGGAGCTCGAGGCGTGGGCGCTCGTGTACGAGTGGACGGCGGGGCGCAGGGCGCTGGGCGAGCGTCCGGCCCCAGAAGTGAGGGAGGCCGTCCGGCGGAGGCGAGGGTCTCTCTTGTCCAGCATTGGACACAGGACCTCGCCACCGCCGTCTTCGGCCGCCGTACCCTCGACGCCATCGGGCCGGTCCTGGAGGACTGGCTCGACAGGCGTCACGGGTTCCTCTCCTTCCGTCTGGTGCAGGTACTCTCCGGTCACGGCTGCTTCGGCAGGTACCTGCACCGGATAGGACGAGAGGAGACACCGTCGTGCCACGGTTGTGGCTCGGCGGAGGACACAGCGGAACACACCCTCGCGGTGTGCCCGTCGTGGGCCTTGCCGCGCCGCGATCTTGTCACGGCGGTTGGAGGGGACCTCTCGCTGCCCGCCATCGTCAGAGCGATGGTGGGGAGCGAGGAGGGTTGGGTAGCGATGGCCTCCTTCTGCGAGATCGTGATGTCGCAGAAGGAGGCCGCGGAGCGCGAGCGGGAGGAGGATTCCCTCGCTCCGGGGCTCCGCAGGCGGCGTAGGGGGAGGAGAAGGCGGGATTTCGCCCGTTTTCTCCCTCCCTGAGGTGAGCAGCGGGCGTGAGGCACGAGAAGGTGCCGACGCCCGCCTTAAATCGCTCACCACGTGGGTGGCTAAGCCACTAAATGAGGGCCCGCTGTACTAGGCGGGTTTCGCCGGCGGGGGAGAGGTAGCTCAGGCTGCGCTAGTTTCCCACTCCCCCGCCACTATGGCGATGCCGGAGTGCCGCTGTAGGTTAGTGGGTATTCCCGGCTTCGGCTGGGCGAGTCCCACACACGCCCTTCGGGGTACGCGTGCGTAAATGCATTCCAACAGCGTCAAAAAAAAAAAAAAAAGGAGCTAAGGAAATAACTTACATAAAAGAAAGCTCCTGGTTCGAACGTTCAGTATACAACTTAATTCACGGCCATTACTATTACTATGGACCATCACTGCTCTAAACAACCTATCAAGTGTAAGATTACATAAAAAGGATTCATTGTTTCCCCTGAGGGTAAAATATTCCATCAGCCAAGACATTACTACGTAGGCGCCATGACGTCAACTTCAGAAGACAAAGGCTCTCAAACTTTTGTTATACGCCCCCGTTTTTAAGAGGACATTTTGCCGGGGAAAATAGAGGTGTTTTGTTCAGGTTTGTATCGGGTTACTGATTTAATATCACGATATTTTGAAAGGTTATTTCACTAGCGTGGGCATTTATTGCTTGCTTTACTCGTTCTAGAAATATTCGATATTAATGACAATCGGCTGGCTTCCACATGGGGCCTAAACATACACGTGAGTGGAAGAACACAACATAATTAGAATAATAATATTTACTGCTGGGACACAGGCATCTTCTCTGGGAGGTGGAGTGTGCCATCGTCTACCAAGTGAGCCCTGCAGGGTAATTGCGTAATAGAGTACCAGTCGCAATGGGTTTCATTTTGACAGTTCAACAATATTCATTGCGTCATTTAGCAATGGATTAGCAATATGCTTCGAAACGATTTCAACTGATAGTAATAGTGTGTTACGCAATAAAGGTGCGATAACACATGTCTTCGAATTCCATCGAGAAAATATTTTTTTTTTTCTAACTTAAGAATTTTGTTGTTGATGTTACAGGCGCTTAGTGCATATATTTAGATAAAGGAAAGGGGGTTGTTTTTAAACTAGAAACTGAGATGCATGACACACATGAGTTTTGTTTAATAAATTACTTTACAACGCTAAAAGGGCGCTTAAAAATATTTTAAATAGAACCAACATTGCCAGATTCGTCGATAAACGAAAGATATTGAAATTTCGTACCTATACGTTTTGATAAATAATAATAAACACTATTTTATATGTTAATCATGCTTACAACCCATGTGTGTATTATATTTCATACCAAACCGTTCAGTAGTATTTGAGTGAAAGAGTAATAAACATAATATATCAATACATACAAAACTATAAAAACATAGTATAATACTTATAAAAATATTAGTAGGGTTAGTCTAATGTTCTTGTTCGTACTAAACGTGTCCTAAACTCAAAATCTGCGCTATGAATTTTGCTCTAGAACTTGTTAAGCAGTGGGATGAATGCAAGATTTTTGTATCAATATTTTACTGTATAAATTAACGTTTTTAGGGTTCCGTAGCCAAATGGCAAAAAACGGAACCCTTAAAAATTCGTCATGTCTGTCTGTCTGTCTGCCTTTCCGTATGTCACAGCCATTTTTTTCCGAAACTATAAGAGCTATACTCTTAAAACTTGGTAGGTAGATGTATTCTGTGAACCGCATTAAGATTTTGATGCAATAATAATAATAATAAAAAAAATATTAGGGGCTCCCCATATTTAGAACGGAAACTCAAAAATTTAAAACTTATACGTGTGGGGTATCAGTGGATAGGTCTTCAAAAATGATATCTAGGTTTCTAAAATATTTTAGATATCATTTTTGAAGACCTATCCACTGATACCCCACACGTATGTTTGATAAAAAAAAAAAATTGAGTTTCCGTGTTTTTTTTTAGATTTTTCATTTTCTTATATTACAAGTTAGAGGGGGCGACCAACTTTTTTACACTTTGGAAGCGCAGACGCTTGTTGCACATTACTATAAAAACGCCATGTTGTACATTACTATAAAAAACTACCAACGAAAATTGATTAGAACGAGATCTAGTAAGTAGTTTTTTTTTAATACCGCGTAAATCGTAAACCGCTTATTACCGTGTAATCTTTCATACAAATAACTTAAATCCTTTAATTTCATAAATCAATGGTACGGAACCCGACACGCACTTGGCCGGTTTTTGATGATTTAATTTATTTATAACAAATCGATCTGCAACAACATCTTTAATTGTTTTCATCAACATCAACAGTTTTAATTGTTGTAATTGCAACAATTAAAACTGTTGAACGTTCAATTTATACACAAGATTAACATAGGAATTTCCAATCAGCCAAGACGTAGAAATAAATACGTATATTTTAGTTCAGTTGCCGTACAGTAGAAGACGGGTCTGAGTAGCTGTGTTGCTATGAGAGCTGGGTACGATGCACCAAATGTTGTTGTGTCATGAGTTTGGTCGTGGAAGGTCTCCAAATCAATCTCTCTCTAGCGCAGCATCGTTGATCGTATTGTTGGGTTTAACATTGCATCACTTCACTCGACTGCTATCTTCCTTCCTATTCACACAGTTTTTTTTTAGTGAGTAGGCTCTAAATAAACTAACGCGCTGTACCATCAACGATTGCATCACTCCTTACCATCAGATAGGATTACGGTCAAGCATTAGTTTATAATTATAAAAAAGCTATGATATTCTGTAACCATATCACTGTGAAATCTTAGGTGAAGTGAACGTCGAGTAGTTCACCTAACTTTCCACCGTGAGATTACCACAGAATCGATCGTTAGAGGCCGTAGGTACTAAGACGTAAAAATCACCACTGTTGCAATATCTCTAAGAGGTGGATCTATGCAAAGTGCTAATTAATTAATACACGTTATAACAGTAGTTTGTCCCGAAGTATTTATTGCAATATCTCTAAGAGGTGGATCTATGCAAAGGGCAAATGAATTAATACACGTTATGACAGTAGTTTGTCCAGAAGCATTTACTGAATGAATTTCTGTAATTTTAATTCAAGCATTTTTTTTTTCATAAATAAGTAATATTTTATTAATTTTCAGGCACACTATCACTCAACACCCACTGAACACTAAAAATAAATAGAATTATACGATAAAAATCTGTCAAACGTCAATTTTAATCCAGGAATAAAAATATCAGTCGTTTGAAATTCAGCGTCTTTCCAATGTTGAGGAAACCTTTGTGTCGTTAAACTCCGACGAATTTTTATTTCAGTCACCCTTTTTCAATAAGACTCGCTAACGTTCAAAGAAGCTGTGAACTCGTGTTTGTAGAATTTTATGGACAATTTACAAAATATTTATTGGGATTGGCAATAAAAGGAATGACCGCTAAAGCTCAAACCGACGACCCTTTCATTTCTTATTTATTAAACAGCGTACATTTTGGAAATGGATGTCGAATGAACGTCAAAGAGTGGCCGGTGTTACGTAACACCACTATCAGTGGCAATGGTTTTCATTTTGACAGTTCAACGACATTTGACTGCAATGTTAGCGCAGTGGTCAAGCTATTGACTATGTTTGTAAACGCACCCACGATACAGGAGGAATTTCAAGTGTGCATTGCCCATGTTTAAAAAAAAGGGTTCAGTGGGTTTTTTAAGCTATAACGAAATTAACTTTGAACTTACTGAAATTACTAAAGCTTTCGTTCAGTATACCAATTACAAAGTTCTGAAGAAAACGTCTCATTATGTTTACCTACAGAGAAAGGACTACAATTTGTCTTTGTTCAGAAGCTCAATTTTTGTTGTAATTTAAAAACATAAAAATCTAGTCGCAGCATAATCTAGGCGGAAAAGAAATGTCAAAAACTTGTTAAAGTGTAGGAAAAGAAGTGTGGAACTAGAAGTGTATTTGAAAAATTGAGACAGAGATCAGACTCTTTAAAATGATGAGAATTTCCTTTGATTTTTAAAAATACGGGAATTTCCCCTTACATCTTCTTGGTATATTTCATTCGTCATCCATACTAATATTATAAATGCGAAAGTATCTCTGTCTGTCAGTCTGTCTGTCCGGATTTCACGCCAAAAAACTGAACCAATTGTAATGAAATTTAGTACACAGATAGTCTAGAGCCTGAGAAAGGACATAGGCTATATGACATCCCGCTATGACCAATAGGAGCAGAGCAGTAACAAAAAATGTTGCGAAAACGGGGGCAAACGCGGACGTACACATTACTCCCATTATTTTAACAGGCGCTTATAAATTTAAGTTCACGCGGACGCAGTCGCGGGTAACAGCTAGTATTTTTATAAATAATAAACATGCATAAATTCACGCCTTCTTCCAAAGGGGGTAGACATAAGCTACAAAATGCCATCTATTACCATCCTTACGTACTCCTTTTCCTTCGTTTACAGACATACCTAAATCTGTCTGTACATCCAGGATGGTTTGTAGTACTACGTACCTGACCTGTCTAAAGAACATTGACCACAATGTCACTTTATGTTCTTAAAAGGACGATCCCCTCAGTGTTCATACTCACATAAGCCATCTTTTAATTCCCAATAATTATTGCATTCAATAATGTTGATAAAACAGTTGGTAGGCTTAAAATTGATAAAATAATTATGAACTCTGTCGGCTACTGAGAGCAAGAGAGGAGAAAGAGGTCTTACCTTTGGCTAGTCGTCTTTAATTTTTTATATTACTAATAGTTGTAGCATAGAATAGAATAGCTCTTTATTATGTACACCAAATAGATTACAGAACATAAATATAAAAATTTTATAAAGGGTGACACAATGGACGGTCTTATCGTTAAGAGCGATCTTTTGCAGACAACCTTTGGATGGTGAAGAAAGTATAGGTAGTCTACAGTGTACTATTTACATAGAGTATACAGTAAATATGTACGTTGAATATATCATACTAGTTTAATTAAATATATAAGAGAGCATATAAGATATATACAAGAGCAAATAAAATATAATGACATGTCTAAAAAGAGAGAAAGTGCTTTTTTATCGTAGTTTTGAAAGTGGACTACCATAAAGCTACCATAATTTTTTAGCACAAGACACCCTTGTAAGCTTTATAATAAAAAAGAGTCTAACATAGGACACCCTCGAATAAGACACAATTAACCATGCCATACATCACAATTAAAAAACCTAGTCACCACAGTAATTGGTTTTAGGCAAATTGGTTGCGGGCATGTTGTCCCACAAGAGATATATACGTAATGACGGTTTTAATAAAAAAAATAAGTGAATATACACTACCGGACAACGCTTCTCATTTTTGATGACTATTAGGGGTAGTATTTAAGGGTTATTTTGGACTTGTAATACCTCATTACAACATTTCAGTAGGACTGTTTAATAACCCACCGTGGTAATATCGATTTGATCATATCTACCACGTTCTGTATTTAGTCAGCCATCATTATTTTAGAGTAGGGGTAGGGCTTGTAGCTAATCTGATCGATTGTTAAGATTGAGCTACACTTTCCGCGGCTGGATTGTGAATGGGTGACCATATTTATATAACAATACCCCTACTTATCTTGGAAAGCATGTTATGCCGTTGGTCCCACCTATCATTCGTGAATCTTAAACAGTCATAATGGTTTGTCAAAAGAGCGAAAGTATGGCTACTAGTCTAACTATACTAACCAAAGGGTATTGTGTTACTTAGAACTATATTGTCGAAGATTCAGTTAAGTAGAAGCTGAATATACATATATACATGGTCATGCCATGTAAAATATTGATATTCTGTTGCATCTAAACTGGAAACGGACTGCAACATATGTAAATGTAATTGGAAAATGGATAAGCGGATGTTCAGAATCAGAATCAGATATTTTATTTGTAGAACATAGGTAGGTAATACAGATGGTGGTGTTGATAAAGATCTTTTCGACGAATTGGTACTTCACGTTCGTTTAAACCTTAAAGGGTGGCGTTCCTTTAAACTGTAATATAGGAATAACTAAGACATGTCCAGTGAATAAACTGCCATTTACATAATATTGTAGAAATATACTATCTACATACTATGTAAAAAGGATACAGGCATTACTTGTACATTCCATATATAAAATTTCAGAAGAAATAGCGAAATAAACTCAACGAGACAAAGTGACACTCTGTAAATTAACGCCGTCTCGAACCTAAGTTTCGTAAGTCGTGGGCGCGAATATGATGATTTCCAACCTCTATCCTACAGATGATGCCGCGGGTTTAAAACGTTGTGCTGAGCTTAAAATATAATGATATATTGCTCAATTTAGGCTACGCAATTTCTCTGTGGAGTGTGCCGACAGTAAGCCTAATGAAACTCTGATTAAACTCTTAATCGCAACATGCCAAACACCCACGTAAAGTTGCCGACACGAATCTAATTTATAGTCCCAGAAGAATTAGCAGGCTCGCAATTAATGTCAAACTTAATGTATAACGCTCCGCGCATTTGTAGAAAACAAGGTGGAAGTTTCTTGTTTTGTTTTTATTCACTTGCTTGTTGCGAGCCCATTGCAAACTAGCACAAATGGTTAATATATTATTATTAAAGCAAATTATTAGTCTAATCAAATTAAATAAATATCAAACAAATCATTTTTATTTATTTATTTCGGTATTTTCCGACATGTTATTACTTAGCCACAACAAGTCCCTTATTAAATTCAATTTAATTTCAACATGTTTTCTTATGCCATACCATTTAAAAATATATATTAAAACCTTAATTGAGCAACACATTTTAATTATTAAAATTAACTTGAATAATTTTGAAGCATATTGCTAAACTATTACTCCTGATGTTTGTAAAAACGTAGAAAACGCAATGAATATCATAGAATTGTCAAAATATAACCCACTGCTACTGATGACCGACAGCAGGGGTAGGTCGTAGGTTTGAACTCCGTCAGGTGCTTTACTTTGTGTCAATTATTTCATCACCACTGCACTCAAAACGGTGAAACATAATATCATGTGGAAAACAGCAGGTCTTATAGTCAGAATTTCAGAGACATGAGACATCAACCAACCCACACTGAGCCCGCGTGGTAGATTACGGCCCACTCCCTCTCATCAAGAGGAGGCTTGTGTTCCAGGAGTGGTAACATTATAGCGTGATTTTGAAGGTGGCTTCTAATACTCTGTTATGCAATTATCCTGAAACTGACATAATTGGTCCTTATGTCATTAAAATGAAAACAGAATATTATTTAGAAATTGAAGTTTTGAAGATTTTGCATTCAATCAAAGGGTTATTTATCAATAGCCCACAAATTTCGGTAACCTATACTATCTATACTAATCTATAAAGCTGAGGAGTTTGTTTGTATGTTTGTTTGAACGCGCTAATCTCAGGAACTACTGGTCCGATTTAAAAAAATCTGTTAGAGTTGGATAGACTATTAATCCAGGAAGGCTTTAGGCTATATAACATCACGGTGGGACTAAAAGGGGCGGAGCATATGAAAAAAAACATATCGAAACCTACGCGGGTGAAACCGCTGGGAGCAGCTAGTTTAAAATAAAGTGAAGTGAGTGTCAGTAACACCAACTAAAAATAAATGAAAGTTAATTTTTTCAACTCTTTATTTGTTAGTGTATAACCCCAAGGGGAGTCAGTTTAACTTTGAGAACGTCTGGTAAACAACAGACGCCGGTTCGTCGTCAGTCCGCAAATATACATATATGTTTATGGTGTCTAAAGAATTTGCAATTACGAAACATGTACAGACGACAGCAGGTCAAGGTACCCGAAACTGCTAAATATTCCCGATCAACTTTGAGCTTTATTACTATGGATATAAAGTTGAAAATTTAATACAGAAATCTGACAGATTGTAGTAGTTTGATGTGCTGTCGTCTGTACTTGGAAAGGGTTATAAAAATAAGATCTTATCAACTATGAGATTGTATAAAACGCAGTAAAATGGAGTCCATTCTTTTGAACACTAATTAAAAACACTTCTTTTTTGTTTTTTTATAAGTTAGTAGCGGTCGTCAGCGACTTCGTTCGCGTGGGGTTAGTTATGCTCCGCTCCTATTGTTCGCAGCGTGATGTTATATAGCCTAAAGCCTTCCTGGATTAATGGGCTATCCAACGCAAAAAGAATTTTTCAAATTGGGCCCGTAGTTCCCGAGATTAGCGCGAACAAACAAACAAACAAACATACAAACAAACTCTTCAGCTTTATATATTAGTATAGATATAGATAAACTAGCGCTTGACCGCAATCCCGCCTGATGGTAAGCAGTGATGCGATCGTTGATGGTAAAGCGCGCTAGTTCATTAAGAGTCTATTCACTCTAGCCTTGAAGACGTCTTTTAATTTAATTAAGAATGGCGCCAGTGTCTGATATTTTTGGGTCCATTAAAATGTTTCTTTATGACACATTTCTCGTTTTTATGGAGAAACGGATTAGTGATATTCTTCAAATTGATAGTAGTAATGTGTGACGTAATTAAGGTTCCGCCGTCTCATCAGAAAAAATATTCCTTTTGGTACGTTAATATTGCAGAAATGCGGATTTTTTAATGTAAATTGGAATGATTGGAGCGGCTAGACATGTTGGCTGCATGCCAGGAGCAAGGAGCACGATTTTTGATGTTAAATCATGTTGCATTACGGAAGAGGGCGCCTTGTGCTTACCATGATCACTTCAGTTTTGAAGAGGGCGAGGCTGGACGGAAGATAAGTTGGCATTTCGTGTTTTTTGCTTCAGGCAAGCTATGTTGCAAGGTTTGTTACAACAGTGAGGATTTCGGTTATACAATATGTAAAGAAAACCCCGTCCGAACCCAAAGGATAATAAATGTTAGGTATCATCATCATCATCAGTTCAGCCGAAAGACGTCCACTGCTGGACATAGGCCTTCCTCACGACGACCGGTCTTGCGCCTTCGGCATCCAGCGGTTTCCCGCGACCTTCACCAAGTCGCCGGTCCACCTTATCGGGGCCCTACCCACGCTACGTCTTCCGGTGCGTGGTCGCCACTCGAGAACCCGTCGGCCCCATCGGGCATCGGTCCTACGGGCAATGTATCCAGCCCACTGCCACTTTAGTGTTGCAATTCTTCGGGCTATGTCGGTTACTCTCGTTCTTCTGCAGATCTCCTCATTCCTGATTCGATCGCGCAGTGAAACCCCTAGCATAGCCCTCTCCATTGCCCTTTGAGTGACTTTGAGCCTTCTTATAAGGCCCATTGTTAGCGACCACGTCTCAATGTTAGGTATACACATGACCAAATAAAATATGAAATTTTACGTAATCATCATAGTGACAATACTAATGAGTTTTGAAATTATCTTTTTTTTTCCGCGAATTAATTCCAACTTCCCCAAAATTAGGTAATTTTTAAAAAAGTTACAACACCATTTGTGACGGAGCGAATAGCGATGCGACCACGTGCCGCCTGATCTGCCTCCCTTCACCCGCGCATGTATGCCTAACGTGTTGCCTACCGCACATGCATTAAATTAAATAATTAAGATACCTCGCTTTTTCGAAATAATATTTATTTTTAGAGGGGTTTTTATTAAAGTTTAGCCCGGCTTTGTAGGCAGCATTCTGAAAGTAGTTGCTGATAGGATCGCCTCCAAAATAATGGAGTGTTTCATGCGGGTCCTAGTTAGACAGTAAGGAGTGTCTGGCTGAGCTTGTAAATAAATGTATATTGTCTTACTTTTTATTACTACTAACATAGACTTAAGATTTTTGTAGTACTAACCGAATATGGATACCTACTGTCCGAAATAAATTATTATTATTATTATACTCAAGATAACTCTTCTCGAAATTTTAAGAATTTCGATGTTACACTGACTTTTTGATGGAGGCCTTTGTCCAGCAGTGGACATCTATAGGCTGAAGAAGAAGAAGCAGACGGGCCTAAACCAAGTGCATTTCAGGTGGATAATCTTGGTTGGAGATTTCTTCTTGCAAAAACTTCTTTTATTATTATTATTATCATAGAATCAGTTAACGATACATAACAATACGTTCACGGACCGGACAGGGTTTTGTTTACATATTGCATAATGTCGAATCCTAGTAATATTAGGCAACGATTTTAAATGTTTCTAATCGCACCCACGATACAAGAGTACCTAGTTTTCGGTGGTAAGCTATAACATCGGCAGAAGTTACCACCCACCAGGCAAAGTCTTGCCGCCAAGCGATTCGTCGTATTCCGGCATGGTGTCTGGTGAAGCCGAACAGAGGACGGGTCTGAGCAGTAGTGTTGCGATGTGTGCCGGGTACGATGCATCAAATGTTGTTGTGTCGAGAGTTTGGTCGTGGAGCGTCTCCTGATCAATATCCCTCTGGCGGAGCATCGTTAGTCGTGTTGGGTTTAACATTGCATCCCCTCGCTCAACTGCCGTCTTCCTTCTTATTCACTCATTTTTTTTTTATTAAATGGGTTAATAAACTAGCGCGCTTTACCATCAACGATTGGATCACTGCTTACCATCAGGCGGGATCGCGGTCAAGCATTAGTTTATAATTATAAAAGACTGGAGGCCGACTCCAATATAATGTAGTTGGAAATGTTGGTTTTTATGTAAATAGTCTCTCACTCTACGTAAGCGCAGTTCAACCTTCAATCGACCTCTAAGGTCATTAACCCCATAAATACCCTACCTGACTTATATACACAAAAAACCTAGACTAAACGCTTTAGCCACAATCCGTTACGTAACCGTCACAGGAAGCCTTAGAAGGCTACATAAAAAATGCCGCTTTCGGCTGGATCGATTCAGCTTAGTAAAATTGTACAGCGCTGCAGCGCTTAGATCCCGCGAGAAATCATGATGGCGTCTTTTATTAAGCTGTGGTGTACAAAGTGAATTATTTAGGTTCTTCAGATAAATGGATTTTTGATGGAAGAACATTGCTCTGTAAAGGATAATCTAAAGGAGGTTTGTATGAAAAGTTTATGTGGTTTATTCTGTACAGTATTAAATTTTTAAACAAAATTAGCCTATAGTATTTCTAACGCAACGGGAGACTTCTTCTACGCGATAGGCAGTATGTCTTTAAATTTTTGGTTCTAAGTTCTGTAAGTTTCTGTTTTTTTTTTCCTTTACCGCTTTGAGAGTAGTGGTAATGAAAAAATTTATATCAAGTGAGGACCTGCGTCAGGCGGAAGGTGAGGACGCCATGGTGCCTCTCTAGCTTCTCCTCAAAGAGGTGACTTTCCGCCGCTATGGAGATCCCGCCGGAGCTCTGTCAGTCGTACCGTAATTTCTCGTGGCAGCGGAATTTTGCCTCCTCTCGCCACTCCCACATGTGGGCGAGGGTTTTGGCCTCCAGATTCCATGGCGGCAATCCGGCAAGGAGGTTAGCCGCCTCAGTAGAGACCGTGCGGTATCTCCGGATTAGCCAAACAGCCATGACTCTCTGGAATGTAGTCAGGCATCGGTCCGGTCCTCGCCTGGTGGATCGCGCCCACCCCGGTGCCCCGTAGAGGGTCATGGACAGCACGACCTCCACGTAGAGCCTCCGGCAGGAGGCGTAAGGTTCGACCCTACGACCTCCACCTTGTATGTTGCGCTTTTTACTATTGGTCCACCACTAATCTCTCTCCCTCTCTTTCAATACCTTTAGTATAATACTCTTGCCAAAATTATGATTTACAAGCATGTCAGGAACAATAACAAATGCATGTGAAATAAAGAATGAAAGAAAGTATTTATTGTGACATAAACGGGAGAAAAAAAGCAGCAATGAACTAGAATAACAAAAATATTATAGTCTCATACGACGCCAAAAGGCTACTATTTCAAGATGATGCTTCGATATTTAAAAAATAAATGTCTAGTGCTGGTATTTCGTTAAGGACTGCTGTTACTTCGCTACGTTCTCACGTACTAGAAGCATCGCTGAAGCGTTGCCATCCCATAGGCTAAGCTGAAATATCTCATATGTTTGTAATTACACCGATTCCCGTATTGTTCATACCTGCTAGGCAGTAGGAAAGCAGTAAATTTGGGAAATTACTACCAAACTTACTGCTTTGGAAATCCAGAACCGCCACCGGCCGGTGAGTTTATCTAATCTGTGGAAGCATGAGGAACAGGGAGTAAAGTTCACTCATCCTTCATAGAAAAGGGAGGATCCTCCTACCAGACGGGTGTTATGTCTGGCGGGCACTTGCCCAACGGTTGATGTTGAGAAGTTGATGTATACTAATTGCACGGTAAACTCTGATTGCGAGATATAGAATTCGTGTGACGTCAGTATGACGCATTGTTTCATATGGCGAATGTAGGTCTACATAATCCATAGCGCTAAGTGATTTAGTGGAGGCCTCCATCCGCTCCAGCACACCAGGAGTTAAACGATAATAAATGATTTGATTTGATTTTATGATTTTGCCTGGGGAAGCACCTCCATAGGTGGTTTCTGGGGATATTGTCCCGCTATAACAGTAATTACTAAAACCAGATTATCCATACTAATATTATAGATGCGAAAGTAACTCATGTCTGTCTGTCTGTCTGTCTGTCTGTTACGCTTTCCCGCTTAAACCTCTCAACCGATTTTGATGAAATTTGGCACAGACAATTTGATATTCCCGAGGGAAATCTAAAAAGCGCGATATAACCGAACTCCACGCGGGCGAAGCCGCGGGCGGAAAACTAGTAACATAATATTGTTTTGTATTAATGGTCCAGAAAATTTCGTGGTTCACTTTTCCGGTATTTCCTTTTATTTTATTTGTTGTCATTTTATTTTATACTAGCTTTCCGCCCGCGGCTTCGCCCGCGTGGAGTTCGGTTAGCTCGCGCTTTTTAGACTTCCCTCGGGAACATCACATTTTTCCGGGATAAAAGACAGCCTATGTTCCTTCCCAGGGTCTAAAGATTGTGCCAAATTTCATCAAAATCGGTTGAGAGGTTTAAGCGGGAAAGCGTCACAGACAGACAAACAGACAGACATACAGACAGAGTTACTTTCGCATTTATAATATTAGTATGGATACTGGTAATTGAAGATCATTTCTTTTATGTTATTTAGGTATGTACTATGTTTTTTATTTATTATCGACTTATGTTCAACATATGTGGTAAATATTTATACGACCGTATCAAATTTAGTGCGACATTCAATATAAAGTAGTATGTTAGTATATAAATTAATGAAAGGATGAATAATATCTTTATATACTTTATTATACCTAACTAACCGATCCTTTGACTATTCAAATACCTGTAATCGATTTGTTTAAATACAGTATGTTAACTAACAGAGGGCGTTCCCGTTAACCCGAAATAGTATAGCATACATACATGCTAAAAAAAATATTTCCATTCGAAAACAAAATGTTTTAAAATTTTTTCCAATAAGAAAATATTCAATAAAAATTTTAAATTGACATGTAAAAGAAACACACTGTACACGCGAACATGAAAGACGGCAACTTCGCAATTTATTTATACATGACGACTACTATTTTGATTTAAAATAGGAGGTTTCAAATTTATTTCCAATTAGAATTTTTTTTTATTCGGATTTTTTTATGCTTATTTTTCTATGCTGATATTTTTATTTTAATCTATTAATGATATATATTAACGAGTTTAAGGGAACGCCCTCTGTTATTTAACATATTGTATAATAAATGCTTTGATTTTGATACTGGTATCATAGTTCAGTTACTTAAAGTCTATCTTACCTTATCGACAGGCATGGAAGGGCACGCTCGGCACAGGTTCCAGAATGAGCCGATCATCTGGGCACGCCACTTGGCCGGTGTCTGCGGGGCACTGGTTCACGCCCTGAGGGAGTCGGGCTGATGGGGCATTCGCTGCTGGAAGAGAAGTTTGTGGATTAGATTGAGTGGGCAGACAGGTCAGACCAGTGTTATATCCAAACATTTTAGTAATAATTCTGGTCTAGATGTGGTCGTTTTATTGTGAGGGGGGATATCGTTACATAGCATTCAATTTCAATCATTAAATTAGAATCATTCATGGGTCAATGTATACACTTTTACAACAAGCTTCCCATGGACATTCGAAACTCAATCATTAAACGATTTAGAAACTATATAAAGGCAAAACTTTGCAAAAAGGGGTATTATAAACTCACAGATTATTAAGAAGACAAACAAGCTTGGGACTGAGCTGCTCGCTCTGTTAGCAATAATTCTAATTATAACGTACATTATTGTAAACATTTTAATTTTTAATGTCTAGACTTGAAAAAAGACTGATCCCTGAGTTTGTTTCGGCTATTTCTTCTCAGAGGAAATGCCGGCTACATCTAGTTAAAAAAAAAAAAGAAAATAACATGATGGGCGTCACGAATGATATAGGTATGTTTAAAGGGATGTGAGCCTCGAGATCTGTATAACAGGTTCCGAACCTAGTTCAGACTGCAGCTCTCACAAAGGTTCGAGCATACGGCATATTGTATATCTACACACGAATGTATCAATGTTCCTTAGTGAGAGAAATAAACAGTATTTATAATTCATCATCATCTCAGCATTAATCCCAGTCGCATCTGAAGCTTTTTCAGCTTTGGAGTCTGGGGTCCGCTTCACCAGTCTAACCTCTGATTTAGGCTAAACTTCAATAATTTCTGTGAAGCGACTGCCGTCTGACCTCCACAATCCGAAGGTGATATCGAAGCATTGCAGTTAGAAATAGTATTTATTATTATTATTTCGTTTATTCATTTAACATACATATAATTGATATTTTTAAATATTTATATAAACACATAAAGACATTTAAAAATATACAAAATAGTAGCCCACCGGTATCGGGAACAGGGTCCAAGCTACCGGCGGTCAGGGCTCCAGAGAGAGGAACTTCCTGACGATGCGAGCCGTGTCCAGCAGTACCGCTTTCTGAATCAAGCCCTTGATCCAGCTGCCTTACGAGAGCCTCCTGAGGTGTTGGTCGAGGCTCTTAGCTATTAAGCCATTGGCTGTCACGACTATCGGTACAATGATTGCTGAATCCACTTCCCACATGTCGACAACCTCGTGAGCCAAGTCTAGATACTTGATTTGTTTATCTTTCTCAGCTTTCACGAGGTTCACATCATGTGGGATGGTTATGTCAACAATCATTGCACGCCGCTCCCATCGATCCACCATCACTATATCCGGCTTATTGGCAACAATAGTCCTATCAGTGATGATGGATCGATCCCAGTACAATATGATAAGGCCATTTTCGAGAACTGGGTTGGGCATATACCTGTAGTATGGCACCTCCGATTCCACAAGGTTGTATTTAAGAGCAAGTTGCTGGTGAATTATCCTGGCTACAAGGTTGTGTCTATGCAAGTACTCTCCGTTAGCTAGACGAGAACACCCGGAAATAATGTGTCTAAATGATTCTCCCGGCCGGTGACATGCCCGACAGATGTCAACTGTGCCGTCTTTCACAATGAATCTCCGGTAATTGTTCGTCATCATAACTTCATCCATAATGGCAAAGACAAAACCTTCAGTTTCCCCAAAGGGGTCACCGAAACGTAGCCAGGCTACGGACGCTTGAAAATCTACATCCGGCCCGTGTAGGGCTCGGAAGAAGCGTCCGTGAAGCTCTTTGCTCTTCCATACCTCCAAGCGATCATTTGTGTCAAGCACTACTGGTTTACGCCAGTTCTCTTTAGCCAAGGAGAACGGAGTGAGGCCCTTGTCAGCCGCAACCATATCTCGATGCATCCCCACGTCGGTTTCTAGAAAATATTCCCTGAGACTACATACCTCGTGATTGTGGAGGGTCTTGGCGTTTAAAAAGCTACGACCTCCACATTTTCGTGGGATATACAGCCTCATAACCGATGACCGTGGGTGATGCAATCGATTTGCAGTCAGCAGCGTACGGACCCTCTGATCCAGGGCGTCAAGTTCCGTTTGAGTCCATTTGAGTATGCCGAAAGAGTACATCAATACCGGCATGACCCAACCGTTGAAAGCGCGCACCTTGTTTCCGCCTGATAGAAGACTATTAAGTACTTTTTTCAGGCGGCCAAAGAAGCGTTCCTTCAACGATTGCTGATTATTATTATTATTATATTCAGGTTTGATATAAAGAATAAATAATGTTGTACATGTGAATAATTTTGAAGCACATTGCTTATTCGTTGCTCCATATGTTTGGAAAATGTGTTTGCTCAACAACGTATTTAACGCGATGAAAGTTGTTGAACTGCTAACATAGATTCCATGGGACACAGGCCTCCTCTCGGTTGGAGGGAATGAGGGAATATGCCGTAATCTACCATGCGTGGCCAGTGTGGGCTGGTAGATGTCAGATGTCTTCGAAGTTTTTTACCTCTAGGGTAGGGTCTCCTCTCGATGTTTTCCTGCACCGTTTTGAGAGCAGTGGTGATAAATTATTTACCCAAAGTAAAGCGCCTGATGGGGTTCTAAACTACAACCTACAAATTGTAAGTCATGGCCATTAAATACCACTAGGCCATCACTGCTCTAGTAAACGCTATAAACGCCAATTACACGATAATTACTTTATCCTGATATAGGTGTATCTCAATTTGAAAAGTACGTTTTTTGGCATTGATAAAATATTAAACTAAGGAAGATATGTCACTAGCGCACTAAAAATGAAGCGTACAAAAGGAAGTAAGTCCTGTATCTCGCTTTAGTCACTCTCGATACACTCGTAAAAACAAACGACAAACACTAACAGCGCAAACGACAAACACTAGCCATCTTTTTACCCGACTACGGCAAAGCAAAAGGAGGGTTATTCTTCTCTATGCTTTAGATTGCGCCCCATCTCACTCACACTGTACCAATGTATGCCGAATAAAAATATGCATGTGTGCTGCTGCTGTGTTCGGCACATTTTTTTTGGTCAGTTTGTTAGAATATATCGTATCTGTTTAATATTTTATCAATGTTTGTATTAAATTGGTATGGTATTAATGTATTAAACATTCAGAACATGTAGACATAGAATTAAAAAGCCCTTTCAATGTAACCGCACATTAAAAAAAATAAAAATATAAACTAGTGCTTGACTGCTATCCCGCCTGATGGTAAGCAGTGATGTAATAGTTGATGGCAAAGCGCTGTAGTTTATTAAGCCTATTCACTTAAAAAACTAAGGTATAGTTAGGATGACGGCAGTTGTTCGTTGTGAGCGAGGTGATGCAATGTTAAACCCAAGACCAACACGACCAAACAATGCTGCGCTAGAGGGAGATTGATCTGGAGACTCTCCACGACCAAACTCCCGACACAACAACATTTGGTGCATCATACCCGCCACACATCGCAACACAACTGCTCAGACTCGCGCCGACCTCTACGATGATTGATGATATTTAATGAGATATCATCTTCCAAAGAAGCTGTGCCCTTTACCATTTTATACACCCTTTGCGCTACATTTTGTACACCAGAAATATAAATGACAAATGCATTGTTAAAAAATAAAATCAAGACTCCAACAACAACGAGTTTCAATATTTTTCAAATAGGTACCTACGTCAATACTCGGTATGTGTGGCTGTGTTTCCAGCTCTGCATCACAGCTTGCCTGGTGTATAACCTCACAATTACCCTTACCCTAACTTTAGCCCTTTACATTGATATGTATGACTGAACTTCCTACTCACACAACGTGGTTAATGTTCCAAGAACAGATATACAAAGCCATATTTTGCGCTACATTGGGCAAACCCTAGATGCTTAATTTTGTGTAATGTAGTAGTCAACATCATCCCAGCCCTTTCCAAAGTGTTTTCGGGATAAAATCTGGCCTGTACAGTTGTGGCTTTATATTAAACTAGCTTTCCACCCGCGGCTTCGCCCGCGTGGAATTCGGTTATGTCGCGCTTTTATATTATCCCGGTAATATCAAAATAAAAGGTAGCCTATGTCCTTTCTCAGGGTCTGAAGATTGTCTGAGCCAAATTTCATCAAAATCGATTGAGTGGTTTAAGCGGTAAAGCGTAACAGACAGACAAACAGATAGAGTTACTTTCGCATTTATAATATACTAGCTTTCCTCCCGCGGCTTCGCCCGCGTGGAGGTCGGTTATATCGCGCTTTATAGATTTCCATCGGGAATATCAAATTTTTCCGGGATAAAAGGTAGCCTATGTTCTTTCTCAGGGTCTAAAGATTGTCTGTGCCAAATTTCATCAAAATTGGTTAAGAGGTTTAAGCGGGAAAGCGTAACAGACAGACAGTTACTTTCGCATTTATAATATTAAAGCATGGATTATTAAATTACTGGATTATACCCCCGCGTACCATCGCGGGTGATAATATGACGTACCTTGAAAATTGGGAGCCATTAATTCCACTTGGTTACGCATAATCAGCCATTAATGAAAGTCTCCTCTCTTCGAGAATGAGTGGTCTGTTATAGAATACTAGCGGCCGCCAGCGACTTCGTTCGCGTAAAGTTAGTTATGCTCCGCTCTTATTGGTCGCATCGTGATGATATATAGCCTAAAGCCTTCCTAGATTAATGGGCTATCTAATGCAAAAAGAATTTTACAAATCGGACCTGTAGTTCCTGAGATTAGCACGTACAAACAAACAAACCAACTCTTCAGCTTTATATATTAGTATAGATAAAATTAGGCGATTATCACACTGCCACGCATCATGCTGCTTGTTGCTTCTCAACGCACCTACGCGCGTTCATGCGGAGTGCCGATATACATCACCGTGCGGGTTTTTTACGCACTTACGCGCGTATTTGCGTTTTGTGAATTTATGGCGGCTCTGGCTCAATTTATCCAATGCCGGTCGCTGTGGATATAGTGCAGTGCAACAAACACGTCTAGCCAATTCAAAATCACGCTCGGCAGTGCAAGACTCGGTGTGCCATCCTTTTTTTTTATTTGGGATGGGATATCACCAAATGACCTCTCCCGCTCTGGACGGAGCGGTGTCAGACTTTTACTGAGTAAAACCCACTAGTGTTTCTTCACTTTCCTGTACGCCAGGGCCACGGTTTCTTTTTTAACCAACATGCAACCCTGTCTCTGTGTGCCATCCTTGTGTCTCGCCCCGAATACACGCGCGTTTGGTATGTTTACCGCTTGTACGCGCGTGATCCGGTGTTCGCGCACAGTAGGTTTGTGCGTGCTTTCGACACCAACGGAGATATTTACAAACAAAGTTAAGACAGGCATTAACGCGCTTGCTTTGCGGGGAGGACACGGCGCAGCACACGCTCTCCGAGTGTGTAGCTTGGGAGGAGCAGCGCCGTGTCCTCACAAATGAAATAGGAGGCGACCTGACGCTGCCGGCAGTAGTGCGGAGGATGGTCGGTAGCGCAGAGTCGTGGGACGCCGTGGTGTCCTTCTGCGAGGACGTCATGTCGCAGAAGGAAGCTGCGGGACGGGAGAGGGAGATCTCGATTCCCTTTCCGGGCCGCAGAAGACGCACCGGGCGCCGAGGGAGGGCGGATAACGCCCTCTTCCGCCCCCCCATGAATGGGTCCAGGGGAAGTCCCCGTCCCTATTCGATGGACCCCGATTCGGAGGTGGGCACGAGTGTCGGCGCGCGGCTCTGAGGCGATGCTCGGGATAGTTTAACACCCCACTACCCCGTGCAGGAGACGAGGCCCGGACAGACCGGGCCAGCACGAGGGTGTGGGGCCGTTGAAGAATTTAGACTCCCGCGGCCCTACGCGCGTTCGTGATAGAAGAGACAACGGGATGGTTTTAGTCAGTAAAAGCCTGATAGAACCCGTCGCCCACGCCAGGGCGGCGGACATCCTATAAGAATTTCCACCCCGGAAAAAAAGGCATTAACGCGCTACGCTGGGTGATGTGTGGTAGTATGTAAATTGCCTTAGTCCCAGGGTCTGAGCAGTTATGTTGCGATGTGTGCCGGGTACGATGCGCCAAATCTTGTGTCGGAAGTTTGGCCGTGGAGGGTCTCCAGATCAATTTTCCTCTAGCGCAGCATCGTTGGTCGTGTTATTGGGTTTAACATTGCATCACCTCATACAATTGCCGCCTTCCTTCCTATTCACTCAGTTTTTTTTTTTGAGTGAATAGGCTAACTAGCGCGCCTCACCATCACCGATTGCGTCACTGCTTACCATCAGGCGGGACAGCGGTCAAGCACTAGTTTATAATCATAAAAAATCATGCCGATTTTCCTCACGATATTACCCTGCACCGTTTCACGAGTACTGTTGTATATTATGCATCTCGATCTAAGCTTTTAGTAGCCAAAATTATTTTTTACAGATATAAAAACGGTTTTTGACTGGGACAATTTTCTTTCAAACGTTGTTTTTTCCTAGTAGTATATATCTTATACAAATAATCTTACTAACAATATTTTGTCCGAGGTTTGAGGAGAACACACAAATTTACGGAAAGGATAAAGAGGACCTCTTTTTATACCTGATCCTGAGCAATCTAAGAGATGACTCAATACCGAAATTCTGTGGCCTCGTCTCATTCATATGTTGGCATCCTTCCAGCACGTCTAGTCGTAGCCATCACGATAGATCTAACAACTAAACTAAAAGCACCAATGTTGTCTAAAGAGAACCGTAGTAATATTATGCAGCTGGGAAATCAAATTGATGCAATAAAATATGGGACGATAAAATAAGTTTTTATTTTCTGCCATCGTAAAATTTGTTACTATTTTTTTAAATTTGATTGAATACATTGATGTCATCATCATCTCAGCGTTAAACCCAGTCACATCCATAGCTTTTTCAGCTTTGGAGTCTGGGGTCCGCTTTACCAGTCTAACTGCTGATTTTGGCTAAACTTCTACATTTTCCGTAAAGCGACTGCCGTCTGACCTCCAGAACCCGAAGGCGATATCAAAGCATTGCAGTTAGACCAATTGTTGGACTTTTGACGGCTCCAACAACCCGTAACGACTGCCACTAGATGTTCGTATGGCAACCGGAACCAACGGCTTAACGTGCTTTCCGAGGCACGACCAGACCAGTGCAAATATTCATATTCATGCATACAAATATTTGCGCTGCGCGGGGTTCTAACACCTCCTTGCGCTGCAGCCGGGTTTGGTACCGCATTATTTGTTATTTCTATCTTTTTCAGCCTATAGATGTCCACTGCTGGACAAAGGCCTCCCCCAAGGCTTTCCACGATGACCAGTCATGTGCTGCCCGCATCCATCGGCTTCCCGCGACCTTCACCAGGTCATCGGTCCACCTTGTTGGGGGCCTCTCTACGCTGCATCTTCCAGTACGTGGCCGCCACTCCCGAACCTTACTGCCCCATCCTCCATCGGTTCTACGAGCAATGTGTTCCCCACTGACACTTAATTTTAGCGACTTGAAGAGCTATGTCGGTGACTATGGTTCTTCTGCGGATCTTCTCATTTCTAATTCGATCACGCAGAGAAACTCCGAGCATGGCTCTTTCCATTGTCCTTGTGTGACTCTGAGCCTTCGTATGAGGCCCATTGTGAGCGACCACGTTTCAGTTCCGTAAGTCTTCACTGGCAACACACTTTTGTATAGTTGGGTTAAAATAGAGCCAATCTTGTACCTATTAATACCCTTATAACTTTGTTATAGACCAAAATGCAGTTCCTGTATCGAAAACAACTTCTAAAACTTTTCAGAACCAATTTAGTGCTCAACGACATAGTTAAATTTAGAGGTAGTTTGATGAATAAATGACCTCGGTTCTCTTTTTCACAAACTAAACTAAACTAAATTTAACTTCGGTGCAATTTTTGGAGTTTACTCCTTAAGAATCGATTTTCCTAAATGTATAAGGCGCCCGGTATGAGAAAAATCCGAGGGGTAAAACCTACTAACGAGTAACGAATTTTAAGCGTTACTATTTTAGTGCGCACCTTTGGTGCGCAACTTTCTAATCTATAAAAAACTTTTTTACAAAAAAAAAAACAACCGACTTCTAAAAACCACCACAAAGTGAAAATAACTAATTTCGGAAGTCAGTGTCTTTGGTTTTTGTATATTAGTTTTTGACACCGACTTCCGAAATTAGTTATTTTTCACTTTGTAGTGGTTTTTAGAAGTCGGTTGTTTTTTTTGTAAAAAAGTTTTTATTTTACACTTTTTAGTTGTGAAAAGTAGGTACTATGTATTCTTATAGTATTTTCTGACGCAAATATAGTTGGGAAACGACGTAATTTTGTTTACTTTAATTTTTACCCGTAATTTTGAAGAATTCTCTCGACTGCCTATGGTCTTAATCATCAGATTTAGGTACTGCAGACCATTATTTTAACCCAATGGGTGCAAAGTTCTCATCAATATAAATGAATTAAAACCAAACACAAAGTAGCTACTGTAAACCGTTGAGGAGTTCCCGGAACTGGCCTTTGTCTTCATAATCAGAGCTCTTATGAGAGTCACAACCCATCTAGGTGTAAAGTTCTTATCAATACAAATTAATGAAGCCCAAACACAACGTTCTGGAGTGGCGGCCACGTACTGGAAGACGCAGCGTAGGGAGACCCCCAACAAGGTGGACCGATGACCTGGTGAAGGTCGCGGGAAGCCGATGGATGCGGGCAGCTGCAAACCGTTGAGGAGTTCCTGGAACTGGCCTTTGTCTTCATCATCAGAGCTCTTATGACAGTCATAACCCATCTAGGTGTAAAGTTCTTATCAATACAAATTAATCAAGCCCAAACACAAGGTAGCTGCTGTGAATTGTTGAGGAGTTCCTTCGACTGTCTCCCGGCTCCATCATCAGATCTACTCCAGACCTTTATCAAATTGTAGTGCTTTAAAATACTTAATGAAAATACTAAGAAATGCACTAATCGCCCCTACGATTTTTGAAAGTTCCCCTTGATTTCTCTGGTCTTCCATCATCAGACCCTGATGTCCTTATCATGGGACCACCTTGGGAATGTCTTCTTTCCAACAAAAAAATAATTATCAAAATCGGTTCATAAACGACGAAGATATGCGCGAACAAACATAAAAAAAAGCATTTATACGGTCGAATTGAGTAACCTCCTCCTAATATCATAATTATCTTTTTACAACTATATTTTGTTAGTTATTAAGATAATGTTATATTTAAAAAAAAAAATTATAATAATTAAAAAAAAACGTTTATAAAAAAAAGAAAATATTATCAACTTTCTTAAAATTGGTTTTTAATCAATTTTTCATAAATATGCATTTATATTTTTTTTATTTTTTTATGATTTATTTTATAAATTATTTTTAAAATATTAATTTTTTTTTTAATTTTTTTTCTCGTACTTAAGGAGTAAACTCAAGTCGTGCGTCGGAGCTGACACACACACTTTTTTTTAAATTTTTTTTTTTTATATTTTTTAATATTTTTTTTTCTCGTACTTGAGGAGTAAACTCCAGTCGTGCGTCGGAGCTGACACACACACTTTTTTTTAATTTTTTTTTTTATATTTTTTAATATTTTTTTTTCTCGTACTTGAGGAGTAAACTCCAGTCGTGCGTCGGAGCTGACACTCACACTTTTTTTCTTTCAGATTCGTTTAGAAAATTATAGAAGGAAAATCGAATCATGTGAAAACCAGTGACGGTATTCGTATGATTCTTATTCTTACTGGGGCTCTAGTCTGGTATTTTTATAAATTTGTCATTCCAACACGATTCCATTGCCTTTGTGCTTAAAAGTTCGTAATCTGCTAAATTCACAATGATCGATCAATTATCTCAGTCGTCTCGTAATGGAATGGTGATAGAATGCCATTGCCGTATTGCCATTATAATAAAACCCGTTAATAGAAATGATTTTCAAAAAACCAAAACTCAATTTGAACATTTATTAATATGGAGTGCAGCGTCGCTGATTGACCACTGGAAAGTCATAATGACGCCATTTTGTTAGTAGATTACGAAACTTGTCAAAATCAATCATTATGAGATCACTGGCCGATCATTCTAACACTATTGTAATAGTAGACTAAGGCCCCTGGGCAATGGCCACCATGGAATAGAATAGAATAGAATAATCTTTTTTATGTTCACCATATAGATTACAGAACATAAATATAAAGATTTTACAAATGGCGACACATTGGGCGGCCATGATTTTTGTTTTTAGCATTATAAACTAGTACTTGACCACGATCTCGCCCGATGGTGTGATATAATCGTTGATGGTAAAGCGCGCTAGTTTATTAAGAGCTATTCACGCTAGCCTTGAAGACAGACGGAAAGACCGCTGCAGGCAAATTGCTCTATTCCTTCGATGTACGCGCTGTAAAAGATGAGGCGAAACGCTTCGTTCGGATCGATGTCCAAAAGCTTCACTAAAACTTCTTACCGTTAAAGGTTGGATCAAAGACCTTCTAAGAATGGCGCATAGCAATAAAACTGAATAAGAAGAATGGAGCCTATACAGTAATTTATCAAACACCAAAGCAAAGGTCCGGCGGTAATTCACATCAGGACAGCTTCTAATGTTAACAAAGCACAGGTCCGTACGTGTGTGGAGTACTGCAGCCACCTGACTACTTTGGATTTAGTGGAGAGGAGTGCGAAGAGGCTAATTGGCGACCCAGAATTAGCTCGAAACGGCCTCCAAAGCCTGGAGCACAAGCGAAGAGTAGCCAGCCTATCGGTGTTCTATAGGATCGTTACCCTTACGTTATTGACACCACAACGATCCGAATGAAGCGTTTGGCCTCATACATCGTACTCGTACATCGAAGGATTACAATTTAAGTGTCTTCAAGGCTAGAGTGAATAAGCTCTTAATAAACTAGCGCGCTTTACCATCAACGAATGCATCACTACTTATCATCAGGTGGGATTGCGGTCAAGCACTAGTTTATAATTTATATAATTATACAAAAAAAAAAAAAAAATATGTATCACAGGTAAGGAACAATTTAATTCGAGAGAAAGGTTAGCTTCTTCCTAAATTACAAAGAAACAACACTTTTTCTTCCTAAATTACACAAATTCTACCCTTGAGGGTAATCTTTCCTTTTTCTAATGCAATCAGGCACTGAATATTCCATCTCTTTCTTACACTCGATTTTATCCCTTTCATATGTTCCCACTTTTTATGGAACGTAGCCAAATTGAAACTGATTGCAATTGCTGACTGTCGACTGGACAATCGAAATGAAGCGTTCTGATACGATCGACAAATCAGCGGTTTTATATTAACACTAGCTGCGCCACTCGGCTAGGCACGCACCCGCGTAGGTTTCGATTTGTTTATTTTTTTTATATGCTCCGCTCCTATTGGTCGCAGCGTGATGTTATATAGCCTAAAGCCTTCCTGGATTAATGAGCTATCCAACACAAAAATAATTTTTCAAACCTGTATAGTAATTTGATTTTTGTGTAGTTACTTATTAACGCGGCAAGATTAATTAATACTTTGTTTCGGAATTATCGATCTGCCTGTTTCTGATAATTTAAATGTCGGAGTCAGCATCCGGATGAACCAGATGCAGCTAAGTACTTGTATATTACATGAAGCCACTGCCCATCTAACCTCTATCGAGTTAATGAGCAACATGACACCCCTTTGTAAAACTTTAAGCTTCTTCACAACTTGTAACCGAATCCGAATTCCGATGAAATAAGAGCCAAGTCTTTATAATCCATTTAAAAAAAAAAAAGTTAAAAAACTAAAACCCAACTACGACAAAAAACGACGCTGATAAAGTATAAAACAAGATTTTCAGAATACTGAACTGAACAAAGTTGTGTAGTTGCAAGTAAATGGACACAGTAGTAATGTCATACAATACTATTCTGAAGTATGCAATATTCACTATGTAGAGATAAATTTTCATGTTTGGAAAGGCGTAGTCACACGTTACATATACCTACCTACCGTAGCACTTTGACAACGTGACACAGACACAGAGCAAGATTGAGCGGCTTCAATGGCCTCACAACATTTAAATTCATTAGATTCTGGTGCGTTTCTCACAAGGATTTTTTTTTTACTCTTAGAAGGCATTATAAGTTTCCCAACGGCTAACACATCCCAGATATCTGTGCTATTTATTATTCTTACTTAGACAGGTTAATAAGAATTCATCATCATCAGCCTCAGCTTTTTCAACTTTGGAGTCTGGGATTTTTTGGTATTAATAAGAATCATTATTTTTAATTTCGTTTTTTACCATTGAACTTTGACTTCTGTGATTGTTTGAATGACTACACAGAATTTAACGATAATCAAAGGGAATCACCCTTTGATGAACTACTTATAAGTGAGAGTAGAACTTATGAAACACATCTTTTTCCTTAGAACCAACCACAAAATTAGGTAAACAAATCTTCTGCTCCATATGAGATTTATGTATATTTCGAATAATGACAAAATCACTTAAGGCACATTCAGAACATTGAACATTTGTTTGAAGTAAAAATGTAACAAACAAGAATTTTCTAAAATATAAGTAAGATATTGTAACAAACCTTTAAAATGTAAGTAAGATGTATAAGAAATAAAAATTACACACAGAATGTAACTTTTCTAAGTTATATCATGTACTTTCTAAGTAGGTACATATATCTTGGACATCATCAACCCGGATTGAGCAAGCGTGATGATCAAGCCCAATCCTTCTCTGTATGAGAGAAGACCTGTGCCCAGTAGTGGGACGATAAAAAGGTTGATGATGATGATCCATCACACCTAGCAACACAGCCGTGATGCTACTTTCCTTTCAAAGATACGGAATATTATAGTGTCGTGATATTTAATCATTAGGGAGCAGCTCTGTTCCGTGTTCTAATTAATGAACTAATTTCTGTTGTCAGCAAATTGTAATTTACACGACTCTTTTAATGAGTGTGCAGGAAAACTAGGACAGGTTGTTTGTAAATGAGAGTTGGATTGTTACTATAATGAGTGGGCCACCTGTAACGGCTTCACCAATAAAATATTACAGAAAATGGACGAAAATTAAAGACTGATTCACACGGTGCAATTTAATTGCCTATGGCTTCAAGTTGAGTCAACAATAAAAGTTGCATTGTCTAAACACCATTTAGACCATGTAAGTCATTTCTTGACATCAATTTTATTGTATGCTATAGGCAATTAAATTGCCCCGTGCAAATCAGTCTTTAGCGTACTTCTATGTGCTTCTTTTATACCGCGTACATCAAGGGACTGGAACAATTAGCCGGCGGTGGTGTTTCCGTCACACTACAATTTGAGTGTCTTCAAGGCTAGAGTGAATAGGCTCTTAATAAACTAGCGCGCTTTAACATCAACGATCGCGTCACTGCTTACCATCAGGCGGGATTGCTGTCAAGCGCTAGTTTATAATTTATAAAAAAAGCAGCATTTAGGGTTAAATTAATTAAATTCAATATTGTAACAATCATATTTTTTTGAAAATGCATAATTTTATCATATTTTATATATTTTTATAGTGGCTTATAATTGTACTGCATCTGCGAGAGGCAAAGTAGCACTCATACCATCACCACTTATCATCATCATCATATCAGTGTTAATCCCAGTCGCATCCGAAGCTTTTTCAGCTTTGGAGTCTGGGATTTTGGCTAAACTTCGACTGATGTCTGATCTCCACAACCTGAAGGCGATATCGAAACATTGCAACTAAATCAATTGTTGGACTTTTGAGGGCTCCAACAATCCTTAACGACAGCCTTTAGATGTTACTATACAACACATACCAGCGCTTTGGAAATCTAGCGTGCATAAGCTTTTGCGTGCCAGAATTATGAAACAGAGAACCAAATTGTCCGGTAGTATTCGGTTTGGTAAGAACTTAACGAATACTATTCGGTATTTTGTTATTGGGTTAAACCGTCACATGGCACATCTCTAATTTATATCAGTTATTGACGTAGAACCTATCGATTTGTACTTAATTGCTGTTTAACTTTTATGACCCGTTTTATCGCTTGGCCGGCTTGGCTTTGTATGTTGTTGGTCCAATTTGTTGGCCCAATAATGCCGTTGCCACACTTGTCCAATGTTTGTTGTTAGTCCAATAATGCCGTTGCCACACTTGTCCAATGTTTGCTGTTGGTCCATTAATGGTTTTTGCTATAGTTCTGAGAAATCTTGTCGCATTGGGTAAATGATTTATAGATTCTTGGTGCATAAATATTAAATTAAATTAGCATCTTCTTCTTCTTCAGCCTATAGATGTCCACTGCTGGACAAAGGCCTCTCCCAAGGCTTTCCACGCCGACCAGTCTTGTGCTGCCCGCATCCATTGGCTTCCCGCGACCTTCACCAGGTCATCGGTCCACCTTGTTGGGGGCCTCCCTACGCTGCGTCTTCCAGTGCGTGGCCGCCACTCCAGAACCTTACTGCCCCATCGGCCATCGGTTCTACGAGCAATGTGCCCTGCCCACTGCCACTTAAGTTTAGCGACTCGCAGAGCTATGTCAGTGACTTTGGTTCTTCTGCGGATCTCCTCATTTCTGATTCGATCACGCAGAGAAACTCCTAGCATAGCTCTTTCCATTGCCCTTTGTGTGACTCTGAGCCTTCGTATGAGGCCCATTGTGAGCGACCACATTTCAGTTCCGTAAGTCATCACTGGCAACACACACTGGTCAAAGACTTTAGTCTTGAGACACTGTGGTATCTTAGACGACGAGAAGATAATAATAGCATAGCTTCACGAACGCTGCCCAGCCGAGCTGGATTCGACGAGACACCTCTAAATTAGCATACCTAATCAGTCTGTAATTTTTCCACTGTTGGTACACAGGCATCCTCTCTTCGAGGGTGGGCTGTTTGCTGTTTATGTGTTCTGTCACGCAGAACCAGTGCTGGTTGGTAGATGTCACATTTCTTAAAATTGTGGGTTCAAGATGATTTTGAACAAAGTTTCTTCGTAACATTCTCAATCATGATCTGAACCATTTTGAAGGTTATTGACACTCTTAAGTTCAAAAAATTGTCTGCTAAGCAACGTGAATAACGCAATCAATGCAGTTAGCGCTGTGGTTAAGATATTGACTGCTTCGCTGCGTGTTGCGAGTTCGAGTCCCGCACGAAACAAATATTTGTATGACCTACAAGTACTTTTTTTTTAATAATTATAAACTAGTGCTTGACTGCAATCCCGCCTGATGGTAAGCAGTGATGCAATCGGTGATGGTAAAGCGCACTAGTTTATTAAGCCTATTCACTTAAAAAACTTAGGAATATGAGGGATGACGGCAGTTGAGCGAGGTGATCCAATGTTAAACCCAAGACCAACACGACCAAACGATGCTGCGCTAGAGGGAGATTGATCTGGAGACTCTCCACGACCAAACTCCCGACACAACAACATTTGGCGCATCGTACCCGCCACACAACGCAACACAACTGCTCAGACCCGTCCTCCGTACGGCTTCACCAGACATCATGCCGGAACACGACGAATCGCTTGGCGGCAAGACTTTGTCTGGTGGGTGGTAACTTCTGCCGGCAGCCGATGTTATGGCCTACCACCGAGAAAATCTTAAAAAGTACTTGGTTCGACTCTGGCTGTTTGTGTATGTGAATTTATACATATGTTTGTAAATACACCCACTCATCATCATCATCATTCTCCTGCCCTTATCCCAATTTATTTGGGGTCGGCGCAACATGTCTTTTTCTTCCATACATCCCTATCAGAAGCCATCTCGGCAGTCACCCCCTTCTTAGCCATATCATCCTTCACACATTCCATCCATCGTTTCTTTGGTCTTCCCCTACTCTTATAGCCATCAACATTCATAATTAAAACTCTCCTCACGACATTCTCCTCATCTCTCCGTAACACATGCCCGTACCATGACAACCGCTTTCCACACAACTTTTCAGCTACCGGTGCCACTTTCAGACTTCCCCTTATGTACTCATTTCTTATTCTATCCATTCGTGTAACAAAAAAAAAAAAAACACCCACTATACAGGAGAAATATCTAGTGTGGGGCAAAGTTTAAAAAAATATATCAATCACAATCTGAACCATTTTGAAGGTTTTTGTTATTCATTTCTTCGAAAAATTTCCTGTTAAGCAACTTGGATAACGCAATGAACATTATTGCACTGTCAAAATGACACCTATTGCTACTGATAGTGATGTAATTAATCCACTAAACTTCAAGGTCTTAAATCGTGAACAAGCAGTGAACAAACTTGGTGATCTTTTCTTATCAAATCAAATCAAAAGTCATTTATTCAAATTAGGCTGAAAATCAGCACTTTTTGAACGTCAATATTACATAAGACAGTCCCCCAAAACGCCCACCCATCGACACTTCCTAGTGCTTTCGCTGGGTCTTCCCCACCTGCCTACCACGGCCTACCCACGCTGCGTCTTCCGGTGTGCCACTTGAGAACCCGTCGGCGGGGCCCCATTGGGCATCGTTCCTACGGGCAACGTGCCCACTGCCACTTTAGTGTTGCAATTCTTCTGCTGGGGAGTTTCTTCCGCCAGTTATTCTTAGAAGTGGCGGAAGAAACTCCCCAGCAGCACAGCTGTCTGTTCATTTAAAAAACACAAGACTTTATACAATACTATACTATGTTTTAGAAAAGGCCTTCCCTTACAGAAGTAAAAAGCAGGCTTACCTAATATACATCATGCCTTTAGAAATAAATTTAAAGATAAAATTAATCCTTACACAAGAATTTAATATTTTCGGGTCTTCATTACATTACAAGAGACCGCCATTAGCAAACAGTATTAACTACACAAATCTCTGCTTTTGAACCTCTTTTATCTGTTCTGAGGTTTTTGTATTTATAGTTAAACCCGTCCATTTCCTGTAATTTTATGTACTTGGTTAAAGTCAGGGTCGCAAACTTTCGTTTGAAGCCTCGCTCTGACTTGGAGGAAAGACTAAACTGTAAATCTAATTAAATTAGTGAGAAGATTTTTGGTTAGCGCTTTTGGGCAGAGAGATTGGATAAAGCTTTTACGTTTTTTTCCAAATAAATTGACATTTGAAAAATCCGTCTTTGTGAAAGTGCTGTCTGGGAAATCTTATATTATTTCCACGCCAATTCGCAAATTTTGCGTACCGTCATTTAATTTGGGTAGGTTATAATTTTTATTTAATGATTAAGTAATTGTTTATTTAATGATAAAGGGGAATTTAATCATGCAATTTCCTCGCATACTCATCCTATAGAACACCGACAGGCTGGCTACTCTTCGCTTGTGCTCCAGGCATTGGAGACCATTTTGAGCTAAATGTGGGTCGCCAATTAACCCCTTCGCACGCCTCTCCACTGAATCCGAAGTAGCCAGCATGGATCCAAGTTCCGAATATAGAATTTAATAGGTTAGTAAGCGTTGTATTGAGGACATTATTGATTTTAAGAACATTGACTAGAAATAATTAGGCTTAATTACTTATTCCGTCCAATGGTAAAGGCTTTCTAGAAATACACGAATAATTATTCAAATTGAGTATTATTAACATACCTTCGAAACCGTGTTTCTACGTGAGGAATCACTAACTAATATTGTAGCTCTTTCAATTAGGAAAGCTTATGTTAGAATATGTCACCACCACCATCAACCTTTTATCGTCCCACTGCTGGGCACAGGTCTCTTCTCGGCTCTCATACAGAGGAGGATTGAGCGTAATCACCACGCTTGCTCAATGCGGGTTGGCGATTTCAGACTTAAAGTCCAGGTTTCCTCAAGATGTTTTTCCTTCACCTTCAGTCATTGGTGTCCAAGAAATATTTAGAAAGTACATATAACTTTAGAAAAGTAACATTGGTACTTGCCTGACCTGGAATCGAACCCGCGCACTCATACTTGAGAGGCTGGTGTTTTAACCACTAGGCCACCACGACTTATTATGCCACCACGACTTATTATGCCACCACGACTTATTATGCCACCACGACTTATTATGCCACCACGACTTCGAGAGTAGTGGCGTTTTGAGAGCAGTGGTGATGGAATAATTCACATACAAGTAAAGCGCCTGATGGGGTTCAAACCTACGACCTACAGCTTGTAGGTCGGTGTTAGAATATGTCGTAAAGCCAAATTTTCGATATTAATGCTTTGTCTCACCAACTTCATCAGGTACGATACAATAATTAACTTTTTATCTGTTTTTCGGGGCTAGTCTCTTAGACCGTGAACGAAGATACGGAATCACCCTTTTTTACAGTTATAAACTGGTGCTTGACCGCAATCCCACCTGATGGTAAGCAGTGATGCAATCGTTGATGGTAAAGCGCGCTAGTTTATTAAGTCCAGTCACTTAAAAAACTTAGTGAATAGGAAGGAAGACGGCAGTTGAGCTAGGTGATGGAATGTTAAACACGACCAACGATGCTGCGCCAGAGTGAGATTGATATGGAGAGCCTTCACGATCAAACTACCGAGAAAAAAATATTTGGCGCATCGTACCCGGCACACATCGCAACACAACTGCTCAGACCCGTCCTCCGTACGGCTTCACCAGATATCATGCCGGAATACGGCGAATCGCTTGGCGTCAAGACTTTATCTTGTGGGTGGTAATTCTGCCGGCAGCCGATACTATGTCCTATCAACGAGATAAGTAATTTGAAGCTTCTCAAGAACCTTACACCAGCAGAGCAATTGATTAACACACTACCAATAGCAATGGGTTTCACATTGACAATTCAAAACCATCCATTACGTTATTTAGGTAGTTGAGCTGATAAATTTTTATCGAATGTAAGCAATGGATTAGTAATATGCTTCATAATGATACAAAATTGAATCTTCGCCCTCAGACTAGGCGTACTGACGATCTTCGTAGGATGGCTGGTGGTAACTGGATGAGAGTTGGGGAAAATCGAGTTCACCGGTGTATAATAGGAGAGGCCTATGTCCAGCAGTGGGCTGCTATAGGCTGATGATGAAGGTCTATGTTGTTCCCAAAAATAATCTTATGTCCGTAGGTGATACGGGCTTTAAGACCTTTTAACTTAGGCCAAAATTACGGATTTCGTATTTCAGGAGTAGATTTCATGTAATCATTATTCTTTTTTTTTATAACAATAAACTAGCGCTTGACCGCAATCCCGCCTGATGGTAAGCAGTTATGTAAGCGTTGACGGTAAAGCGCGCTATTTTATTAAGAGCTTTTTCACTCAAAAAAAAAAAAGCTGCGTGAAAAGGAAGGAAGTCGGCAGTTGAGCGAGGTGATGCAATGTTAAACCCAACAACACGACCAACGATGCGGAAAGAGGGAGATTGATTTGGAGACCCTCCACGACCGACACAACAACATTTGGCGCATCGTACCCGGCACACATCGCAACATAACTGCTTAGACCCGTCCTCCGTCAGCTTCATCAGACATTCTAGAATCAGAATCCAGAGTTATTCTATTTAAGACATTGATGTCTTTGGTTCTTCATCTTCTTCCACCTATAGAGGTCCACTGCTGGACAAAGGCCTCCCCCAAGGCTTTCCACGATGACCGGTCTTGTGCTGCCCGTATCCACAGACCTTCACCAGGTCATCGGTTCTTGTTGCGGGCCTTCTTACGCTGCGTTTTCCGGTACGTGGCCGTCACTCCAGAACCTTACATCCCGGTCATCGGTTCTACGAGCAATGTGCCCCGTCCAATGCCACTTAATTTTAGCGACTGGATGAGCTATGTCGGTGACTTTGGTTCTTTTGCGGATCTCCTCATTTCTGATTCGATCTTTGGTTGCAGTTACAGAATTCACACTGCTCTATGACCTAGAGCAGAAATAAGAATAACAAATCGATGTATCTTATAGACAAAAGCTGAACAGAGTTGAATACTGTGGTTAGTCCTTCATATATCAACAGTCAAGGATAATGTAAATGTCCATTAGAGGCTGTTGAAAGATAACTCTTAACTTTTCAAACCTGGCAAAAGCTCTTCAATCTCTCTCAAGGCCTCACACCATCCATCAACGTACACAACATGTTACGGAAAAGGGAAAAAATACCAAGGGCACGGCTTCTGTAGATGATATGAATATACATTGTGTTGGCGCCATCTATTGGCGTTTATGAATGGAACTGTCGCGCAGTATCTCTTAGCTAAATCCTTGTACCCGTAACCTACATCACGTCATGCACCCGCTGCCCGTGAGATGGCGCTGTTTCGTTATTGATCGAAACAGCGCCTAGATCATGCTAGAAGAAGAGAGTTTAGTGTCCATTGGAGCTCCGTGCAGCGCACCGCTCGCTGCGCGCACCGCGTTTCGCATCGCTCTTCGGTGTGATCCTATCCGCTGTTTCAACGCCCGCAATCACATAGTTTTACGGTGTGAATTTATCGCTGAACGATATAATCATTCGATTATAAGTTGTACCCAACCGCTCAACTGGAGACGTGTCTTTGTGGCTTCAAGAAAAGAAACCGAAGCTGTTAGCGGGAACTCGATAACCACGTGTTTTTTGTTGAGCCTGTGCCGAACTGCGAGGGTGAAGAACCATCGAAGACAGAGTGGACTGATCGAACTCCTACGAGACGACGGAACAGCCCGTGAAGAGAGGTAAGGTGCATGATACTCCAAAACCCATTCCTAGGTTAAGAGTTTACAGCGCGACAGTAACGCCATTTTTTTCATTTTAACTATCTTACAAATTACAGTCCAGATCGAAGGAAGGTATATTAAACCCCGCGAAGCCACTTGGCCCCTCCACATTGGAAGGATTTCAGCTCGAAATATAATACTTTAAGAATAGGCTATTTGACAGATTTATAATTTCTATCTTGAATTACTTGGTTGCGGTTAAGAAGTTCACCGAAAGTATTTTTTTTATTTTAAATAGGTATTTCGTAAGAAACATGCAAATATAAATTCAAAATTCAAATAAGCCGCCAAAACGCTTTATTCAGCAATATGGCGTCGCGCTTTGTAAGTGACGTCACAAACTTATAAACCATTTTTGGTTCCGCAGTGGTGTTTGTGTTTATCTGTTATTTGTTGTTGTTTATCTAATAAAATGGTTAACAATCGCTCCAAATATCGTTAAAAATCTTCTAAAAACGCTTAAACATCTGAGAACACAGAACGACAGCAAGTGTTTATGAGCGTGTGACGTCATCGTGACATTAGCCAATCCGGATCATTTCACAATATGTGGCGCGAGAAACAAAATGCCAAACATATTTTTGTGTTTTTGGATATATTAATTGTTATTATTTTCATTAAAACTCATGTAAATGACATAAAGAACCTTCATTTTATACATTTAAAGCAAATAATCGCAAAAAAAAATCATACTGTAAAATAGCCTATTGGTGTATTTATGATATTTCTTTGGTGGCCTAATGGTTAAAACACCGGCCTCTCAAGTATGAGTCTGGTCTGGTCAGGCAAGTACCAATGTAACTTTTCTAAAGTTACATGTACTTTCTAAGTATATCTTGGACACCAATGACTGATTAAAAGGTGAAGGAAACCTGGACTTTAAGTCTGAAATCGCCAACCCGCATTGCGCAAGCGTGGTGATTACGCTCAATCCTTCTCTGTATGAGAGAAGACCTGTACCCAGCAGTGAGACGATAAAAAGTTTTATGATGATGATATTTCTTAAATTCAAATCATAATAAACGAGTCACCGCACTACATACATACTTATACATATATAGGCCAATAGCTACTTGGGTGTTTTTTCTCCCATAACTTCTAAATCTGTAGAGAAGAGTTAAAAAACTCTTCCAATACCGTTTCATATCGTCCAACGCAGCTGTTCCCTTGGTCTTTGTATACCCTTTACGTTACACATTATATATTCGCCGATCGTTTATCCACATTCGTTTCATCATGTGCCTAAAACTAAAAGAGTGATATAAATAGAAATGTTGATGGATGTTGAGGTAAAGGAAGGACAAAGAAAAGATGGATGGAATGTGTGAGGAACATCGATCACTTTATACTAGATACAGTCTCGAACGAAACTCTTATTAAAAATGGCGACAAGTATTAAGCAGTTTAAAGTAGTCAAAATAAATATACATTAATTTAAAATCAGCCATAAGTGCAGTTTGTAAAGTTCTCATCACAAAGCAGTACAAAAAGTCATTATTTTTCACGACCGAGTCTGACATCAAAACAAATTCAACCTTACACGCATGCACTAAAGTCAGAATTATAAAAGAAGTACTAAATGCAAGGAGCACCCAAGTGCTGCGTTGTGCGCTTGTTCAGTTCAACCTTTTTTTACGCTGATTGTGAATCTATATGAAAAAGAACGGATTGAATGGTGAGCCTTTCCCTAACGTGTATTCTATATACAGCGACTGTTTTTTAGTGACTTTGGTTCTTCTGCGAATCTCCTCAGTTTTGTTTCGATCGCGCAGAGAAACTCTGAGCCTCTTTCCATCGTGTGACCTTGAGCAACAAGATGGATCAATGACCCGGTAAGAAACTAATGGATGCGGGCAGCACAAGACCAGTCATTGTTGTTGTGCATTGGGGAGGCCTTTGTCCAGCAGTGAACCTGTATAGGCTGAGAAGAAGAAGATTAAAACTGCTTATTTGCTCTCCCGGACCCATGAAGTACAACATACCACTTGCTAAGACTGGTAAGACTCTGCTTAGACAAGTACAGCATCTAGAAGACTCCTTCTTCTTCAGCCTATAGAGGTCCACTGCTGGACAGAAGGCTCTTCCATGGCTTTCATTGCTTTGGAGGTTTTGCCATAATCCCAACACTTGGCAGGCGGGTTGGGGATCGCAGTAATTTGATATTCCACAGCAGAAGCGCTGCTGCCCGCTTAACTGATGATAGTTCCCTTAGTCGCCTCTTACGATACCCACGGGAGGATATGGGATGGTATTATTCTAAGTCCGATGCTAAGCATGGTGCTGAAGACTCCCACGGTACCATTAATTGATGTTCGTTACGATATGGAAGCGAATTGAGTGGTTGGGAACATGTTATGCTAAATTGGGATCCACGGTAACAGCCTGGCTCTAAATGACAAGAGAACCACAATTATATTCATGTAACGTCCACGACAATGCTTTCTCTTGAGTGAGTTACTGTATTACAGGTTTTTATAAAACGTACTTTAGGAACCAGCTTCTCACAATATCAATGAATATAGTCCAACTGTTATGTACTATCCATAGCGAGAGTTTGGAAAATGTATAATTGAAAATTTACTAAAATACTAGAAGCAGCTTTCCGAGGCACGAGCACGTTAAGCCGTTGTTCCTGGTTGCCATACGAACATCTAATGGCAGTCGTTATGGGTTGTTGGAGCCCTCAAACGTCCAAAGGAGAGTAAAACGGAGGAGCGGATCCAAAGGAGGTCAGACGGCAGTCGCTTCACGAAAAATATCGAAGTTCAGCCGAAATCAGCAGTTAGACTGGTAAAGCGGACCCCAGACTCCAAAGCTGAAAGCTTCGGATGCGACTGGGATTAACGCTGAGATGATGATGATGATGATGTTGATGACCAGAAGAACCGTCGGAATGTAAATAATCTTAGAAAGCTTTTTCAAATTACATATGCCACAGTACGTTTAATCCATAGCGCATCAATCGTCATGTTATTAGCATATGCTTTTAGTGCCATTTAAATAATAAATATATTATCCTAATATCTAAGAAAATCGAAATTAAACAAATGAGCAACATCACTCAAATACAAATCATTCAAGGATACCAGGTATCCGGCTCGAAGGAAACAGAATCCTTCGAGCCGGATGAACAGTTAGAAGAAAAATAGAAAAAAAAAATATAATTTAAGAACCACAGAAAAGAAAGATAAAATCGAAGATCAGGGTTTCATCCCGGCGGGTTTACGGATAACCGCGCATGCCTTTTGCCGCCTCACTGAACAATCGAGATCATACTCACTGGCTTTAAAAAAGGTCCAACACTTATCTTAAAACGATAAGATTGGGCTGATGATGATTATATTTATGGTAGATTAGCTGAAGAATATTAGGTTTTGTAAGATTAAAGAAATAAAGAAAGAATTAAGGAAGGGCTGCGGGAAACATGTTTCGTTTTAAATGTGAATGATGTTTATGTAGACTTAATCACCTCAGGATTTTGAAAGCGTAATCAATAACCCTGGATTGAAGCCGAGTTATAAGTAGGTATATAAATTGATGTATGGAGATAAATTCAGCCAATGACATATTTCGTCATTACAATTTAAAACTGATTGATTTTGACTAGATTTGAAAAAAAAAGCAGACTTTGCGGTGAAAGCTTATGCGAAGCCAGTACCCCCGGACTTAGGTTTAGGTTTCAGCAGGAAAGAACCATACCCCTAGGTCACTCCCATAATAGAGGAAAGCCATAAGGATTTCCACCTCGAAACCAAAAGCTAGGGTTTACCTACGATAAATAACTATTATTGATACCTACACAGTTATATCAATAATACGCGAACTATAGCATTTTTCCGGAAAGACGAAATAATTGGGTTTATATTTTGGACTCATGATGACGTGGCTACTTGACTTGAACAAACAATTCATTAGAACGACTAGTGCTGCATTGCCGATGTTATTCATTTCTTTTTTATTTATAACTTATTGTAAGCCTTGAAGTTTTACTGCAGAGAGCCATTATTATGATTGATTTATTGAAATAATTGTAGAAGAGGTGTTGGAGCTGTATTAATTATCATAATTATCATTAAAATCATGTCAGCTCTTGAATGCTGGTCAGCATCTCAAGTCAGGTACAATCAATTCAATCGCCAATCCGTTTTATTGCAGACGAAAACTGGATTTATAGAAATCGATTTCGCTTGCCGGTTGTCAAGGCTAATAGATTTACACGATCCTTTAAGCCTTCAAGCTGGCTTGAAGACCCGGTCTACCTTCTCAACACTATCAATTGGATCTCCCCTAATCTAATAAGGGATAAGACATCACACTCGTCTAATAATACAAGTAGAGCAGGGCCATTAATATTCCTGCTCTGGAAATTAATCCGGTCATATTAAAAGTAATGAGGTTTAGACCTGCAGGCATCCCGAGGGACATGAACAAGGACGAATGACGTCACCCATGGTGTCACTAACGATCTGTGACGTCATGGACATCTCCGCCTCTAAGATCTGTCGTATAGTCACTATACATTACACTATTGATTCGAGGGAGAATATTGAGCTTCGTATACATCCGACAGTGTATATGCATCATTGAGATTTAATCAGTGGAGGACTGACGTGCGAGTGATTTGAACGTGCCATTAGATTAAAAATAAAATATAAATTAAATAATAAAAAATAAAAAAAACAAAATGAACGTGCACCACGCAATGGTTCGGACTAGGTTGCTGAGGCCCAATTTTGGCCTAGATAAATTGGTGAGTCAGATTTTTATTACTTATTTTGCCTGGTGGAAAATTATTGACTAATCGTAATTATTTTTTACTTTTTGACGTCTGATTAATACACGACTGCGCCTAACAGCTGATATCAATTAAGAAAACATAACAGACTATACCAACGCCTTAAAATCACAGGTGGAGTATAAAAACACAGAAAATACATTAAAAGGCCCCCGTAGACACATAAAACATGTTTAAAATGGTGCCTTAGAATAAAATGTGACAATTGAACCTTCAAACACTTACGAAATGAGTTTTCCAGCACAAGAATCTCCACACAAATAACTGATTATTGAACGAATGTAACAGATATCGGAATATTTAACTGTAAAATTGGAATTTAGGATAAATAACTGTGTTTTTTGAAAAAACGCGAGCGCGATTCGGATGTGTTTTTCGCGCTGGGCACCGGCGTGTTAGGCGACTGCCGCAAACTCCTTGAAAAATCAATAACTACCCCCGACAGTGGCCGCATGCGGAACTCGCCACAAAACTTAACACTGCTCACCCATTTCCGTATTATGTAACTGAGCGCGACAGAGACAGGCATACGTCCGCTCGTTCGCTATTCAAACAACCCTACCAAACGCGCCAATAAGCTCGCACAAGATGGCCGCTTGACGTTTGACGTTTACGCGCCAAATATGACATTTCTGCGTGTTAGTTCGATTCCAAATTGTCTTTTCATCGATTCTATTGCTTCATTTTAGTCGTAAAATTGAAAAATAATGATTGTTGATTGTGGGCGGACGTCCGATGTGTATATTTTTTGTTTGGACGTGTATAATGGAGTTGTAAAAATTCTAATCATTTTGGGGAATGTCAAAGTCGTATTGAGATGAAAATGGGGATTATAATTTGACAGATAAAAATCGTGTAGGTGAACTGTGAGGCGTAGAGAATGCAGGGTGAATGACTTTTGTAGTATTTTACCTCGTGGTTCTTGTGCTACTTAGAATGTTGCGCATTGCAGCTGATTTTGAGCCATAAGCTGCAATGCTGGGAATGTTTTAGGTCATACCATGGAAAGGAGGAAAGGGAGTCGTTCCTTCGTCATTATGAATTGTTCCTTTTTGTACTTACCTTTCATGTGTGAAGCTTTTTTGCGTTCTCAACGAAGAATTCCTTTGTATTTCTTCGACTTTAAAATCTATTAAGTACCTACTTATTTTAAGTTTCATGATTATTACCCTTGGATGAAACAAAATCGACCACCCTAATAGAAAACACACTAACACTATAAATTTGAAAAATTTTGAAGTAGGTATATTGTTAATCCATTGCTCCGTATGTTTGAAAAAAATTTGTGCTCAACATCATAAATAACGCAATGAATGCTAGTGCCAGTAGTGCCAGTGTGTTACGCAATTATCCTACCGTTCATTAGAGTTACTAAGAGAGAGAGAGAGAGAGGTACTAATTTCTAAATTCCAGTACAAACTGACCGAAATATCAGCAACACCTTTCCATTAAATACGTAGCCTTAATTTATTTACTTATGTAGGTACATAACATCTACTTGTTGTTAAAACGTCCAAGCACACATGTAATCCTATTAGTGGATACAAAGCTTCCCATCGAATAGAATAATAAATAAATATGTACGGACAAATCACACAGATTGAGCTAGCTCCAAAGTAAGTTCGAGACTTGTGTTATGGGGTACTAACTCAACGATACTATATTTATAATAGATACATATACAATATGTAAAGAAAACCCTGTCCAACCCACAAGGATAATAAAGGTTAGGTAAACACTTGACCAAATATAATATAAAATTTTACATAATCATCATAGTAACAATACTAATGAATTTTGAAATAATCCTTTTTTCCCGGGAATTAATTCCAATTTCCCCGAAATTTGGTAATTTTTAAAAAAGTGACAGCACCGGTATTATTATAAGCGAATAGCGACGCGAACACGTCACAGGTGCCGCGTGCCCTGCCCCCCGCCGCCCGCGGAAGGGGTTGCTTACCGCACATGTATTAAGTTACCTCTTTTTACGAAATAATATTTATTTTTTTAGGGGGATTTTTTTAAGTTTAGCCTGTCTTTGTGGGCATTAGTAGAATCAGTTATCGATACCTAACAATACCTTCACGGATCGGCCAGGGTTTTCTTTACATATTGTATAGATAAACATCCAAGACCCAGGCCAATCAGGAAAATATCGTTTTCCATCATGACCTGGCCAGGGATCAAACCCGGGGCCTCCACGTCGCAAGCAGGCGTGTTGACCGCTGCGCCACGGAGGACGACAAATACGACGAATAGAATACTCTTTATTATGTAAGGACGACAGCAGGTCAAGCTACCCGAAACTGTCAAATATTCCAATTCAATCAACCTTGACCCTTAATCTTTAGAGTTAAAGCTGAAAGTCTAATAAAGAAATCTGATCATATCTACAATCGCCACATGCGAACAACGCGTCATACTGACATCACACGGAATTCTACATCTCGCAAGTAGAGTTTACCGTGCAACTAGCATACATACAACTTCCCAACACCATCCGTTGGGTAAGTGCCCACCAGACATAACACCCGTCTGGTCGGAGGATCCTCCCTTTTCTATGGTGGATGAGGGAACTTTACATCCTGTTTCTCATACCTCCATCCATACTAATATTAAATTCTCGGTGGTAGGCAACAACATCAGCCGCCGGCATAAGTTACCACCCACCAGACAAAGTCTTGCCGCCAAGCGATTCGTCGTGTTCCGGCATGATGTCTGGTGAAGCCGTACGGTGGACGGGTCTGAGCAGTTGTGTTGCGATGTGCCGGGTACGATGTGCCTAATGTTGTTGTGTCGGGAGTTTGGTCGTGGAGGGTCTCCAGATCATCCTCTGGCGCAGCATCGTTGGTCGTGTTGTTGGGTTAAACATTGCATCATCTCGCTCAACTGCCGTCTTCCTTCCTATTCACTGAAATTTTTTGAGTGAATAGGCTTAATAAGCTAGTGCGCTTTACCATCAACGATTGCATCACTGCTTACCATCAGGCGGGATTGCAGTCAAGCACTAGTTTATAAGTATTAAAAAAAAAAAAATATAAATGCGAAAGTAACTCTGTCTGTCTGTCTGTCTGTTACGCTTTCCCGCTTAAACCTCTCAACCGATTTTGATGAAATTTGGCACAGACAATCTTTAGATCCTGAGAAAGAACATAGGCTACTTTTTATCCCGGAAAAATTTGATGTTCCCGAGGGAAATCTAAAAAGCGCGATATAACCGAACTCCACTCGGGCGAAGCCGGGGGCGGAAAGCTAGTAACTATAAATTACTACATTACAGTCATCTCAGGGCGGGTTGTTTCACGTTCACTTAACGCATGCGTAAAAGTTAAAAATGGTGCTAACCATCGTCAAGTCAAAAAATGAGTTGTTTCACAATACGTAAACGTCAACGGACGCAAAAAAATACGATTACTTTAACCGATGCTCTGAGCACTGGTTAACTTATGTCAAGTTGTGTTTAGTCCGCCGTGGTGTCAATTAGTGAAAACCAACATAAACTCCCTTTTGTATTCGCGAGTGTGGTCTCTAATTGACGATAGTAGGTAGTTCATCTGATGATGATACAAGTACCGTAAAAAGAAAAAGAAAGGTGTTTAGCAGCCCAAGTTCTGTTTTTTTTATATTACTGTTGTTGTCTGTTTCTTTACAGAACAACACATCTTTATATTTTTCAAGCGAAGATTGAAAGCGATCTTTCTCATTTTTTGTGAAGTTAGTGAAATGAAATGAAATCGTTTATTAAGCAAGTAGGATCACTGATCACTTTTACACGTCATGTTTTATTTTTTTCCGTTCTCTAAAAAAAATATGTTTACATTATAGAATATACGTGTTTTGTTAGATTGCAATGTTTAACATATACCTACTTATTAAGGCCTTAAACATAGTAACTATGTTTAAGTGTATGTAGTAGTACAAGTGAGTGTAGTAATTTACTTACTTTGGTGTGTATGGTGGGGTTATATAAATAATAAATAAATATATACGGACAAATCACACAGATTGAGCTAGTCCCAAAGTAAGATTGAGACTTGTGTTATGGGATACTAACTCAACGATACTATATTTATAATAGATACATATATAGATAAACATCCAAGGCCCAGGCCAATCAGGAAATGATCGTTTTCCATCATGACCTGGCCGGGGTTCGAACCCGGGGCCTCCACGTCGCAAGCAGGCGCGTTGACCGCTGCGCCACGGAGGACGACAATGTTTATGTTTGGTTACTATGTATTATACATTAGCCGGCTATTAATATTGTAACATATAATTGTTTTTTGTCCCAAATATATAAAATAAAAATAAAATGTATCAATTTTTCGTCAAAGTATAGCTTTTCTATAGGTACACAGTTTTCTAGTATAAACGGACTTCATTTATAAAATGGCACGAAGTTATTTCCCACAACAATAAACAATAATACCAAGAAAGTTAGATAAACTACAGCACATGACAGTCGCCTAGATAAAATTTGCGGGGGCGATGTATGTGGCCGGGCCCGCCGGGTACATCGTTGCAACCACGGAACATTCATCTGTTTATGGTTGCAACGCAATGTATTCGTGCGCAGACGATGTAGCATCGGGGCGCTGTCGGTAAAGTGGCGCGCTTCAAAGGACTTGTCGCGACAATATTCGCTGGAGTAGTCACACACTCACAGTCACACCTACGTCACTTCAGTGTCGTCCAGACTTTGAAGTAGGACTGACGTTCTTTTTGCATATTTTATACATTGTTTTTGTTTTATTTGTTGTGTAAACATGTAATAAATAATAATTTATTGACATATAATGCAAAGCCACTGCTTCCTCCATCGTCTCGGCCGCACAACTAAACAAGCAACGAATATTCGCCGTAGGCCGATTTCTGAATCTTCGCCCGCCAATGAGAAGAACATCGTGTATGTCTGACAAGGACAACAGATATTTTGCGCGCCAACGCGACAGGAATCTTCGCCTGCTAATGTAGCGCCGGCATTTAACGAACGTTAAACATCATCAAAGTTACGTTAACGGACGTAACTTTTTGACGTACGTATGTTACGATAACCAACCGTTTGAAACAACCCGCCCTAATTGCAGTCGTTACAGGTTGTTGAAGCCCTCAAAAGTCCAACAATTGGTCTAACTGCAATGCTTCGATATCGCCTTCTGGCTGTGGAGGTCAGACGGCAGTCGCTTCACGGAAAATGTAGAAGTTTAGCCAAAATCAACAGTTAGACTGGTAATGAGGACCTCAGACTCCAAAGCTGAAAAAGCTTCGGATGCGACTGGGATTAACGCTGAGATGATGATGACGATTATCATGAGAGAAATGAATGAGAAGTCTTTTCCTTGCAATATGATACAATAAGTTTTTAAGTCAGTCTTTCACACAACAATTACTGAACGGATTTGAATTAAATTCGTCACACATCATCATTATCAACCTTTTATCGTCCCACTGCTGGTGTGCCCAGCAGTGAAAAAAGGTTGATGGTTGGTCTCCTCTCATATAGAGAAGGATTGAGAGTAATCACCAAATGTAGAAGTTTAGCCAAAATCAGCAGTTAGACTGGTAATGCGGACCTCAGACTCCAAAGCTGAAAAAGCTTCGGATGCGACTGGGCTTAACGCTGAGATGATGATGACGATTATCATGAGAGAAATAAATGAGAAGTCTTTTCCTTGCAATATGATACAATAAGTTTTTAAGTCAGTCTTTCACACAACAATTACTGAACGGATTTGAATTAAATTCGTCACACATCATCATTATCAACCTTTTATCGTCCCACTGCTGGTGTGCCCAGCAGTGATAAAAGGTTGATGGTTGGTCTTCTCTCATATAGAGAAGGATTGAGAGTAATCACCACACTTGCTCAATGCGGGTTGGCGATTTCAGACTTAAAGTGCAGGTTTCCTCAAGATGTTTTCCTTCACCTTTTAATCAGTCATTGGTGTCCATGATATACCTACTTAGAAAGTACATACATATAACTTAAAATTCGTCACACATAGAATACTTTTTATCCAGATAACCGCGGGGCGCAATCACGTTAAATGACTCTTATGATTTCAGAGATAAGGTTCTATTTAATTTAACTCATTCATCTTAAAAAACTGTGAACAACTTTTTCGTTTTTATCTAACACCAGAATAGGATAGTTTTTAGTAATTTTGTGAGCTAAAGTTTATAAATAGTCATTGTAATAATAATTGTTTTTAATAATCGATTCGATCAATGTCATGTTTTTGTTTATACAAAAACATGACATTGATCGAATCGATTATTTCACATGTCATTGACCTGCTTACAGCGAACTGAGGCGTTTATAAAGCATTTTATTTAGGTTACTTCCTGACAATGGGTTGAAAGGATTTCTGCCTAGCCTGATAGTCAAGTATCAGTGTTATCAGAGCGAATGAACGCAGACTTCCGTAACCGTATTACAGGGGAATCGAATCAGGAATGAGGAGACTCGTAGAAGAACTAAAGTCACCAACATAGCCCAGCGGATTAGCTTTCTGAAGTGTCTGAGGCACATAGCTCGTAGAGTCGATGGCTGATGGGGCAGAAAGCTCTTGAATGGCGACCACGTACCGGCAAGCGCAGCGTCGGACGCCCACCGACTAGGCGGTTGGATGATCTGACCAAAATCGCAGGGAAGTGCTGAATGCAGGCCGCATCGAACCGTTCTTTTTTGAAATCCTTGGGGGAGGCCTATGTCCAGCAGTGGACTTCATGTGGCTGAGATGATGATGATTACAGGGGCATATGGTTATAGTTATGGGTAGCTATGTCACCAGAGGATGGATTTGATTAGGGAAATTCTCAGTGTGGGGCGACGTAATTAACACAAAAATATTATCACATAGCTGTAACCTCAATAATTCACTCGTACATTTATGAATACGTAAGTTTGTTTGTCGCTTTCACGCCTAAACTACTGAACGGATTTGGATGAAATTTGGCACACGGAAAGTTTATAACCAGGAATAACACATAAGAAACTTTTTAGCCCGATATTCCCGCGAGATCAAAACTTACGCGGGTGAAACCACGAGGCACAACACACACAACATTCAATTTAACGTTACACGAAAAAGAAACATATAACTAACATAAAATCTGCTGAATACCAACAATAGCCACTCATTGTAATTAAGATTTGAACTGAGACTTTGTTGATCGCGAACCCATTGCTTAGCGCAAATAGCAAACGGCATATTATGACACATCTGTACGAATTTTAGCAATGTAATGTTAAGAACAGACACTTGTTGCTATGTTATAACCATCATTGTTCTGTTATGAAAAAGGGACAGCACTATTCATCCTGTAAATCTATTCATCTTTGTGTGACAGTGGTATACTAACGGTTTCAATAAGTCATAGTAACCTCCTTGGTCGTCTTTATAACAGAAATGCAATGTTATTTCTTGTATGCGAAACCGGAAACATGTCTCTAGTATTTTTAAGTAAAGAATCTATGTACAAAATTTCAAAAAGATATCATGAAAAACCATAAAGTTATGAGCTTGATATCTTACCTGATTGTTCTTACAAAAATATGGTCTCGCCCGCCCGCGCCTTCAGTAGCGCGGGCTTGCGCATGCGCCAAGTACTATGATCTACCGTAAACTAAATTGTGCGCTCGGCAACCACACTGCAACAATTTCTAAATGTATTTGGGAAAACATACAATATGTAAAGAAAACCCTGTCCGACCCATAAGGATAATAAAGGTTAGGTAAACACTTGACCAAATATAATATAACATTTTTCGTAATCATCATAGTAACAATACTAATGAATTCTGAAATAATCCTTTTTTCCCGGGAATTAATTCCAATTTACCCGAAATTTGGTAATTTTTAAAACAGTGATTATAAGCGAATAGCGACGCGACCACGTCACAGATGCCGCGTGCCCTGCCCCCCGCCGCCCGCGGAAGGGGTTGCATAACGCACATGTATTAAGTTACCTCTTTTTGCGAAATAATATTTATTGTTTTAGGGGGATGTTTTTTTTTAAGTTTAGCCTGTCTTTGTGGGCATTAGTAGAATCAGTTATCGATACCTAACAATACCGTCACGGATCGGACAGGGTTTTCTTTACATATTGTATAACATTGTGTAAAAATGATTGCAATCGATTGAGTTGCTTATTCTGAACAAACTGTATTCAGGTTTCGTATAAAGAAAAAATAAACATTGTGTAATATGATATCTGTGGAAACGCATTTTAATTCTGTGGTGGAGTGTAGAGACATCATTCATAAACGCACACGCACACCCACTTTTTTTTTAATAAGTATAAACCAGTGTTTGACTGCAATCCCGCCTGATGGTAAGCAGTGACGCAATCGTTGATGGTAAAGCACACTAGTCTATTAAGCCTATTCACTTAAGAAACTTTGGAATAGGAAGGATGACGGCAGTTGAGCACCGACCAACACGACCAACGATGCTGCGCCAGAGGGAGATTGATCTGGAGAACATTAGACACATCGTACCCGGAACACATCGCAACACAACTGCTCAGACCCGTTCTCCGTACGGCTTCACCAGACATCATGCCGGAACACTACGTATCGCTTGGCGGCAAGACTTTGTCTGGTGGGTGGTAACTTATGCCGGCGGTTGATGTTGTTGCCTACCACCGAGATTATATAAAATATTTTATTATAAGTGTCATTTAATGAACACCACTCTAATGCTTACCCTCTCTTCTTTAACTCTTAGTTTCTGTTAAAATTGCCAAAAAGTACATTATCAGATCAAATGTTAACCGACTTTCGCTTGCTCTACGAAAACCGACCTTACTGCAACGACATAAAGTCACTGTCACTGCCAGATTGTTAACACAGATCGTGCTGTCTACTTACTTCGTAAATTTATTAGGAGAAAAGGCGGAGAGAAAAATATTTTCAGAAATTATGGAGACAGGTATATTAATGTCGCGTTTAGAAGTTATACATATATGAAGAAAATAAGGTTATTTTATTTAACATGGGCCTTGATCCCCGCAGAGGTGACACCCTGGCGTTTCTTACCGCCTTATACGGTACAGGAACCTCCCGAAACAACAGTGTCCGGTGAGGACCTGTGTCAGGCGAAAGGTGAGGGCGTCGTGGCACCTCTCTAGCCACTCCTCAAAGAGGGGACTTACCGCCGCTATTGTGGCATGCCCAACCTATTCTCAGGCCTGACGAATGTAGGTACATATAATGTATTGAATGTACATCATCCATCCATACTAATAAATGCGAAAGTAACTCTGTCTGTCTGTCTGTCTGTTACGCTTTCCCGCCTAAACCTCTCAACCGATTTTGATGAAATTTGGCACAGACAATCTTTAGACCCTGAGAAAGAACATAGGCTACCTTATATCCCCGAAAAAAATTGATGTTCGCGAGGGAAATCTAAAAAGCGCGATAAAACCGAACTCCACGCGGGCGAAGCCGCGGGCGGAAAGCTAGTTTAAAATAATAAGAACAAAATATTTAATAAGACGTAGTACTTACGTTCGTTTTATTTTCCCTTTTCCGCATAATACGCTTTCTCGCTTAAGACGCGCTTTTGGCGGGGTCCCTGAGAAATAGTTTTAAGTGGGTTTTACTGTTTATACACAATTTCATTGAAATCGGTTCAGCCGTTTGTCTCCTTTCACAATGTTTGTCGGAGGACAAACATTGTGCAAGGAGAATTTTATCCAACCCAAAACATTCTGTAAAAAAATGCCAAGCCTCGCTAGAGCTGCTGGCTTATCTATAAAAAGTATTGAAATCTAGACAAAGCCGTGCCAAGTTGAAGGTTCCTTATTGCGATTTCTTCAATATTATTATAGTTAATATTGTGTGACTTGGCCGTTGAACATTATACGTTAGTGCGATTTTGTTAACACGTAATGTTATATCTGTTATAACTACCTATGTTTGTTATGTGAGAATAATAGCCCATACTGGTATTTGTAATTGGACTTAATACATTGTGCAACACATGCATTAATCATTGACAATGATGACTTCTGTTCTTTTTGGAGCATCAAATCGACCACCTATCTAATATAAAATAGACGTACAGACGGATTTCTATGAATGATTAGTCCATCTGTACTGGAAATGACTTTTTTGCTGTTCGTTTCCGGCTCGTCTATACATAAGTATTTTTGAAATGCGCAACTTTATCAAGCCCTGGTTATTGAATCAACGTTTTCCAAGTGGCAATTTTCCATCGTCAATGGGTAGCGGTTCTGGCGACAGATTGGTGCAATGGTGTCATGGAGCACCTGAATTTGTAGCCTTGTATACCCTTCAACGGCCAAGTCATACAATATTAACTATAATAATATTGAAGAAATCGCAATAAGGAACCTTCAACTTGGCACGGCTTTGTCTAGATTTCATTACTTTTTAGAGATAAACCAGCAGTTCCCGCGAGGCTTGGCATTTTTTTACAGAATGTTTTTGGTTGGATTTCACTTCTTTTTGTAGAAGCTTGGCCACGAGAGAATATGGAGATGCCAATGTTCATTTTTTAGAGTTAGAACTTGGCTCTTGTGAAATGTTAGGTCATACGCCACACAGATTGGGAATTGTTGTCTGTACAAGCATGCCCGGGGTATGATCTCAAATTGTAACTTACATAATAAGTAATAATTCGTGAATCAAATTATAAGCAAATTTTACTAACAATTGTTTAGGCTTTATTTGGTCTTCCGGGTCCCACCTCACTTTTTGTACTAGCCTATCGAACCATTAACTAAACCAAACATCAATGTTTCTCTTAAGCATTACTTTAGCTCCCTGTTCAATGATTATAGTTTCTTCCAGTCCAGCAGTCATCGTCGCATCATCCTCATATTATTGTTAACAAACCCGGGCTTTTGTTATCATACATTTTGAACAATCCAAAGAATTTTTAGCAATTAACTTTATCTCGGATTGCGGAACGGCTTTGAATATAGTATTATGCATACACATATTTCTCGACGGTAGTAAACAAAGAGTACGTCCCTCAAACATTGTGTTACATATTTCCATTAAACATTCCTTCATTAGAATGCGAGAGCAGAGGTATCAATCGTTAGGCAGTATATCTCTGTCTCATTGAGTTGTCAATCCTGCTTTGGTTCTTTTTGACATCTCAACAAACGTAGAATCATCCAGCGGTCTAATATACAGCGTAAGATCATTGTTTCAAAAAATCAGTAGTTCCGCTTTCACGCTGTAACTACTGAACCGATTGCTTTGAAATTTTGTAGACACAAAGACAGAAGTCCAGTTTAAATAATAGGGTAGTTTTTATCCCGGAAGAATCGATATTCCCAAGGAAAATCTAAAAAGGGATATAACCTCATTCCACGCGGGCGAAGCCGCGGGCGGAAAGCTAGTGGATTATATTTTGACCAAATTTTGAGTGAAATTTATTTTAGGGTAATTTGTTCATTCCATTTGTGTAATGTTTATGTTCGAGTTCAAAAGTTAGTAGTAGTTAGTAATCGTTCGACTATTTCTTCATGTAAACTAAAAAGTATAAAAGCCAGTCTAGTCTTATCCACAGTTTTTATCAAAGCAGAAGGGGAGGCATTTCCAGCAGATTAAATTAGAAGATATATGTGTCCCACTACGCTGGATTCTTGCAATGACAATCATTTTTTTTTATGTATCAATAGTAGATTAGATTATAGATTATTGAACGACGAACATTTCTTCCTTCTGATCTAATTCTAAGGTTACTGCAGACCATAATTTTAGCCCATATAGGTGCAAAGTTCTCATCAATATAAATGAATTCCAAACACAAAGTAGCTAATGTAAACCGTTGGGAATCCCCTAACTGCCCTTCGTCTTCGTCATAAGATCTCTAATGACAATCCCAATTTATCTAGGTATAAAGCTCTTATCAATACAAATTAATCAGGCACAAACACAAGGTAGCTGCTGTGAATCGCTGAGGAGTTCCTTCGTTTGTCTCTCGACTCCATCATCAAATCTACTTCAGACCTTCATTATAATCCATATGGGTGCAAAGTCCTCATGAATATGAATGACATAAGTCCAAACACAAAGTAACTACTGTAAACCGTTGAGGAGTACGCGGGACTGACCTTTGTCTTCAGCATCAGAGCCTTTATGACAGTCACAACCCATTGAGGTGTAAAGTTCTCATCAATACAAATTAATCAAGCATAAACACAAGGTAGCTGCTGTGAATCGTTGAGGAGTTCTCACGACTGTCTCCCAGCTTCATCATCAGGTCTACTCTGTACCTTTATTAAATTGTAGTGTTTTCTAATACTTATTGAAAATACTTAGAAATGCACTAGTCACCCCTACGATTTTTGAAAGTTACCCTTGATTTCTCTGGTCTTCCATCATCAGATCCTGACCTGGTAACTATTGGACCACCTGGAAAGTATACCCTTTCAAACAAAAAGAAATTTGAAAATCGGCCCAGGCGTCTTAGGGTAATCGGTGAACACACCTACATAAAAAAAAGATTACGACGAATTGAGAACCCGCTCCTTTTTTTGAAGTCAGTTGATGAAGCGGCCCACCAAGTTGAATATTTTATTGACGGTGGTACGTTAATCTCTACTAGTTTGGTGGGGCTCTTCTGCTTTCTAATCAAGGTCACCAGGTACTTCAGATCTTCGATTATTCTAGTTTTTATATTTTTCCCTTTATGTGACCATTAAACCCTGGCTGTGTACCAAATTTCAGCTCTCTGAGTTTAAGGGAAGTACTACTTCTATTTTGATGATCATGAGTGAGTGAGTGTCGAAAACACGGAAATTTACTTTCGCTTAACTTCAGAACTGGATGAGCTACAGACTTGAAATTTTAGATTCGAAGTGTGTAAATACAGCTTACTGGATGACCAAAATTTCAGCGTTCTGGTACTATCCAGAGGTTCTTAATTAGGGGCCTGAAAATGCAGCGAAATGGTTCGGGTAAAGATGGTACGGCAGTGTTTGCTTCGCGCTCGACTTGGCGAGGGCACTGCCGTGCCCTCAGATATAATGGATTACTTACTCTTAGTATTGTATGAATTTTTATGTGTTTAGAAATGTAGGTAATGACAAAACAATGGCTAATGGGCAAAAGAATTAATTTAATATTGTTACTATTACCTAATCACTTTGCTTATCATGGGTTGGCTCTTTATACATATAGGGATCAGCAAGTAATCATCTCACCGTGAATTATTCTTCTTCACTTTACTTTTCACTGTGAGATTTTTATAGAATCAGTCAGCAATATCTTTCTGAATCTTGTAACTCTGTAAATTCTTTCTTCGTTAATATTGGCGAGAGCCTTGCGAATAATATTCACTCCAGTACTACGCAATCTTTGATAGCCGCTCTACCCACTTCTGAAATCTCTCCAACTTCATCGTTCGTCCTTGAACCTATTGATATTGACGAAATTATAGCAGTTATTCACTCATTGCGCTCTGATGCTGCAACTGGCTGGGATGGCATATCACCCTATATTCTGAAGAGATATTCAACGTTGCTGGCCCCTACACTATGCCATATTTTTAACCTCTGCTTCGATACTGCAATCTTTCCCTCTTCTTTTAAAAAGGCAATCATTCACCCAGTCTACAAGGGAGGCGACGGGAGGGACGAATCATAGATAAGTACCTTAAATTTAAATTTCATATTAATCTCCTCACTAGCAGAGTTCGTAAACTTATATATATATTTAAAACGCTTAGAAGCATTGCTAACCCTACTATCATACGTAATGTATATTTTGCCTTATGCCTATCTATTATTACTTATTGTATTCCATGTTGGGGTGGTGCTGCAAAAACTATCCTTAAACCATTGGAAGTAGCGCACCGGGCCATTCTAAAAGTGGCTACCTTCCGTCCACTAATCTATCCTACTAATCAATTATACACAAATTGCAATGTCCTCAACGTCCGGCAACATTTTATTTTACAAACAATTTTACTGAAACACCGAATAACCCCCTATATTGAAATTACCAAACGCCGAAAAAATATAATATGCACCACACCAAAAACTCGCTTCACGTTTACTAAAAGATTTTTTTATTATTTAGGTCCGTACCTTTACAATGTAATTAACAAAACATATCCAATTTATAGACTCTCCTATCATAATTGTAAAAAGGCTCTCCGCACATTCCTCCAAAATAAAACATATGACGAAACAGAAAAATATTTAATTTAATATTGTGGTATGACAAGTTTGTAACTTATACCACACCCTAAAACATAGACACACACTAATTAAACCCACTCACAGGACTACACAGCCACGCACGCTTTCACAGCAGCTTGCTTACACACACTTACTCATTCATACACTTATGCATTCACCATACACGACACACGCACACTCACACACATACTCACACACAAACAATATCTGTCATACAAAAATGATAAAATGATAATATTTGTTAAGCATTTTACGTAAGATAAGTTTTTTAAAATGAAATTGTTATCATCCAACTCTAGGGGATAGGCACTGTTACTTCTTAATACAGGCTATTTCATAGCCTAGCAAGGAGAACAGTACGTCACCCACTTGATTGTCAGAAATGTAAAACTACCCACTATGTAAAAAAAATGTAAAATGTACTACAATCTGTCTTCTATATAAATAAAGATTATTATTATTATTATTAATATGTATAATAAACAATAAATTTTTTATAATTATGTTTTATAACTGGTCGTGTATATTGCGCCATCTCTCGATGCAAATGAGTACTGTATTACTGAGAAAAAGCATCACTCGTTACTCGCAAGCTCCCGTCATAGTAGCTTTTGTTAGGTAAACTAGATGGCGCTGTAATAAATTTCATATTCTGTTTTTCTTCTCAACCCAGCTGTCTGTCCCAAAGGTTTGTCGTAGTTTTTGGAATACATAATAGATGGCGCATTATTCAATGTTGACTTCGTTGTCTCAACAGACAGGTGACCACAATATTGTGAGCTATGGTTTTTATCTTTTAAATTATAGAATATACTTTTGTTATATGCGTTATTCTTGCTTTTTACATGGATGGGAAATCATAAAATAACTTCTTCCGCTCTGGGCGAAGGGTATGTTAGACTTTTACTGACTAAAATCTACTCGTGCTCCTTCATTTGCCTGTGTGCCACGGTATCCCGACAGGATGTGCTGACATCTCTTTGAGACGCACGTGGAACACGACGCACTGTCAATCCGATTGTGTTGCTTACCGCAAGCCCACGGCTACGGTAACCGGGACTTTATACGTCGCAATGAGGCCGCATTTCCACTGACGCGGAGTTGGGAGGAGAGGAGTGGTGAAGAGCGGTGAAAAGTGGTCAGTGTTTTCACTGAAGAGAAACTTTACTTTTGGAATCGCGTATTATTGCGCTTAGTTACACTCAATCTCTCAGAAGACTCCGCATCGCCTCGCTGTATTTTTATTAAAAACTAGCTGTTGCTCGCAACTTCGTCCGCTTGGACTTCAGTTTACAGGAGCTCAGTTAATATAAAATAAGCGCCTGTTAAAATAATGGGAGCAATCCAGTCTTCGCAACATTTTTTGTTACTGCTCTGCTCCTATTGGCCATAGCAGGATGTTATATAGCCTATGTCCTTTCTCAGGCTCTAGACCATCTGTGTACCAAATTTCATTACAATCGGTTCAGTAGTTTGTAGGCGTGAAAGCCGGACAGACAGAGTCAATTCGTGCACCGCTAAGCTCCGCTCCGCTCTGCGTCAGTGGAAACCCGGCCGGACTATGGATTTTCTCATGCAACCCAGTGGGCCCGAGTTAGCTATCTTAATGCTATTTTACACAAAAGTTTTATACTAAAATAGATTTAAAAATATACTTACAGCCTCGATATCCGCTTTAATCAGCAATCATAAAACGTTTCATTAAAAATAAATCATCAATGGATTACGAAACGGGAACATTTATATTTACGACGTTAATTTTAATGGATCAGCAGTGACGCAATGTAGTTAACCTGACCGCAAAATAAATTGTTTATTGTAAACAATGTTAGGTGAGTTAGCTTGTATACAAAATGGGCTACTTTGTCATAGCGGACAGGAAGGCAAAATAGGACAGGGGGACAATAAATCAGTAGAAGTCAAACGCTTCTTCGTAGGTATAATCTCTATTAGAGCCAAATTCGATAAAGAATAGAGGTAAACAACCCGTTGCTAGGCAACGAGTAGTTTACGCCTAAAAGACAGATGTTAACAACCTTTTCTGCATAGGTGATTTTCATAAAAATAATAATCCTACTTCCTACTAATCTAAACAGTAAACAGTTTATTTATGATTTGCATAGAACACTTAACCGATTTGAATGAAATATGACACACATGTAAGCTAATTTCCTAATAGGTTATATTTTTTGATAGATATATGTATAATTATTATAATTAGTCCATACTTGAAAGTATTACAATGCATGTGTTATGCAGTTGATTTGAAAGTAAGTAATTAAAATACGCAAAATTGTATTAACAAAGCCTCAACTTTATTCATTGGTTGAAATCCACAAAATGTGTTTAAACCTATAGGGCTATCACGTAAAATTAATGTCGAAATTTTAATGGTTTTTCGAAATACCAAGTTATTATGCATGTTATTTTAGTGATTCTATTGGAATACGCTACAATAGGAATTGTTAATAAATAGCTAGCATGTAAAAGTCGATAATCATGTAAATAACAGGAGATTTGTAAAACGTGAGTTGTGATAACACTAAATTGGTTTGTTTACCTCTATTCTTTATGAAGTTTGGCGATGGTATAGTTAAAGTTGTGGTTTAGTTTCGATCCACTGGACTTCTTCTGCGCTTTCGACTGCATGGTTACTAACATCTATATAAATAAAAATGAATTGTTGTTCGTTAGTCTGCTTAAAACTCGAGAACGGCTGGGCCGACTGAGCTGATTTTGGGGATAAACTTTACTTCGTGGACCGCTGAAGTGGGCGGCAAGACTTTTAGCGCTGAAAGACCTTGAAACACCTGTATGTAAATGAAAATTTATACTTTCCGAGAAATTAATTCACAAAAATCATGTTAAATTCACAATTTTAGGTTATGAATAGGGTGTTTTTGTTGTCATTGCGTTCCGTTATACTTGTTGTTGAAGACCTGTCAAATTATTTATTTGAAATTATTAGATATGTATTATTTATTATTTTTATCTTAATAGTAGATAATAATTAGTCTAAAATCATATTATTTCATCAAAAACATGTGAAACATTAAATTATTAACAATTATTATTTCATTTGACGGAAATCGTTGACAATATATTTTTTTTACATATTATAAACCAGTGCTTGGCTGCAATCCCGCCTGATGGTAAGCAGTGATGCGATCGTTGATGGTAAAGCGCGCTGGTTTATTAAGAGCCTATTCACTCTAGCCATGAAAACACTCACATTGTAGTCCGACGGAAACATCGCCGCCGGCAAGTTGTTTCAGTCCCTTGATGTACGCGGTATAAAGGAGGAGGCGAAACGCTTCGTCCGGATCGTAGGGGTGTTAACAACGTAAGGGTGGAAACTAGTCGTACGACGGGTCGTCCGATGGAACGGAGATGGGGGAATTAAATCATGCAATTCCCTCGCACACTCCCCAAAATGCATCCTATAGAACATGCCGCGGCAGCGGCCGGCGAAGCGCCAGAAAAACAAAATGTTTGTTTTTATTTCTTATTAAAATCGACTTAGAATAAATAAATCTACCATAGTTAATTAAAAAACACGCAAATTGTTTCGCCATATCCCTTAATCGTTAGACCTAACCTCAAAATTTTCAATTTTAAATTTTTCTATAACCATAAGTTTCATGATACCCCCTTCAGGGAGGGAGGGGTTCACAGGGGTACATTTAACATTACAAAGCGCTCCGCTATGGCCAAAGTCTTATCCGAATCGAAGATCATCATCTGGGAAGAGTGCAAAATGGCGCATAAAGGTGCATTGGAAGCATATAACCGAACATTGCGAGATCTAGGTAATGACTCAAGATGTTTTGGAGGCGCAATGATTTTACTGTCTGGTGATTTCCGCCAAACATTGCCAGTAATTCCCAGATCGACTGCTGCCAACGCAATAAACGCTTGCCTCAAATCATCGAATCTATGGCGCTATGTTAAGAAAATTAAGCTGACAAAAAAGAGCATTGCTGAACGATACATCTGCTGAAGATTTCTCTGAGAAATTGCTGAATATCGGTAATGGTCGAGTACCTGTCGACGAATCGAGCGGACTAATTTCATTTCGTCCGAATTTCGGTAACTTTGTCTTATCGAAAGACGAACTCATCAACAAAGTATTCCCAGACATCATTACTAACCTCAAAAATAATGAATCGTTGAGTAAGGGAGCAATATCAGCAGCTGAAAATAAAGATGTAGATGATTAAAAATACATAATTCAGAATGAGATCTACACTGCGTTCTTTCAAATCTATTGACTGTGTCACAAATGAAGATGATGCCACCAACTATCTAATGGAATTTTTAAACTTCTTGGATGTTCCTGGCTTACCACCGCACAATTTACGACTAAAGATTGGTTCCGTAGTAATCATGATTCGAAACTTAAACCAACAATAACCTTGCACCGGAACACGTTTGGTGGTAAGTAAATTGATGAACAATTTGATTTACGCCACAATACTCAAAGAAAAATTTAAAGGTGTGGAAATTCTCATTCCGAGGATCCCGATGATCCCAACCGACAAGCCGATCCGTCTTGCATTCGCCATGACTGTAAATAAGTGAAAAGGCCAATCGTTGAAAGTTTGTGGTCTTAATCTCGAACATCCATATTTTTCCCATGGCATATTCACGAGTCGGAAGACCTTTCACGGCATATGTTTTCGCGCCTGATAAAAAAAAACAAAAATGTAGTTTTTCACAAGGTGGCAAATAAAGAATCATTGAATAATTATATGTTTTTTATTTACAATTCTCCTAATTTAAAAAGTAAAAAATGTGATCATGTGATATTGCCTTTAAGGCGGAACAAAGTTCGCCGGGTCAGCTAGTAAGCAAATAAAGACATGAATTAAAAATCAATATGGCGTCAAGACAAGTTACTCGAAACTGTCAAAGTTTCCCAATCAACCTTGAACCTCATGCTTTGGAGATAAAGTTGTAGATCTATTAAAGTAATTTGACATATACCTTAGTCTATTAATAGTTAGTAGTTCATTTACTTTAGTGTACTGGCGTCTATACAATGCACAGAACAGATAAAGGAGATTATCTATGCCATCATCATCATCATCATTTCAGACGAAAGACGTCCACTGCTGGACATAGGCCTCCCCCAAGGTACTCCACGACGACCGGTCTTGCGCCTCCCGCATCCAGCGGTTTCCCGCGACCTTCACAAGGTCGTCAGTCCACCTTGTCGGGGGGTCTACCCACGCTACGTCTTCCGGTGCGTGGTCGCCACTCGAGAACCCGTCGGCCCCATCGGGCAGCGGTCCTACGGGTAATGTGTCCAGCCCACTGCCACTTAAGTGTTGCAATTCTTCAATCTATTCCATGATACAATGTTATTACAGCTTGGACAAAGGCCTCCTCCGAGAGGCAGTGGGCCGTAATCTACCACGAGGGTTGGTATATCTCACATTTCGTAGGATTATTGTTCTAAAAGTTGTGATTATTTAGTTTACATAAAGTAAAGCGATTATCTATCTATTATCCTTCTCTGTATGAGAGGAGACCTGTGCCCAGCAGTGGGACGATAAAAGGTTAATGATGATGAAAGCGATTATCTTGGTTCAAACCTATGACCTACAAGTCGCGGGCCTTACCACTGGGCCTACACTGACTGAGTAATAAAATAGATAGGTACTGGTCCGACTTTAGCCATAGTTGATGTATAATCGGCTTTATAAAATAATTATATTCTTTATTAATAAATCGAATGTAATATTTGGCAGAATATAAAACTTTATGATTTGTGTATAATAATGCTGCGCGTACACATGTTGCGTGGGAGTCTTTTGTTTTTTAAAATATTTATATTATACTGTTACTTCGAACAGACATAATCATGAACCTACATATACAATATGTTAAGAAAACCCTGTCTGATCCGTGAAGGTATTGTTAGGAATCGATAACTGATTCTACTAATGCCCACAAAGCCGGACTAAAGTTAAAAAAAAAACCCTAAAAAAATAAATATTATTTTGCAAAAAGAGCAGTAGGATACCCTTCCGCGGGCGACGGGGGGCAGGGCACGCGACGCGTGGTCGAATCGCGTAAGCGTACCGTCAAAATGGTGTTGTCACTTTTTTAAAAAATACCAAATTTCGGGGAATTAATTCGCGGGAAAACAGATTATTTTAAAAATCACTAGTATTGTTACTATATGATATATGATACAAGAAAAAACAACAACGATGAAATTATTTATCACTAGCTTTCCGCCCGCGGCTTCGCCCACGTGGAATTTGGTTATATCGCGCTTTTTAGATTTCCCTCGGGAACATCAATTTTTTTTAATAAAAGGTAGCCTGTGTCCTTTTTCAGGGTCTAAAGATTGTCTATGCCAAATTTCATCAATATCGGTTGAGAGGCTTAAGCGGGAAAGCGTAACAGACCGAAATAGCTGGTAATTTGCATAAAGAAAATATACAGTATGTAAAGAAAACCCTGTCCGATCCGTGAAGGTATTGCTAGGTATCGATAACTGATTCTACTAATGGATGCAAAGCCGGGGTAACATAAAAAAAACCCACTTAAAAAAATAAATATTATTTCGCAAAAAGAGGTAACTTAATACATGTGCGGTTTGCAACCATTCCGCGGGCGGCGGGGGGCAGGGCACGCGGCACCTGTGACGTGGTCGCATCGCTGTTCGCTCATAATAATACCGGTGTTGTAACTTTTATAAAAAATACTAAATTTCGGGGAAGTTGGAATTAATTCGAGGGAAAAAAAATTATTTCAAAATTCATTAGTATTGTTACTATGATGATTATGTAAAATTTTATATTATATTTGGTCAAGTGTTTACCTAACCTTTATTATCCTTATGGGTCGGACAGGGTTTTCTTTACAAATTGTATTTAGGAAAATTCGTCCCCTCCAGTGTTTATTATTTCACAAGCAGTGGCAATGCTTCCAAGAGTTCATTAACATTCCCCTAATCATAAAAATCTATCATAAACCTCTCCCTATTCTGTTATCACTCTCGTAAGTAGAATTTTTAGACGTTTGTGACAGCCATGTTTAGAAGGCACGATTTTTGTAAAAAAAAATAAAATAAATAATAAACCTTTATTGTTCAATTTTTTTTTTTTTATACGGACTAATCACACAGATTGAGCTAGCCCCTAAGTAAGTTCAAGACTTGTGTTATGGGGTACTAACTCAACGATAATATATTTTATAATATATACATATATAGATAATCATCCAAGACCCAGGCCAATCAGGAAAAGATCGTTTCCCATCATGACCTGGCCGGGGATCGAACCTGGGGCCTCCGCGTCGCAGGCAGGCATGTTGACCGCTGCGCCAAGGAGGACGTCATTAAAATAAACATTACAATGTTTCAATAGCACTAGCCTTCACACTAGGATTCCCTGTGTCGTGGAGACAGCACCCTAAATGCGTAAAACACTCAGCGCAGTCGCATCCGAAGCTTTTTCAGCTTTGGAGTCTGGGGTCCACTTTACCAGTCTAACTGCTTGTTTGGCTAAACTTCGATATTTTCCGTGAAGCGACTGCTGTCTGACCTCCACAACCCGAAGGCGATATCGGAGCATTGCAGTTGAACGAATTGTTGGACTTTTGAGGGCAACAACAACCCGTAACGAATGTCATTAGATGTTCGTATGGCAACAGGGACCAACGGCTTAACGTGCTTTCCGAGGCACGACCAGCCCAGTGCATATTCATGCATTAGAGACATTGACACTGCGCGGGGATCGCAACTGCGCCTTCTTGCGCAGCGGCCGTATTCGCAATCGCTACGCCACGGAGGCTGTCGTGACTGATCGAGCATTCTGACACTATTTTAATAGCAGACCAAGGCTTCAGCTATCTTCCTCTTTGTGTCACAAAACACGATAATTTACACAAATACGTAATATATATTTATAATTTATATAAATTTATTTTAGACAAATACGTGCAAAGAGTAGCCAGCCCGTCGGTGTTCAATAGGATGCATTTTGGTGAGTGTGCTAGGGAATTACATGATTTAATTCCCCCATCTCCGTTCCATCAACGAGGACCCATCGTACGGCGAGTTTCCACCTTACGTTGTTGACACCATAACGATCCGAACGGAGCGTATCGCCTCTTCTTTTATACCGCGTACATCGAGGGATCTGAAACAAAATTGTTTCAGTCGGACTATATTTAAGTGTCTTCAAGGCTACAGTGAATAGTCTCTTAATGAACAAGCGGGCTTTACCATTAACGATTGCATCACTGCTTATCATCAGACGGGATTGCGGTCAAACACTAGTTTATTATTTATGTAAAAAAAAATAACTGGATAAAACAGCATTGGGAATAATTTTGACAGTTCAACAACATTCATTGCGTTATTTACGTTGTTTATCAGACACATTTTTCGAACATAAGGAGCAATGGATTTTTGAATTGCAATATGCTTCATAATGATTCAGATTGAGATTCATAGTCTGATGACTATGAATCTCAATCTGAATCATTGAGATGATGTCTCAGCGGTAATCCCAGTCGCATCCAAATCTTTTTCAGATTTGGACTCTGGGGTCCGCTTTACCAGTCTAACTGCTTGTTTGGCTAAACTTCGATATTTTCCGTGAAGCGACTGCCATCCGACCTCCACAACCCGAAGGCGACATCTAAGCATTGCAGTTAGACAAATAGTTGGACTTTTGAGGGCTCCAACAACCGGTGACGACTGCCATTAGGTGTTCCTATGGATACATATTATAAGCTTATTTCATTCACACGCCAAATTGAGATTCATAGTATATTACGCGATTAGGGTACTGAACCTGATGTATGAGGTGAAGGATGTAATTCTGAAATCAGTTTTTATTTTGTCAAATGTTATAATTCTGTTAATTACATGCATCGTGGTACCATAACCGTGATATACTCGTTTGCTGCGGTCAGTCTTCGACACGTGTTCGCTGAATCTCTGCGTCCTACGTCACTGCATGGAGGTGCCTACTAGAGGTACTCGATTTTTCGTCGCTCGAAATTCCGCCATCTCCGTTCCATCATTGGACGACCCGTCGTACGGCTAGATTCCACCCTTACGTTGTTAATACCACTACAATCCGGACGAAGCGTTTCGCCTCCTCCTTTATACCGCGTACATCTGCCAGCGGCGGTGTTTCCATCGGACTACAATTTGAGTGTCTTCAAGGCTAGAGTGAATAGCTCTGCTGCTAACCATCAGGCGGGATTGCGGTCAAGCGTTAGTTTATAATTTATTAAAAAAAAATATTACTTAGGAAAGTTACATTGGTACTTGCCTGACCTGGAATCGAACCCGTACACTCATAGATAGATAGATAGATAGATAGTTAACACATTTATTTGATGAACAACAAAAGATACAATACAGGTAATACAGGAAAAAAAAATATATCAAGAAGGGTGATATTCAAATAGTACAAAAAAATAATACTCATACTTGAGAGGCTGGAGTTTTAAACATTAGGCCACCGCGTCACTAGAGTGAATAAGCTCTTAATAAACTAGCGCGCTTTACCATCAACGATTGCATCACTGCTTACCATCAGGCGGGATTGTGGACAAGCATTAGGTTATAATAAAAAAAAAAAAAAATGCATTCATGCTTTTTTCCTATGGGGTAGACATAAGCTTTCCAATGATTTTCTGTATTTCCTGCCAACCCCACACCCTAATTGCGTAACAGACTATTACCTACTGTCAATTTGAATCATATTGCTATTCTGTTGCTCCAAATGTTTGAAAAATGAATTTGCTCAACAACGTTAACAACACAATGAATGTTGTTCTGTCAAAATGAAACCCATTGCTACTGATAGTATGTTACTTAGTTACTCTGTTGGTCTTCTACGAACCTTACACACTCCTTACTCACTTTACTTTCCATTACCAGTGAGTTTCCATAGTATTGTCAAGTATACAGTCTGTCCGAGTCACTACGAGTATTTTCAGTAATAGCAGAGAGCTGCGATCTACGTAAACGCCGCTGAGTCTGCCAGAAGATGCGTCGTGGTGTGCGTTGAGACGCATAGATTAGTGTTTTTTGTAGACGGGTAGTTAGGCAGTATAGATGGTTTCTAAGAGTACCTACATCCATACTAATATTGTAAATGCGAAAGTAACTCTGTCTGTCTGTCTGTCTGTTACGCTTTCCTGCTTAAATCTCTTAACCGATTTTGATGAAAATTGGCACAGACAATCTTTAGACCCTGAGAAAGAACATAGGCTTTTATCCCGGAACAATTTAATATCCCCGAGGGAAATCTAAAAAGCGCGTTATAACCGAACTCCACGCGGGTGAAGCCGCGGGCGGAAAGCTAGTATACAATATGTAAAGAAGATCATGTAAAGAAAATCCGATCCGTGAAGGTATTGTTAGGTATCGATAACTGATTCTACTAATGCCTACAAAGCCGGGCTAAGCTTAAAAAAACCGAAAAAATAAATATTATTTCCCAAAAATAGGTAACTTAATACATGTGCTGTAGGCAATACATGCGCGGGCGAAGGGGGCAGGGCACGCGGCACGCGGTCGAATCTCTATGAATCGCTCATAATAATACCGACAAAAATGGTGTTGTCACTTTTTTAAAAATTAACAATTTTTGGGGAAGCTGAAATTAATTCGCGAAAATAAAATATTATTTCAAAATTCATAAGTATTGTTACTATGATGATCATGTAAAATTTCATATTTTAATTGGTCATGTGTTTACCTAACCTTTATTATCCTTAGGTATGGGTCGGACACAATTGGTCGCAGCGTGTTATATAGCCTAAAGCCTTAGCTTTATATATTAGTATAGATTACAGCTTAGTTCGGCACTCAGCTGTCATTTTTGTATTAAGAACTTTGACACAACCTCAACACAGTTCGAAATACAAATACTTTTAAGTCTAGAAACAAAGTTGAATAAACCACTCCCCACCACTCAAGCTTACATACAAAACCACTTCAAATTATTATCTCATCTAAAACCTTCATAATCTTTGCCCGTGTCTCTACACTAGTGCGCATGTGTGGGTGGCGCCATAGCCCGCCGTTTCTAACCTAAATCCGAATTCCGAGGTTCGCGGCAGCGGGCGAACACCCGGCCGTCCGCTAAACCATTTAAAAATACATTTTCCCCCAAATTTTATACGCGAAAAACCGAAAATACCCGAAAAAATTCGTAAAAATCCGTATTTTTTATTCTTTTTGCGGATAATGTTGGAAAATAGTGTTGTGTCGAGTGCTAGTGTTGTGTTTTCCGTATTTAGGTGACAAAAGGTACATTTTTCGGGACTAATAAGTAGTGATTACATGTTTGTGATGAAGAGAAGAAAGTGATGTGATAGTATACATTACTGGATTTGATCTGTTCAAGGAAATTTGTTTACCTATAGGTAAGGCAATGGTGTTGTATATTTTGTCCTTCGGTTTCATGGTCATACATCAATCCATTCTGTTTTTATTAAGAAGATAATGTGAAAATTTGAGTTAAGCTTTTGATTATGGTACCAAAATTATTGCATTCTTTTCTAGAGTTTTCTTTGCTATAGTAAATTAATAAATTATATTGTAAATCCTAGTAATATCCACCACCAATCAGACAAAGTCTTGCCGCCAAACGATTCGTCGTGTTCCGGCATGATGTCTGGTGAAGCCGTACGGAGGACGAGTCTGAGCAGTTGTGTTGCGATGTGTGCCAGGTACGATGCATCAAATGTTGTTGTGTCGGGAGTTCGGTCGTGGAGGGTCTCCAGATCAATCTCCCTCTGGCGCAGCATCGTTGGTCGTGTTGTTGGGTTTAACATTGCGTCACCTCGCTCAACTGCCGTCTTCCTTCTTATTCACTAAGTTTTTTTAAGTAAATAGGCTTAATAAACTAGCGCGCTTTACTATCAACGATTGCATCACTGCTTACCATCAGGCGGGATTGCAGTCCAGCTCTAGTTTATAATTATAAAAAAAAAAAACAGAAATATTCTGGAGTAAATAGTTCAATGCTATGTAAGTAGTATGGAAGTGTGTTAATACAAATGCAATATTTCAAAAGCTCAATATACTGAAACCTTGGGTTTGCAGTTCGATGAGGAGATTGTTAGATTTTAATCATCCGATTCGATAGTGAAAATGATTTTTTTCAAACAGGTTTTCTGTGAGATACTTTTTTTACGTTATAAACTACCTAGTGCTTGACCGCGATCCCGCCTGACCGTTAGTAATGATGCAATCGTTGATGGTAAAGCACACTGGTTTGTTAAGAGCCTTTTCACTATAGCCATGAACACTTAAATTGTAGTCAGACGGAAAGACCGCCGTTGGCAAATAGTTCCAGTGCTTCGGTGTACGTGCTATAAAAGATGAGACGTAGCGAGACGTTACATTGTCAATAACGTAAGGGTAGTACTCGCCGTACTACGGGCCGACCAATGTTGGAACGGAGATGGGGAATTAGTCCTGCAATTCCCGCGCACACTCTCCAAAATACATTTTTTTTTTAGAAACTCGGATTGTGATTGATAGTTTTAATTAATGCACTTAGGATGTAGAAGCTTTTAATATTTTTGAAAAAAATTATTTGACATACCAGTAGCCAGTGAGATCATTGCTTAACACACTATAAATGTCTGACATTTGGCAATTCCACAACATTTGCAACGTTATGCCGAATTTTTTTTCGATTTTAGACAAATTTTTCGGCCATATGGAGCAATAGATTAGCAATTTTTTTTTTTAAATATTTATTATAAACTAGCGCTTGACCGCAATCCTGCCTGATGGTAAGCAGTGACGCAGTCGTTGATGGTAAAGCGCACTAGTTTATTAAGAGCCTATTCACTCTAGCCTTGAAGACACTCAAATTGTAGTCCGACGGAAACACCGCCGCTGGCAAATTGTTCCAGTCCCTCGATGTACGCGGTATAAAGGAGGAGGCGAAACGCTTCGTCCGGATCGTAGTGGTGTTAACAACGTAAGGGTGGAAACCAGCCGTACGACGGGTCGTCCGATGGTGGAACGGATATGGGGGAATTAAATCATGCATTTCCCTCGCACACTCCCCAAAATGCATCCTATAGAACACCGAAAGGCACAAGGCTACTCTACGCCTGTGCTCTAGGCTTTGGAGACCAACTCCAGTTAGATCAGGGTCACCAATCAGCCTCTTCCCACGTCTCTCCACTGAATCCAAAGTGGCCAGGTGACACTTAGCAGCACCAGCCCAAATGTGGCTGCAGTACTCCACACACGAACGGACCTGTGCTTTGTATAACATTAGAAGCTGCCCAGGTGTGAAGTACTGCCGGTCCTTTGCGATAACGCCAAGTTTCCTGGCAGCCACCTTGGCCTTGGACTCAATGAACCGCCCAAAGTTAAGGTTCGAGGAAATCTCAACTCCCAAAAGCTGAAGGCGGTCGGAACACTCCAAGGACACATTTCGAAAAGTAGGAGCCAAGGTGAACGGGCTCCTTTTGGCGGTGAAAAGACACGCATCCTATAGATCACCGATAGGCTGGCTACCCTACGCTTGTGCTCCAGGAAATTATTTGTATCGCAATGTGGTCATTGGCATCTGGAATAAACAGCTTTTTTTACTCGTTCAAGTTATCTGAGAAAAGAATTTCTATTTTTTTGAAGTGTTAATTAACTTCTATAGGGACGCTGAGTACTTTTGTTGGATACAGGGAAAAGTATTGAATTCGCGTCAGCGGGACCGATCTGAAATTGTAATCGTTATTTGTTTTTTACTTTTTGTGTAGTCTGTGTCTTATATAATGATTTCAGTTTTCACTTTTGTCGGTAAGTCCCACGACAGTTGTTTTTTCAGCTTTAATGAAGTTCTCATGAAGTAGAAATCGAATTTTATTTTTTGTATCTTTAGATCAGAAAAAGCTTATCGATTCAAATGTATAAGAATTTCAATGGATTTTATTGATATCGGCGCTAGCCAATATCTGTGATATCGTATACAACTATTTTATGGATTTCGGCGCTAGCCAATATCTGTGATATCGTATACAACTATTTTATGGATATCGGCGCTAGCCAATATCTGTGATATCGTATACAACTATTTTATGGATATCGGCACTAGCCAATATCTGTGATATCGTATACAACTATTTTATGGATATCGGCGCTAGCCAATATCTGTGATATCGTATACAACTATTTTATGGATATCGGCGCTAGCCAATATCTGTGATATCGTATACAACTATTTTATGGATATCGGCGCTAGCCAATAACTGTGATATCGTATACAACTATTTTATGGATATCGGCGCTAGCCAATATCTGTGATATCGTATACAACTATTTTATGGATATCGGCGCTAGCCAATATCTGTGATATCGTATACAACTATTTTATGGATATCGGCGCTAGCCAATATCTGTGATATCGTATACAACTATTTTTTTTTTGTAAACTTTTCCCCTCACTAGGAATTTCTCCTGTATCGTGGGGGCATTTACAAACATATAAAGTCACATACACAAACACCCGGGACAACTAATTGTAGGCCTTACAAATATTAGTTTCGGTCCGGAATCGAACCCACGACACGCAACGCAGCAGTCGATTGCTCAGCCGCTGCGTCAATCATGTCGTCATCACTATGAAATAAGAATATAAATATCTACAACACATTTAGAACAACTGAAGAACTGACAGAAAATACTCAGTCTAAGCCACTGAAATATATTTATTTAATCAAACGTGGAGTGTATCAGAGCAACTGAAACACAGAGATTAATAATATTCCATGATTTACTGTTTACTAGCTACGCCCCGCGGCTTCTCCCGTGTAAGTTTCGTTCTCGCGGGAATCATCATCATCAGCTTCTACTCGTCCACTGCTGGACATAGGCCTCTTCCATGGCACGCCAACAAGCTCGATCCTGAGCAGTTCTCTGCCAGCCACTACCACGGAATATCGGGATAAAAAGTATCATATGTCATTCCTGATTATAAACTACCTGTGTGCCAAATTTCACCGAAATTTGTTCAGTAGTTATTGCGTGAAAAAGTACCAAACATCCAACCATACATTCTCACAAACTTTCGCATAATCTAATGTTAGATTTATCATCATCACCATCTCAACGTTAATCCCAGTCGCATCAGAAGCTTTTTCAGCTTCGGAGTGTGGAATTCGCTTTACCAGTCTAACTGAAGCTTTTGGCTAAACTTCGATATTTTCCGTGAAACGACTGCCGTCTGACCTTTACAACCCAAAGGCGATATCGAGGCACTGCAGTTAGACCAATTGTTGGACTTTTGAGGACTTCAACAACCCGTAACGACTGTCATCAGATGTTTGTATGGCAACCGGGACCAACCGCTTAACGTAATTTCCGAGGTACGACCAGACCAGTTCAAATCGACTGTCCCTAAGTATAGTACCGAAATGGAAAACTGGCACTTTACAGGAGAGCTACTAAAATTGTTGTAATTAACAAATACATAAGATCTATGGATTGAATTTATTGGTAGTTTCTGTGAAAATCTAGTTTCGAGTTATCTATGAAACGGACTAATTATTTTTTTGATTTTCATACCTTAGATACATCCCTATTAGCAAAACGCTAGGATGATGATTGTTTTTAAAACATCTTTCTCCTATTCCTTAAAATATTTTAAAAATACGGGTCTTAATATTTTTTCTTATCTATAAAACGGACTAATTATTTTTTTGATTTTCATACCTTGGATATGTTACAGCTAAAACCCGAAGCGCCGCTGCACCTAGTTTTAGCCGGTTAAAACTAGTTGCAGCCACTTACTCTTGGTTAAACCTAGTACGAGCCGATTGTTTTCGAGTAAAACTAGGTCTAGCCTTCATCATGCCGGTTACAACTAGGTCCAGCCATTCCCTGTTGGATAAAACTAGGTCTATCAGATATCATTCCAGCTAGAACTAGGTCCAGCCGGAATGATATCGGATCCCTGTTGGATAAAACTTTTGTGCGTGCCCTGCCACGACTTCCGCCCCGCGTCACACTCATGACTCAGCATCTGCAGCAGCGGCGCTGGGTAGAGGGCGTAGCGAGGCACGCGCCTCTGCAGGTTGTGAGCGCCAGATACTGCAGGTGTAGATCTGCAGTAGTTCAGTGCTAGTAGTACCGAGTGTGACTCAGAGCGTCTACATCAGGAGCGCGTGTCTGTACATAGTTGTAGCTGGCATGCTATCGGCAGAGCTTTTTAGATATTAAAAATAACACCTAATAATAAGAAACGTAGAGAGTTTTTTATTCTGTAATCACATTGTTATAATTAACACAAATTATATTAGGAGTAGGTACAAAATTTTTGATATAATTTGAACAATCAGGAACATTTTTTTAACAACAGACAATAGTTGTATTTTATAATTAAAAGAATATTATTATGATTATAAATCACATTTTTACAATTAACAAAAATTATTAGGAGTACAATTTTAATATAATGGGAACATCAGGAACATTTTTTTAACAATATACAATAGTTGTGTTTTAAAATTTAAAGAATATTGTTATAAAATTTAAATCACACTTTTATAAGTTAACATAAACTGTATATTAGAACAATCTAAACTTAGTGACATTTTGAGTTGCACAAAATACCAGCAGCTTTGCAGAGGCACTTTTTGTTGCCACTTTTGGTTTTGCAGTGGCATCTTTTATAGCCTTGCCCACCGGAGGTCGATTGTGCATTCGCGATTTGGCGTAGTGTTTTCTTTTCGGGTGAAACAATGTCAATATCTAAAAAGAACGTTTCGTGGATATTTTGGCAGCTTTAACGTCTCCATAAACTTGGAATACTGCACATCATTCACGTAGCTTTGATTTTCACCATGTTTTGTGGCTAATAAACACTGAAACTGTTCCAAAAAACTTGACTTCATAGTCTGTAGGTCTTCATTCACAGCCATTCTGAATTCGAACGTATGAGTACGCAAAAACAAGAAAGTAGTTTTATCCAACAGGGATTGTCTGGACCTAGTTCTAGCCGGAATGATATCGGATAGACCTAGTTTTATCCAGCAGAGAATGGCTGGACCTAGTTGTAACCGGCATGATGAAGGCTAGACCTAGTTTTACCCGAAAACAATCGGCTCGTATTAGGTTTAACCAAGAGTAAGTGGCTACACCTAGTTCTAACCGGCTAAAACTAGGTGCAGCCGCGCTTCGGGTTTTAGCCGTAACAGATACATCCCTATTAGCAAAACGCTAGGATGATGATTGTTTTTAAAACATCATTCTGCTGACTCATCGCACATTCCTTGAAATGTTTTAAAAATACGGGTCTTAATATTTTTTATTATCTATAAGACGGACTAATTATTTTTTTGATTTTCATACCTTGGATACATCCCTATTAACAAAACGCTAGGATGATGATTGTTTTTATATCTTTCTCCTGACTCATCGCCTATTCCTTGAAATATTTTATATCTTGTTTGGTTAAAACTGACCTTACAAACGTCATCAGCTGAATGACTTTTGAACAAAAGCAAAAAGCACATGAAACGGAGAAGTCGTTTCTGAGTTATAACTAAATGATGAGTGAGTTATTTTTGTTCGGATTGTCTTGGAAAAAATATCTTCAGCTATCTATAAAAACGGTTTTTATAACTATGTCTGTTTTGGTTGTTGTCTGGGTTTATGTAAAAATAACTATTATTATGAACGTTTGAATCATTGAGAAGGCGTGCCACTAATTTATTTATTAACTCGCTCTCGACTGCTCGGTTAGCGCAGTGGTTAAGAGGGAACTCTGGTGGTGCTTTCTCTATACAAACGTATTTCGCTGTTTTCTTCGTGGATAATGCTTTTAGAGCAATTATTTTTTCTACAATTTTACACCGTGATTATACGTGCCCCTATCATTTGATTTTTTCCGAAACTTAATTTATAATAGAAATACGATATTTCACAATCGCGGAAAATAACCCATTTTTACCGTAATGTTCTGATGACTATTAGACATACGTGACAAGTTTTTGACAAAAAAGAAAATAATAGAAGCATATGTATACTTTGCCTCTAAATTTTGATTTAAAAATAATTGAGATGACAGATCTCAATTGTTTTGAAACAGCGTGTCAACGTTTCTGTAGGTTACCTAAATCAGCCTGAGCTGCAACTGTCCTTTTCGCACTTTACCGGGAGAGGTTGGAAGCAGCATGACGGTAATGGTTTCTTCAAATACCCCTTTTCAAAATTCCTCGGCACTAGAATCCCCTCTTAAGCTATTGACCACTGTGCTGCGTGTTGCGGATTTGATTTCCGCACGGAACAAATTTTTGTATGACCTACAATTAGTTGTTCTGGGTCTGGCTGTTTGTGTATGTGAGTTTATATGTTTTTAAATGCCCACGATACAGCAAAAAATCCTAGAGTGGGGCAAAGTTTAAAAAACTAGCTTTGCTCCGCGGTTTTACCTGCATAAGTTTCGACCGAAACATTTTTCAAATCGAACCAGTAGTTTCTGAGATAAGCGCATTCAAACAAACAAACTCTTTAGCTTTATGTATTAGTATAGATTAGTAGGATACTAGAATTACAATTTGTGAAGGATAGAATAGACGGTGACCAAACCAAAAACCAAGCATTTGGCTGTATTCTCGGTAGTATGCCATAACATCGGCTGCCGGCAGAAGTTACCACCCACCAGACAAAGTTTTGCCGCCAAACGATTCGTCGTGTCCCGGCATGATGTCTGGTGAAGCCGTAAGGAGGACGGGTCTGAGCAGTTGTGTTGCTATGTGTGCCGGGTACGATGCGCCAAAAGTTGTTGTGTCGGGAGTTTGGTTGTAGAGGGTCTCACTCAACTGCAGTCTTCCTTCCTATTCACTCAGTTTTTTTTGAGTGTATAGGCTCTTAATAAACTAGTGCGCTTTATCATCAACGATTGCATCACTGCTTACCATCAGGCGGGATTGCGGTCAAGCACTAGTTTATAATTATAAAAAAAGCTATCGACCTACGACCTCTTCCAGTGTCACAATCGTCTTTTAGATCTTCAGTGACCTCGTGGCCCAGATACTTAAATTTGTCCATACTTCGTAGGGCTTCTTTATACAGTGCGAGGAATACACGAATATGTCGTACTCCCTGCATTAAAAACCATTAGTTCTGTCTTTTAAGACGTTGTATCTGAGCTTATTAGTCGCCACATGATAGCAATTATTCCCAATTAAGCAATGCAATCGTTGATGGTAAAGCGCACTAGTTTATTAAGAGCCTATTCACGCTAGCCTTGAAGACACTCAAGTTGTAGACCGACGGAAACACCACCGCGGGGAAATTGTTCTAGTCCCTCAATGTACGCGGTGTAAAGGACGAGGCGAAACGCTTCGTTCGGATCGTAGTGGTGTTAACAACTGCGTGCTTTCCCTATACAAACGTATTCCGCTGTTTTCTTCGCGGATAATGCTTTTAGAACAATTATTTTTTTTCTACAATTTCACACCGTTATTATACGTGCCCCTATCATTTGTTTTTTCCAAAACTTAATTAATAAAAGAAATACGATACTTTAAAATTGCGAAAAATAACCCATTTCAATCGTGATGTTCAGATGACTATTAAACAAACGTGATAAGTTTTTGACAAAAAAGAAAATAATAGAAGCATAGGTATACTTTTTCTCTAAATTTTGATATAAAAATAATTGTGATCTGTCGTGTTTTGAAAAAGAAAACAGCGGAATACGAAACGTCTTTCGGTCAAAGTTTTTGTAGGTAAAATCAGCCTGAACTGCAACTGTCCTTTTTGTAGCGTCGTTCCTTTACCGGGAGAGGTTGGAAGCAGCGCGACGGCAATTGTTTCTTCAAATACTTATTTTCCAAATTTCTCGGCACTAGAGTCCCCTCTTAACATCGTGAGAAAACTGGTATGTCCTAGAGCTGAAACTTCAAAAACATCTACCAACCCGCACTGGGCTCACCTGGTAGAATATAGCCCGTTCCCACAAAGAAAGAGGAGACTTCTGTCCTATTATTGACATTGGAAGCTTTTTATTCTATACTAGCGGCCGCCAGCGACTTCGTTCGCGTGGAGGTAGTTATGCTCCGCTCTTATTGGTCGCAGCGTGATGTTTTAAATAGCCTAAAGCCTTCCTGGATTATTGGGCTATCCAACGGAAAAATATTTTTTGAAATCGGGGCAGTAGTTCCTGAGATTAGCGCGTTCAAACAACGAAACAAACAAACTCTTCAGCTTTATATATTAGTATAGATTATGCTAAGAACCTCTCTCATTGAAATTATATTGCTTTAAAGTTTGTTCATTAAATTAAAGCCTGCGTCGTAATAGCTTACGTAATTACTACATAGAAGCATATTGATAATTCATTGCTCCATATATTCGCAAAATATGTCTATGTCTGCTAAACAACGTATACATAGCAGTGAATGTTGTTAAATTGTCAAATGAAACTCATCGCATAGTGTGTTACGAAGTTATTCTTCTGATGCAAAGGAGTGACATTTCTCGTTCTCGAATCAAACCAAAATATAAAAATAACATCATCGCGCTTATCCTTGTACAATTTTAGCTATAAGTGTCATCATGACACACTTCGTGAATCCCTTTCGAACAGAATTACGCGTATTTGACGCCATTTTGGTGACATAATTATGTCAATGACGTTATAGAAATAGCGCGGGAACTGTGAAAACTGCGCAGACGCATTTTATGTGCAAACCTACTATGTATTGTGTGTATTTCAACTGTTTTCGTTTCTATAACTGGTTTTAATAACCACTTTAATGACTTGTATATGTCTGGTGGCACCTGGTTCATATATAATAGCAGTTATACTGCTAAAATTAAGTGGCACTGGGCAGGGCACATTGCTCGTAGACCCGATGACCGATGGGGCAGTAAGGTACTGGAGTGGCGTCCACGTACTGGAAGACGCAGCGTAGGAAGGTCCCCAACAAGGTGGACCAATGACCTGATGAAGGTAGGAAGCTGATGGATGTGGACAGCACAAGACCGGTCATCTATCTGTCTACCTAGCTTTATCCCAACTATATTGGGGTCAGATCCTTTTCGACCCCCTCATGTATGCAGCTGAATACCAGTACCTTATATGGAATGACTGCTGCTTTCAAACCTCAGTTTCTACTGGGTAAACTGACAGCCTCCGTGGCGTAGCGGTAACGAACGCGGCCGCTGCCCAAGGAGGCGCGCAGTGCAAATACTTGTATGCATGAATATGCATACTTGCACTGGTCTGGTCGTGCCTCGGAAAGCACGTTAAGCCGTTGGTTCCGGTTGCCATACGAACATCTAGTGGCAGTCGCTAAGGATTGTTAGAGCCTTCAAAAGTCGCACAATTGGTCTAACTGCAATGCTTCGATATCGCCTTCGAGTTGTGGAGATCAGACAGCAGTCGCTTTACGGAAAATATCGAAGTTTGGTCAAAAATCAGCAGTTAGAATGGTAAAGCGGACCCTAGACTTCAAACCTGAAAAAGCTGCGGATGCGACTCTAATTAACGCTGAGATGATGATGAGTTGCCACTGGGTAAACTAATAATAATAAAGTTTATTGCTCAAAAGATTACACAGATTTTTCATTGGCCCCAAACTAGGGAAGCCTGTATCTTCATCATCATCAACTTTTTTATCGTCCCACTGCTGGGCACAGGTCTCCCTCTCATACAGAGAAGGATTGAGCGTAATCACCACGCTTGCTCAATGCGGGTTGGCGATTTCAGACTTAAAGTCCTGGTTTCCTCACGATATTTTCCTTCACCTTCAGTCATTGGTGTCCAAGATATACTTACTTAGTTTGTCAAGGGTATCAGTACTGTCGAATAGAATTGAATATACCTATTTTGAAGATTTATTTTACATACGGAAACCACAGATTTTAATCTCATGAAGCAAGGTATGATTAATTAAAACAACCCAACATTTCAACAATACGGAACCACACCATTAACAACTCACTCGTCCTTGACAGCTATCTGCAAGATTCGGGTTGAAAGCCCATCTTGGCAGCGTTTTTCGGGGTCATTCAGAATAGTGCTGAATATTTATGCATAGAGGGATGTAGGGAGGGTGGGGGGGGGGGGGGTACGCCCCTTTACCCCACACACTAGGCTAAACAGTTTTTGATAAGAAATGTTATTTCTAGTATCGTTCAAATGATTACATTTAGTTTTAGGACTCGCGACTTCGTTCGCGTGTACTTAGTTATTATGCTCGGCTCCTATTAGTCTCAGCATGATGTTATATAGCTTAAGGCCTTCCTGGGTTAATGCACTATCAAATGCAAAAATAATTTTCAAATCAGACCCGTGGTTCCTGAGATTAGCGCGTTCAAACAAACAAACAAACTCTTCAGCTTTATATATTAATATAGATTTAATCGTGCTAGTTTATTAATATTTTAATAATATTGTGCTTTCTATTTTAAACTTCTTTTTCTTCAGCTTTATATGCTTTAGGAAATATTATTTGGATTAGAAGCTGTACAGATGGTATGGTGGTCTCGGTGGTAGGCCATAAAGTTACCACCCACCAGACAAAGTCTTGCCGGCAAACGATTCGTCGTGTTCCGGCATGATGTCTGGTGAAGCCGTACGGAGAACGGGTCTGAGCAGTTGTGTTGCGATGTGTGCCGGGTACGATGCGCCAAATGTTGTTGTTTTTCAGGAGTTTGGTCGTGGTGGGTCTCCAGAGCAATCTCCCTCTGGCGCAGAATCGTTGATCAAGTTGTTGGGTTTGACATAGCGTCTCCATCTGTCGTCTTCCTTCCTATTCACTCAGTTTTATTGAGTCAATAGGCTCTTAATAAACTAGTGCGCTTTATAATCAATGATTGCATCACTGCTTACAGCAGCTTGCAGGCGGGAATGCAGTCAAGCACTAGTTAAAAATTATAAAAAAAAAATTAAGCATAAACAGTGTTCTTAAGTTTAAATTTAAGAAATATTCTACCCACAAAACTTTCCACAGATTGCCATTAATACAACAAAATCAAGCTGTTAGCAAATCTGAATTGTAGCAGGGCTATCTTAATGATAAGAAAAGATGAAAAAACGGGATAATAGAAAAAATATAGACGAAGATACCATATTCTGTAAATGTAATATTATAATATACATACAAAAAGAAACAAAAATTCTTGCAAAAAAAAAGCAAGATCAAACATAGGCTGATTAACAGCCTATGTTTGATCTTGCTTTTTTTCTGAAGTTAACGTTTTTTATTAAAAAAAGGCTCTATTATACTATTGTATAATATAACCTTTTTTGTGGAATATCATAATAAGTTTTCTCGATGTATATTATGCTAGTTTGCACGCTAAAATCTACTTGCGAGATTTAGGATTTGTGTGACGTCATTACGCGTTGTTTACATGTGGCGTTTGTGGATACTACTACAAAGATGTTAGTATGGCAAGCGGGACCAACGGCTTAACGTGCTTTCCGAGACACAACCAGACCAGTGCAAATATTCATATTGATGCATACAAATATTTCGACTGCGCAGGGATCGGGACCACGGGGGGTCACGGAAGCTGTCAATGTAGAATAATGTGTTGCTGTGGAAATTGTTGCTACACCTTTTTGTCCCAGCTAAAACCTCATTGGTGGCTCTGCCTGACTCCAATATCGAGGTATGGGGAACATAGTGTAAATTCATTCTGCATAGAAATAGGAGGCTCTTCGAACCAGACACGCAGTATCTGGTGGACGATTGATGTCGGTGATGTATGGTATATTGATGTCGGTGATGTATGATATATTGATGTCGGTGATGTATGGTATATTGATGTCGGTGATGTATGGTATATTGATGTCGGTGATGTATGGTATATTGATGTCGGTGATGTATGGTATATTGATGTCGGTGATGTATATTGATGTCGGTGATGTATCATGGTATATTGATGTCGGTGATGTATGGTATATTGATGTCGGTGATGTATGGTATATTGATGTCGGTGATGTATAATATATTGATGTCGGTGATGTATGGTATATTGATGTCCGTGATGTATGGTATATTGATGTCGGTGACGTATCATGGTATATTGATGTCGGTGACGTATCATGGTATATTGATGTCGGTGATGTATGGTATATTGATGTCGGTGACGTATCATGGTATATTGATGTCGGTGATGTATGGTATATTGATGTCGGTGATGTATGGTATATTGATGTCGGTGATGTATGGTATATTGATGTCGGTGATGTATGGTATATTGATGTCGGTGATGTATCATGGTATATTGATGTCGGTGATGTATGGTATATTGATGTCGGTGAAGTATGGTATATTGATGTCCGTGATGTATGGTATATTGATGTCGGTGATGTATCGGTGATGTATGGTATATTGATGTCGGTGATGTATGGTATATTGATGTCGGTGATGTATGGTATATTGATGTCCGTGATGTATGGTATATTGATGTCGGTGATGTATCATGGTATATTGATGTCGGTGATGTATGGTATATTGATGTCGGTGATGTATGGTATATTGATGTCCGTGATGTATGGTATATTGATGTCGGTGATGTATGGTATATTGATGTCGGTGATGTATGGTATATTGATGTCGGTGATGTATGGTATATTGATGTCGGTGATGTATGGTATATTGATGTCGGTGATGTATCATGGTATATTGATGTCGGTGATGTATGGTATATTGATGTCGGTGAAGTATGGTATATTGATGTCCGTGATGTATGGTATATTGATGTCGGTGATGTATGGTGTAATGATGTCGGTGATGTATGGTATATTGATGTCGGTGATGTATGGTATATTGATGTCGGTGATGTATGGTATATTGATGTCGGTGATGTATGGTATATTGATGTCCGAGATGTATGGTATATTGATGTCCGTGATGTATGGTATATTGATCTCGGTGATGTATGGTATATTGATGTCGGTGATGTATGGTATATTGATGTATATGTGAACTTTTTTAAATTTATAACTAAGGACGTAATTCGATTAAAATGCATTTCTAGTTATTAGATTATGCTGGGAACACTTCCAAATTACTCCAACTACCACTTCAGATAATCCAGGTTTAGGCGTAGGCGATGTTATACTACACAGCTAAAGGAACTGGCGGTCTCATGAGCACCTAGTCCTTTTAATCAAGATCCTGGCGTCATGCCAGAAATATATAAGAATGGGGGACAGATATTCTACTATTTTCTGGCAAACAATAAACTATTTTAACATTGCTAAAAAAACAGTATAACACACGCGGTGAAATTAAAAACCTTGAAAATTCCCGTAATAAAAGATAAAGTTTTCTATAAAGAGGTATTTTGATTTAAATCTATGCCTAATGGTCGTGTCGATAATTTTCGCCTCTTTTCGATTCACATCGCAAAAAATAAACTTAAACATTGGTTAAAAAAACACAATATAATAACGCCAAAATTACACCCAAACACCTTGAAAATTGTCCTATTAAAATATATATTTTCTACTAGCTTTCCGCCCGCGACTTCGCCCGCGTGGAATTCGGTTATATCGCCCTTTTTAGATTTTCCTGGGGAAAACCAATCTTTTTTTCAATAAAAAGGAGCCTATGCTATATCCCGCTGTATTGTTCCTCTCCCTTTTACACACATTTCTCTCTGTCTCTCAAGGCTTTTGCAAGTCCAGTCCATAGGACTGATAGCTGTAGGAGTTAATTCCATCACACCATCTTCGTCTCAACCTGCTGCAATGGCGGCCTGCGTTAAGAGAGGGAGCCAAACGGAAATTCTCTTAGCTTGAGCCGGACATATCTGCCGCATGATGAGAAATAACACTAAAGCACATAAATGTACAGAGGCGGACTTAAGGCTTTCTTTAAATGTTATAATTATAACTTTGTGGTTCACTGTGATCCAGCCTGATGGTAAGCAGTGATGCAATCGTTGATCGTGGAGTCTATTTACTCTAACCTTGCACATAGGCATTCTATACCATTCGACTTTTGAGTGAAACAGTAGTAGGTACCTCTACAAATTTTTAAATCTAAAGATACACAAAAAACCTTAGATATTTAATTCATGTGTACAGAAGATTAGGGCACCACTCCACACTATAGCATCTTACATGCATTTCTTGTATACAATATGTAAGAAATCCCTGTCTGATCCGTGAAGGCATTGTTCGCATCATGGCATCGTGAACTGTATCTACTAATGCCTACAAAGCCGGGCTAAACATAAAAAAATCAATAAAAAAATATTATTTCCCAAAAGGAGGTGACTTAATACATGTGCGGTAGGCAATACATGCACGGGAGAAAGGGGACAGGGCACGCGGCACGCGGTCGCATCGCTATCCGCTCATAATAATACCAATAATACCGTCAAAAATGGTGTTGTCACTTATTACAAAAATACCAAATTTTGGGGAAGTTGGAATTAATTCGCAAAAAAATTATTTCAAAATTCATTAATAGATATTGTTGCTATGATGATAACGTAAAATTTCATATTTTATTTGGTCATGTGTTTACATAACCTTTATTAGTTATCCTTATGGCTCGGACGGGGTTTTCCTTACATAGGTCATCATCATCCCAGCGTTAATCCCAGTCGCATCCGAAGCCTTTTCAGCTTTGGAGTCTGGGGTCCGCTTTACCAGTCCAACTGCTGATATGGCTAAACTTCGACATTTTCCGTGAAGCGACTGCCGTCTGACCTCCACAACCCGAAGGCGACATCGAAGCATTGCAGTTAGACCAATTGTTGGACTTTTTGAGGGCTCCAACAACCCGTAACGACTGCCTCTAGATGTTCGTATGGCAACCGGGACCAACGGCTTAACGTGCTTTCCGAGGCACGACCAGACCAGTGCAAGTATTCATATTCATGTATACAAATACTTGCACTGTGCGGGGATCGAACCCGCGCCACCTTGCGCAGCGGCCGCGTCCGCTACCGCTACGCCACGGAGGCTGTGTTTTCCTTACATAGGTATCTATACTAATATATAAAGCTGAAGAATTTGTTTGTTTGAACGCGCTAATCTCAGGAACTACTGGTCCGATTTGAAAAAATCCTTTTGCGTTGGATAGCCTACTAATCCAGGAAGGCATATATAACATCATGCTGCGACCAATAGGAGCGGAGCATAACTAACTAAACGCGAACGAAGTCGCTGGCGGCCGCTAGTTGTATAGAAAGTACCAGGAACGTCGTATCTAGCATAGATGTTCAGTCGTTATAAGCAGTTCGCTTATTCAACCTTGAAAACAAGAGCAATGAAACAGAAATACTCGCTTTTTAATATATTTGTTTGAATCTAGAGATGTCAACAATAGGACTTTATGAACCCGGTATTATTCCGGACTTTTCAACTAGCAAGTAGAAAGTTGAAAGGTTGCCATTTTCTTTGCACGTGCTGATCACGAATTCGGAATTATATTTCTCGAGCTTTCATTTTAACTTTAACCCTTTTCGGCTTTGTATTTTTCGTTTTTGACATTATTTTCGATCAGTATTTTATCCGTCTTGTGACTTAAATCCGGGAGTGTACCACTGACTTTTCCAATTAAGAGGGAACTCTAATGGTGCTTTCTCTATACAAACGTATTTCGCTGTTTTCTTCGTGGATAATGCTTTTAGTACATTTTTTCTACAACTTTACTCCGTGATTATACGTGCCCCTATCATTTGATTTTTTCCGAATCTTAATAAAAGAAATACGATACTTCAAAATCGCGAAAAATAACCCATTTCAACCGTGACTTTCAGATGACTATTAGACACACGTGATAAGTTTTTGACAAAAAAGAAAATAATAAAAGCATAGGTATACTCTTCGTCTAAACTCATACACATAGACATTATTTTCGATCAGTATTTTATCCGTCTTGCAATCATGGGCCAGAGGTTAAGACCTTGCCCTTAGCGCACGAGGTGGTGACTTAAAATCCGGGTAAGAACTACTGACTTTTGCAATAAATATGAGGATTTTGTTTGACGCCCGTTGAGTTCTTTCCTTTTTTATTTTATACTAGCTTTTATAATATTTTAGTAGCTTGAATGGACATAGTAACTATGACTTCTACATTTTATTACAATAGAAGGATGGACACCCAGTGGTGGTTAATTTACTCCACACCTTATTGGGCATACGGCTGACTTGAACAGTCCCGTCCCACTGTAGCTTAGCGGCATTTTGAGCAACTTCAGTAATCTTTGTAACACAGCTAGAAGGCAAGTAGCAGTGGTCCATTTTGGTGCTAGATCGTAAGAGTTAGAAGTCATAGGGAGATGTTTTTGCCCAGCTGTGGGAAGATACAGGTTAATAGTAACAGTAACTGAAGGGTGGATGGAGTATTTGTGGAGGTATGAGGAACAGAGAGTAAAGCTCACTCATCCTCCATAGAAAAGGGAGGAGCTTCCGAGCAGACTAGTTGTCTGGAGGGCCACTTGCCCGCCGGTTGATGTCGCGAGCTTGTATATATGCTAGTTACACGGTAAACTCTGATTGCGAGATGTAGAATTCGTGTGACGTCAGTATCACGCGTTGTTCGCATGTTGCGTTGTAGGCACTTCTACATATTCAACTACTCTATCGAACTATTCTAGTGTTAGCGTAACTATTGCAAGTGAACTACCGGCATAGCATGGAATTGTTTTACTGATTAAGTTATTTTGAATCTTATTCCATTGAGTTTAAGGTTCATTACCTACTTTATTTTGGACACAATGATGTCGCGACGACGTCCCGCGGGATGCAGTGGTATGACGCGATGCGCTGCGGGTTGCGATGTTTCATTCCACGGGCTACTGCAGCCCGCCATTGCATCCTGCGAGTACCAATGTTCAACTGAATGGAGTAGAGTTGATCCCTGTCGAGTCGACAGTTTTTCTTGGATTAACTATTGACGCCAAGCTACAATGGGGTCCTCACATTGAGAAGCTGTCGGGTAGACTCAGTTTTGCCGCCTTTGCTGTTAAGAAAATTAGCCGTTAATTAATTATTTAACTGATGTGGATACAGCCAGAATTGTTTATTTTAGTTATTTTCATAGTCTTATGACTTATAGGATTCTTCTCTGGGGAACTTGTGCGGACATCAATACGATCTTTGTTTTACAGAAGAGGGCTGTTCGAGCTATTTACAACCTTGGTCCTAGAGATTCTCTTAGAGAAAGTTTCAAAGAGGTGAACATTCTGACTGTAGCTTCACAATATATATTTGAAAATCTTATGTATGTTCATAAAAATATCTCGAATTTTAAGAAAATAAGCGATATTCATAATATAAATACCAGGAACAAACACAATCTTGCTGTACATCACACTCGTCTCCACAGAGTAGGCAACTCATTCATGGGTCAATGTATACACTTTTACAACAAGCTTCCCATGGACATTCGAAACTTACCCATTAAACGATTTAAGAACCATATAAAGGCCAAACTTTGCAAAAAGGGGTATTATAAAATCACAGATTATTTAGAAGACAAAAAAGCTTCGGAATGAGCTGCTCGCTCTGTTAAGCATTGTTATTAAGCAATATGAGTAATTATAAGGTAAATTATTGTAAAAATTTTCATTTTTAATGTCTGGACTTGAAAAAAGACGATGATCCCTGAGTTTGTTTCGGCTATTTCTTCTCAGAGGTAGTCAGTTAGGAAATGCCGGCTTCATCTAGTTGAAAAAATAAAATAAAAAATAAATATGACGTGTAAAAGTGATCAGTGATCCTACTTGCCTAATAAACGAGACGTACGAGTTACTTTGTGTCTTGGTATTATGATTGCTAAGCTAGTTGGATTAAGGTTGTAACTTATACTATAAGGTTGAAGCATAGACTAGTGTAGGTATTTATTACTCCTTCAACGATTGCATCACTGTTTACCATCAGTTGGGGTTGTGGTAAAGCACTAATTTATAACCTATAAAATATCTATTAAAGCCTTCAACTTTTCTCATCAGGCACATAGACATGATGTCATAAGTTTTCATCTAGAATGATATTGTAAACATATAAAAATTGACTGGTCTCTAGTAAAGGTTCGAAAGGATTTGTGAGAAAAATAATGTCTGTGTGTGAGAAGCTGTACGAAGGACGGGTCTGAGCAGTTGTGTTGCGTTGTGTGCTGAGTACGATGCGCCAAATGTTGTTGTGTCGGGAGTTTGGTCGTGGAGGGTCCCCAAATCAATCTCCCTCTGGCGCAGCATCGTTGGTCGAGTTGTTGAGTTTAACATTGCATCACCTCGCTCTCTCGCACTCATTTTTTTTGATAGAACAGGTTTTTAATAAACTAGCGCGCTTTACCATCAACTATTGCAGCACTGCTTACCAGCAGGCGGAATCCGCAGGCAAGAGGGTACCTACTTGTTGTCAGCCTCTAGGCCTTCTGACTACACGTAATGATGGTCATAGACCGAAAGCCTTTTTTCCGTCGAGTGGATCAGCAAAGGAGACTAGCTTTGCTGATCCACTGTAAAAGATCGCTCTTAGCGATAAGAACGCCCATTGTGTCACCCTTTGTAAAATTTCCATATTATTTTAGTGTACATTACACGGAGTTTTTTTTTAATAGTTATAAACTAGTGCTCGACTGCAATCCCGCCTGATGGTAAGCAGTGACGCAATCGTTGATGGTAAAGCGCACTACCTTATTAAGCCTATTCACTCAAAAAAAGTGGGTGAATAGGAAGGAAGACGGCAGTTGAGCGAGGTGATGCAATGTTTAATCCAACAATACGACCAACGATGCTGCGCCAGAGGATGATCTGGAGACCCTCCACGACCAAACTCCCGACACAACAACATTAGGCACATCGTACCCGGCACACATCGCAACACAACTGCTCAGACCCGTCCACCGTACGGCTTCACCAGACATCATGCCGGAACACGACGAATCGCTTGGCGGCAATACTTTGTCTGGTGGGTGGTAACTTATGCCGGCGGCTGATGTTGTTGCCTACCACCGAGAGAAAAGAGTTTTCCATTCTATTCAGCCTAAATCCGCACGAAGGCACAAAAACATGGTGAACATGTACCTACTTCGACAATTTTGAAAACAAACATCAAACATTGTGTTCATTAGTGGTACACATGTGCGAACAAAATATACAACTGTGAATATACATACTACAACTAAATAAATGAAACTATACGACCACCCTTAATAAAGGTAGTGGTAGTACATACGCCTATATGTCAAATTAACAGAACCTAACCTAAGACCTATAAGCCCTACAGTCCCTACGACCCTAAGTCCAATAAGCCTTACAGCCCTGACCTACCATATAGTTTGTAATAAATAAATATATAAATAAGTGCGAGCAGTCTGCACCAAGAGACCTAAGGTAACAGACGGATATAACCCGCGCAGATAAAGCAAAGATCTGTAAATGGCGTCCGCTCGCATGCGTTCTCACTCATTCTCTATCGCTGTCTATACTCACACAGTTAAGTAAGCGCTGCAAAAAAAATCATCGATCAGGAATTCAGGATTCGCTTTCCAAGCTACTTTGATGCACTCAGAGTTATCGTTAATTTCGTTCCGCTAAAGTCTCTGTTATTTTGTTGTTTTTGTTGAGTTTGAACAATCAAACTCAACAAAAACAACAATAAAAACAAACACAACAACAAACAAGTAAAATGTCAAATTTACGTTGTAAATAGCAATATTTACAACGTAAAGACTACTACTTACAATACTACCTTACCACTACTATCTTACTACTATCTTAGAATTTGGTTTGTGATTGAACAATGGCATGTTTTGTCAACCGTACCATAAGTATCCGCCGCCATTTGTAGGATTTCCAGGTAAGGGTGAAGGGTAAACTCATTGCCAGTCCAGCAGACTCACAGGACTGATCAGAGATGGCTAAGGGTGTCTTGGCCACAGTAAGGGGTAATGAGACAAGAATAAATTCTAATCTGATTTATTTACACAATATTAGAGCTTATATGTATACTGCTTTTTCCTAACACACACAAATGTGTCTTGGTATTCTATGCGTGAAATTTGCAAATTTAACAATATTTGAAGTAAGCCGCACGTCAGCTGCCGAAATGCTGAATCAATGTTCAAAGGTAGCAATGAACAGAAACTAAATTTAAACTAGTATGGAACGGACATCTTTTTTTTTTTTGTCGGGATGGGAAATTATCAAATGACTTCTCCCGCTCTGGGCAGAGCGGAAGGGCGTGTCAGACTTTTACTGACCAAAACCTACCCGTGTTTCTTCACTTGCCTGTGCGACGGCCAGGGCCATGGTTTCTTGTTGAACCAACCCGCAACCCTGACCCAGGAGGCATCGGTCTTCGTGGACCCCGTCACGACGTGCTGACATCTCTTTGAGGCGCGCGTGAAACACGACGCGCCGTCGACTCGGGCCTGGTGCTTACCGAGCGGCGAGCTGCCCACTGCTCACCGCCCGCAGGCCCGCGCCTACGGTGGCTGGGAGTTTAGTGTCATCTCCCGACCAGGGCGTCTCCTGCGGCGGCTAGTTGCGTGAGGTCGCTGGGATTCCCGTTGCCTCACGCGCTCCGCCTCCTCCTTTGCCAGCATCACTGCTTCGCAGAAGGAGGTGACGGCCTGCCATGCACTCTCGCTCCGAACCATGGCCTGAACCAGGGTCGGACGCGAGAGATCGCCGCCGATCTCTCTCTACCCATGCCGGGCAGACCTCCATCGTATGCTCCACCGTGTCCTCAGGGCGATCCACACAACAATGGTGACACCCTGGCGTTTCCTCCCGCCATATACGGAACAGGAACCTCCCGAAACAACCGTGTCCGGTGAGGACCTGCGTCAGGCGGAAGGTGAGGGCGCCGTGGCGCCTCTCTAGCTACTCCTCAAAGAGGGGACTTACCGCTGCTATTGTGGCGTGCCCAGCACTGGGTTGCGACAATCGCACTCTCCATGTCGCCACGAGATCCCGCCGGAGCTCTGTCCGCCGTACCGCGATTTCTCGTGGCAGCGGAGTTATACCCCGGCGTTTTGCCTCCTATCGCCACTCCCACATATGGGCGAGGACTTTGGCCTCCAGATCCCTTGGCGGTAATCCGGCAAGGAGGCTCGCCGCCTCAGCGGAGACCGTGCGGTATCCCCGGATCAGCCGAACGGCCATGACCCTCTGGGACGCGGTCAGGCATCGGGCTGGTCGCTTCCTTAACAACTGCGCCCACACCGGTGCCCCGTAAAGGGCCATGGACCGCACGGCCCCCGCGTAGAGCCTCCGGCAGGAGGCGTTTATTCCCCCTAGATTGGGGAGGAGCCGCCTTAGGGCAGCCCCGGCCCGTTCCAGTCTGGGAGCCAAACGTCGGAAGTGCTCCTCGAAGTTCCACCGGCTGTCGAGGACAAGTCCCAGGTACTTCATCGTCGACCTGACGCCGATGGGAGATCTTGAATCCAAGATGGATATAAGGGCATTATATCTCTGACAAAAATGCTTGGCTCAACGATAGTCTTGCTCTACTGTAGAGCATAAACAAGTCAGACTCTTACTGACAAAAAACCACCCCGTTGTTCCATCCCATACTTACTCCAGGGGTCGGCGGTTGGTTAAACAAGAAACCGTGGCCCTGGCCGTCGCACGGGCAAGTGAAGAAACATGGGTGGGTTTTAGTCAGTAAGAGCCCTTTCACGCCCTTTAGCTCCGCCCAGAGCGGGAGAGGTCATTTGATGAATTCCCATCCTAAACAAAAGGGGTCTCGAGAATCATTCCGATTGTTTCCGTAACTCCTGATTGACGCCACTGCCTGCCACCTCGGTAGAAAGACGCGTGTGACTCCTCCAGGGGCGGGGGCTAGTTAGTTTAGCTGCCTCGTAGTACATCGTCTGGTACTCCCTAAAGACTCTGACGGTTATCCTCTCAGCGGTGTCCACCGTATCGCGACGCTGCCGGCCGTCAGGCTACTACAGGGCGACGTACAGAGCCATCGATTGTACGATCGACCCCCCAGACCACGTCCATCCTTGCCTTCGTTGAACTCTTACTTACAGCAGTTATTGTTTAATCATGTTCCTGCAACTGCATTATTGTTAATCACCCCACAGAGCATGAACTATTATTAATCACCTCACAGATCATGTACTATTATTAATCAGTTCACAGATCATGTACTATTATTAATCACCCCACAGATCCTGAACTATTATTAATCACCCCACAGATCCTGAACTATTATTAATCGCACCACAGATCATGTACTATTATTAATCGCAACACAGATTATGAACTATTATTAATGGCACCACATATCACGAACTATTATTAATCGCACCATAGATCATGAACTGTTAATAATCGCACCACAGATCACGAACTATTATTAATCGCACCACGGATCATGAACTATTATTAAATCACCCCACAGATCACGAACTTATTATTAATCACAAAAAAAATCGTACTTACTCCAATAGAAAGAACTCTATTATGATATGTACATATGAGGAAAATTAACAGTTCCAATTTCACGTTCAATTTTCTTGCCTCGGTGGGCAGTCCTCCAAGAGGTACCAATGTTAATTGGTTTGGCAGCTTATATGCTTACAATGATAGGTGACATAACAAGCTCAACTCTTAAGAATATTAAGCTAATTGACCTTGACTTTAATTAAGAGCTTCACAAAAAATGCGCTAAGGGGAAACCTTTTAGTCATAAACTCATAATCAACCACGCGCGTTTACCGACTAGTTCAGAAGAGCAATTCTAGTAATTTTAAAAACACTCACAGTCTAACCTGTCCCAACCTGTCTAATGTACAGATGTCAGCATCAAAGCTACTGCAATTAGTCAAATTTCTTTAATAGATTTTTAACTCTAACTTTATAGCTGAAGCATTACGGTTTAAGGTGATGCAATGTTAAACCCAACAATGCTGCGCCAGAGAAAGATTGATCTGGAGACCCTCCACGAACAAACTCCCTACACAACAACATTTGGCGCATCGTACCCGGCACATATCGTAACACAATTGCTCAGACCCGCACTCTAACTGGAATCATTTCGCAGCAAATTCCTAATCCATTGCTCCATATCTTCGAAAATGTGTGTGCTCTGTAACGCAGATAACGCAATGAATATTCTTGAACTGGCAAAATGAAACCCATTGCTCAATTACCCTGCCTTTCTTCGTACAGCTTCACGAGACATCATGCCGGAACACGATGAATCGTTTGGCAGCAAGACTTTCTCTAGTCGGTGGTAACACTGGTAACTTCTGGCGGCAGCAGATGTTATAGTCAATCTGTTAGAGATGAGCAATCCTTTTCTGGAAAACTAGCTGCCGCCAGCGACTTCGTTCGCGTGGAGTTAGTTATACTCCGCTTCTATTAGTCGCAGCGTGATGTTATATAGCCTAAAGCTTTCCTGGATTAATGGGCTATCCAACGCAATTTTTTTTAAAATTCAAATCAGACCCACAGTTCCTGAGATTAGCGCGTTCAAACAAACAAACTCTTCAGCTTTATATATTTGTATAGATTAGTAAACAATAATAAAGTCGTTAATGAGTTTACGAGTTCACAACCTACGACTCTGTCAATGTTCTTTAAACTTTTTGGCATTACAAGAAAGGCTATTAAACAGAACAGGAAAAGAATGGAGTAAACAAGGACATAAAGATCTAAATTTGTAATATGAATATTTGCACTGGTCTGGTCGTGCCTCGGAAAGCACGTTAAGCCGTTGGTCCCGGTTGGCATACGAACGTCTAATGGCAATCGTTACGGGTTGTTGGAGCTCTCAAAAGTCCAACAATTGGTCTAACTGCAATGCTTCGATATCGCCTTCGGGTTGTGGAGGTCAGACGACAGTCGCTTCTAAGAAAATATCGAAGTATGGCCAAAATCAGCAGTTAGACTGGTAAAGCGGACCCCAGACCCCAAAGCTGAAAAAAGCTTCGGATGCGACTGGGATTAATGCAAAGATGATGATGATAATCTAAATTTGCTAATTTGTACTAACCAAGGATCATGTGTGTGAGGTGTCTTGGTGGCCTAGTGGTTAAAACACCAGCCTCTCAAGTATGAGTGTGCAGGTTCGATTCCAGGTCAGGCAAGTACCAATGTCACTTTTCTAAGGTATAAGTACATTCTAAGTATATCTTGGACACCAATGACTGATTAAAAGGTGAAGGAAAACATCTTGAGGAAACCTAGACTTTAAGTCTGAAATCGCCAACCCGCATTGAGCAAGCGTGGTGATTACGCTCAATCCTTCTCTGTATGAGAGGAGACCTGTGTTGAGCAGAGCTATTAAAAAGTAATAATGATAATATTCAGTATTATTAAACGTTATCTATTTTCCAGTTTCGCAAATACTATTGTTATGTCACGTATGACCTAAACCATAACCTACCGAATGAATACAGCGTAATTTCAGCGACTCACTTTGCGAGGCATAAATTACGCTGTATTACGTTAGGCCTACCTCTGTAAACATAAACCTCTGGCATGCGAACGTTTTATAAAAGTCGTATGTTTATTTGATCGTGCGTTACTCTGTAACCGAACTATTTGGAGATGGCACTTGTGATGAGGTCAATGATCTTGATGCTACTTGACTTCGAGTACACTGGATGTAGGGATTTATTGATGAAAAGTACAGCCACATGACATACATTGAACTTATGCTGGGATAATTTTAATAACTAAAGGACTAATGTACATACAATATGTAAAGAAAACCCTGTCCCATCCGTGAAGGTATTGTTAGGAATCGATAACTGATTCTAATAATGCCGACAAAGCCGGACTAAAGTTTAAAAAAAATCCCCCTAAAAATAAATATTATTTTGCAAAAAGAGGTAACTTAATACATGTGCGGTAGGACACCCTTCTGCGGGCAACGGGAGGCAGGGCACGCGAAGCGTGGTCGAATCGCATAAGATTACCGTCAAACAGGTGTTGTCACTTTTTTAAAAATTACAGAATTTCGGGGAAGTTGGAATTAATTCGCGGGAAAAAAACATTGATTCAAAATTCATTAGTATTGTTACTATGATGATTATGTAAAATTTCATATTTTATTTGGTCATGTGTTTACCTAACCTTTGTTTTCCTTATGGGTCGGACGGGGTTTTTTTTACATATTGTATACATAGGCAATGACGGCGTAAATAGTAGATATTGATTGTAATTATCGTGCTGCCTTGAAAATTATATTAGGTTAAAATTAAACTAATGTGAACAATACAGACTAAAAATATAGTAATAAGCATTAAGAAGAAAAACAATTATTGAACATTAAAAATAATAAAAATACTTATTATAAAAAAAAATGGATTTAACAATATGGAAAAGACTTTTTCTTTTCCGTATTGTTAAATCCAATTTTTCATATTCAATTCTCAATTTCATTACAATTTCTTTTTCAAATCTCTTCTTTTTCTTCATTGCTCTGACATTCTCTCTGTTTTTGTAATATTTTAGTCGTTGAAATAATTGGACCGCTTTCTGCAAAAATGATACAACTCACAAACTCCACATTTAAGACATTTTGTGACGACGTATGGGAACTCCAAATAAGGTACCTATATTACATGTCAAACATAGATATTTTGACATATCAGACTCAAAAATCCGTATGATTCAAGCCACAGCTGTTATAGCAAACATCATTATTTATATTGCATGAGTGTTTCAAGATTTTTGAAACATTTTTGCATTTTCTTGACTGCGATCAATATACATACATATTGGTAACCTAGTGCTAACGGTCACTGAGATAATTTGCGCATAGACTGACAGAATGACATACTTGGCGAAACTATAAAGGTCGAAACATACTATCAAAACGCAACGCGATGTGTTGTGCCGACACCAGGGCCTGTAGACAAAGTAACATCGAAATCGAATACCAAACCAACCAATGGCGGGAACGATTGAGCACGCGACGCGATAAATCACGTGGTCAATCGTTCCCGCCATTGGTTGGTTTAATCTTCGATTTCGTTTCGCTATGAAGCGATGTTACATTGGCTACAGGGGCTGATGCTCATCGTGTCCCTAAGGAACACGCCACGCGATGCTACAGCACGTATCGTGTAGTATAGTCTCTCACGAAAGACTGAAATGTATTGACGTGTCACGTGCCCATGGATTTGATTGTGCTTGAAGACTAGATGACAATTTTGAAAAAGATTTAATGCAGATTTTGGCGATATATTTTATACAGAAATAGTAAATAAAAAAAGGCGTATTCATCATCATCGTCATCTCATCTATATCTATACTAATATATAAAGCTGAAGAATTTGTTAGTTTGTTTGTTTGAACGCGCTAATCTCAAGAACTACTGGTCCGATTTGAAAAATTCTTTTTGCGTTGGATAGCCCCTTAATCCAGGAAGGCTTTAGGCTATATAACATCACGCTGCGACCAATAGGAGCGGAGAATATAGAAATCTACGCGGGTGAAACCGCGGTGACCTGAGTACCGTTTCACTAATTCTTCATCCGAGATTTTA